>JAPYZS010000007.1:0-385352 GCA_030522925.1 Trissolcus japonicus
ATCACATTTCTGCTTCGATATTATCGGGACTTTTTCTAAGGAACCGGTATAGGTAAATTCTAGCTATGCATGTCGCCATCTCTTTCAATCGCTCGCTACCTAATACTTCTATTTTGTTACTGTTACATGTACTTGCTGAGAATCTGCTGATTATTAGCCGTATGTGACACATGCTGACTATAAGGATTGCTGAGATAGACAGGTAAGTAATTTTTATTATATTGCGTCTTACCATGAGGATAAAAGCAACATTTTACCGAATTTTAAAATAGAATATTGATGAAACTTATTTCATCAGTCATTAATTGTTGTTCAACATATAAATTGATGATAAAACGCCTTTCAATTCTAGTCATAAGTTATAACACCGTTGATATAAAATGTATGATTGCGGTGTTATATTTATTCCTACGGTGAGAAATTCATCTCCACGGTGGTGAATTTAAAAATTAAATTCTTCCTTTATAATCAGCATATATGACATATGCTGATTATAAGGATTTCTGCGGTAAACAGATAAGTATAATATTTCATTACATTACGTCTATGTTAAAATTGAGAATTAGCGTCCACTCAGCCCAAAAAATTTCATTTAAATATGCAACAGTCAAAAACAAACTAAGAAATTAAATCAATCCTAATTATAGTTTAGTGACTTGTTTTTGACGTAAAATTTATTATACTTTTAAAGTTTCACATACTTTCTATATTGCATTCAAACAATCACAATATACTGAAATATGCTCTGAATATAATTATAATAATTTTTTTTCAATAACCGCATTTGAACTTTTTTTATTTTTGGAGCGGCCTTCCTTATTCGTTTATGCAAGTCCCCTTAAGGGAATGCCCGGTTATTAGAAATGAACAGCTCCAACAGGGACAGCCCTTGAAGGGCCTATCAATGCCTTTTGAGGATTGGTTCCGGTCACTTACCGGGCATGTGACTGGTATCAAATTTGTGCCCTTCCAAGTTTGTTCGCCCCATTATTATTTGAAATACGTTGGACAATATTTTTAATTTTTCTGAGGATGTGACGATTATACTCACTTTTTATTCATAATCGGTGGTACAGCAGAAAAATTAATTGACCAACGATTATCAAATTTGTAACAGGCACAGACTACAACACAGTTATAATGAAAATGAATGGCCCAAATTAATTTCTGATTGGACGGCCTTGCGCATCGTGGTCGGTAATTTTTGGTATTATAATTACTTTAGCACTATGTGCAATTGCGAATAATAGACACGGCAATGCTGAAATAAATTAAAGAGCGACAATGTGGAATTGTCCTAGTTTCCGCTTGTGACTATTATTCACAATCACGCGTTCGTTTTAGGCAATCCTCTCGGTGAATTAAAGAAAATGTTTTTTTTTGTTAATTTTTTTTTTTAATGCACACGCAATGAGAATGCATCTCTAATTATTTTCGACCGCCGGTAACTACGTTTCGCATTCAAGTACAACAACTGCGACATTTAATGAACTCGGAAATAAATTGGCTTTGCGTTTTTGAGACGAAAAAGTCTGCTTCCCGTAATGAGCATATAGATTGTGTATTTCATTGTCCTGCACGAGAAATTGATTAACATCGTAAAAACTAAATTGGATCCGAAACTTTTTGAAACGTAGAAAAAAAGTTGACAAGAATTGGACAAATTGTTGCAAACAGTGGAACATGATGGAGTTACTACCTACGTAAACGTTACTTGTTACAAAAAGTAAATAGGTTTACAAGCTTGCAAAAAAGTGGCGTATATAAATTCGCGTAAACTTTTGCGGAAAGGTTGTTGATGCAGACTTGATAAAAAAGACATCTGATATAATACTAGCATAAAAAAGTGCAATTCCCGATTTTCAAATCGTTTTTTCGTTTCTTATCTACGAGATAAAACTTCGAGTTTTTATTTGAGTTTTATACATAAACTGAAATTATACAGCAATATAAAAACTATAGTTGATTTATGTATGTTTACAATATTCAATTTACTTATAACTATGATTTATTTTTATAAGTTGCAAAGATTTAATTTCAATGCCAAGTTGAACTTGCAAAGAAACTTGTTATTTGTTTATCAGAGGTTCCCATTAAGTAGCTGCAGTCAGATTAAAGTTTGTTTGTGGCATCGTTTGGCAACTTCCGTTGAATTGCCGTTCGACTTCACGCCAAAAAGTAGCCATTCCTTCTCATATTAGTACGTGTAGTTAAAGGCAACAACACCATCATTAAACATACGTCTCCCTTGGGATTAATGTATTACGACCTCGGCATATCAGCGGCATATTCACTTAAAATTCATTATTTTTTTAGTTAGTTTTTTTAGTAAGTTAAAATTCTTACTGCATTATTTTATAATTTCAATGCAAATGAATTTTTCTTCCCCTTTCCCTCAGATTTGAATTTACTTATATAATCTTTGTATGTCTGCTATAAATCAGTCATTAATTTATAATTGACCCTTATAAACAATCTCGAAAGTAACTTGCGTTTTCCTCAAATAAAAATATTATTCAAGTTTTAAAACACGGCATTAATAGCGTATAAACATGAATTTGTTAAAAAGTTCGTAACATTTTAATGGTTGGTGAACTGTAAACTTTGTTCTGGAATTTAGAAATTTAATTACGTTGTGTCCAGGATTTCATTACATAAACATTCCGGTAATGTATAAAAGTAACATAAGAGGGGGAAATAGTTGGTTGATCCACTTTTATCAAATTTGTTTTTCAGCAATTTACACGGGAAAAAATTATACCGTTGTCAAATATAATATATTTATCTGACATTCTTGAAACAAGTATAATAAACTTTCAATCCCACAGGGGCGCTATTCACGAAGGAGTTTTAAATTTAACATCATGGGGAGAAAAATTTTAACACCGCGGGAATAAATTTACCACCGTGGAGATAAATTTAAATTTCATATCAACGGTGATAAAATTTTTAACTAGAGTTAAAAGGCGTTTCATCACCAATTTAGGTATTAAACAACAATTGAATATTGTAGAGATAAATTTTATATTCGACATTAAAACGTATGGTTTTATCCCCACGGTGATAAGTTTATTCCCGCGGTAGTAAATTTATTCCCGCGGTGTTAAAATTTTTCTCCCCGCGGTGTTAAATTTAAAACTCCGATTATCTCCTTGAATGAAAATATATGTACGAATATATGTCAAATTTATATTTATTATTTAAAATATTTTTTCGTTGAAATTTATATTAATTATATAGTAAATTTATACAACTTATTGCCGTTTTATAAATAATTTATAAATGAGAATATGTGTAGAATATATAAGATTATATTTTAAATATTTAAATACATAAAATATGTACGTGAAATATATTCTGAAATATATTTTCATCCGTGTGGGACCTGCAATTAATTTTACTTAAACTAATTTGACTTATCGAATAATACTCTCGAATAAACAATAAACACAATTCATGAATATAATTTCGATTGAACCGAATTTCTGAATAATGTTTACAAAATCCACTGTTCCTATTTTTTTAATTTAATCTAATTTAATTTAATTTGAAATTAAATTTAATTACGCATCCCAGACATCGTATTAATTGTGTTATTTAATTAATGACATAAGACAAATGATCAAAAGAAGATTATAATTATTTATGAGTGTTTGACTGGTGAATAAATACACCCGTGTTATTACGGCTCAGTAATACGAGCGATGTATATTCATTAGGCAAATATTTTTAATCCTCCAACGAATTTCCCTGCTCTTTGACAAACACAATAAAGGCGCGCAATAAAAAAATATAAAATCCCGTTCATCGTTTGAATTAATAATTTAATCAACGGACAGAATGGGTCCGAGATCTAAGAAAGAGTAATGAAAATTTCACTTCAATTGCAAAGGGAGAAAAGAATAAAATAATCACCACCTCGATTACACTTTTTCCACGCCTTTGTCTCGGCGCTGGCAAAGAAAGTCAAAGACGGCGTCTTTTTGCTCAAACGGGGAATTCCGCACTTAACATATATGCATGCGTTTGTAATGCACATGCATAGCATCACGAGCGAGCGCGTTCAAGATTGGCCAACTACAAACATCATTTACTTATATATAGTGGGTTGAGAGGCGGGATATATTTCTTATTAACATTTTCATGGCAGCTGCTTGGAATTAAATAAATTATACCAAGCAGAGTGCTAGGAGTCAGTAAAAGTAATCATGGGACTATAACATTCGTTCTATTAGTTCCACTAAATTATTATAAGTAGTTCAATCGAGGTCAATTTTATTTAAAAAATTTCTAATTAACGTCAAACTATCAGTTTTTTTTTGCTACTTTTGCTCTCGAATTTTTATATGTGCTAATGGCTAAAAAAGGAAAAAAAGTTTTCAACAAAAATGTAGAGTCCAAAAATAATTGAAGATACCAAAAAATTCCGACGCACGATTCAATTGGTTTCCAGACAGTCGGGCAAAAACAATCGGTATGAAACCGCATCAATCAGCGGCTTTTCAGCCCAATGCGAGTGCAAAATGCGGAATAAAACCTCATCGCAAGGGCACTCCCTCGCGATTGAAAGTGGGTGTACCGTTGGGGGCGGGTTCACTTAAAACACCCTCACGGTCATTTCCTTCCGGAGTAAAGGATCGTGTACCTATCATCTGAACGAACGGGCGTAATGATAAACTGTGCGCTGCAAAACCCCGTAATGGAGCAACAAGCATGCACTCAAGACGCGCACCGGTGCCCGCGACGGGCAAAAAAGAATATCGTACCGCTTCACAAATCTACTGGCGCACGCTCGATTTCATGTCGTCTGCCGGCGAATATTTCTCTTGGCGACCGAGCGAATGGAAAATTCTAGGCAGTCGGGGTGAGAGGCAATATCGAAGGAAATCGAATCGCAAAACGGAGAAAATGACTGAGGTGCCGCGGGGAGAAACTGCATTCCTCGGCAAGTTAATTCCTTGAGTCGAATAAGTCTAGGCGACAATTCCAGGGTCGCTGTCTCTCTTATCCGATTGCATTCCCTCCTTGCCTTCCCCCCTCATCTGACTACATGACTTGTACGTGCGCGTATGCTCTCTCTCACTCGCTCTTTTTCGATCTCTCTTATTTGTGCGCGCGCGTACAAAAGCACCGGTATTATCATTCCACGTCTATTCGTCAATTCGTAATACCACGAGAAAATCGAAGCTAACGAATCGTAATATCATTCGGATCCGGTGGAGTTTGCTAAATTCACGCTGGTTCCGGCGGCCGGCTTCATCGCCTATATAAGTATGCTCGCGTGTTCATCGCCGTTGCATCCAATTTGTATGTTATCAGATGCGACTCGTCACGCTAAGGGCGCGCGCGGGGCACGCCAATTTTATAAGCTAAATTGAAAATCGGAGACGCCGACACCGAACCGTGACGCCGATGAGACTTAACAAGCATCCTAATTTCTGTTCGATCTGTCGTCTGTCGGGCGTTCTCACACATCAACTCATCGATGGGATTATTTTGCGTTCTCCGATACATAATCCTGCCTGCAATTTGGGTTTATGATCAAGGAATGTTTGATGGCTTATTATCAAGGTGGTTCCATCAACGAAACACTCTAAAATAATTATCAAGTGACTTTTTCAAAATTTATTCAAATTTTATTCAACATTTATTTTGATATTTTTTTTATTAATTATATTTTGTAAGTTTTCTAGTTCTTTGTAAATATTTTTTTGATCTTAAAATTGGATAGTGTTTCAATTCTCTCTAGCTATTGAGTTTTCCTCCACGATTAAACAACAAATCGCAACGTCGTAATGTAGAATGTTGTTTATTAACTGAGATGTATAAAATGACGAAAATGAAGTCTGCTTGTTAAGGTAAAAGTTGGGAACACAACTAGGACCGTTATGATAATATCTCAATACTCGTCGGGACATTTCGAGGGAGTTCGCGTTGACGTACGCTATACAGGAGTTGGATGATAATGTTCGTCTTGAACTAGAAGAGAGAACTTCAAACTCGCAGTCTGATATGACCCTCTTCGTATATACCAAAAACTATTCGAGCATTCTTCAAGTTCAATTACTTCTTAATGTTCCCTTTGTTGGTATCGTCATGTATATTTCATTAAACTTGCGTTGATAATTATGTCCCTTACCCAACAACTTTTGGCCTGCAACATCAATTCAGCTCGCTCCTTCAATTTCATTGTCTCGTTTTTGCCTGTAATAAAGTGCGCAAGATGAAAATCGACTTCACGTCGAGCCAGGATCAACCAACGTTTTAATAACGATCTCATATTTTGATAAAATTCCTTGTCGTTTGTGAGCCAGCGTGCTCGTATTTTCATTACACATTCTACCACAGACATTATAGGATGGATCGTAAAACACCTTGATCTAAGTTGTCGAATTTTCTTTGCATTTTTCACTTTTTTGGAGAGGTATTAATTTAAATATCCTTATATCATGTTTAACATCATTTTTGTGACCAACAAGGAGTTTATTTATTGAAAAATATTTGTGATATATTTATTACGTCGCGTTCAACTTAGTTTTACTACTTAGACACGTACGGTACAGCTCGCTGCCTAACGTCTCTAATTATTTTTTTAATCCGCGACAAGGACCCTTGAATTGATTGCTCAGATTTGCTTATTTATGAAAAGAGTTTTCGCTCAAAGAGCGCGATTAATTCCGAAGACATCTTCGAAATGATTTTTTTTATTTTTCAGTACGCTAAAATATATATATATTTCAGTTTTTTTATAAACTGTGTATGATGCTCTTGACAAATCTTGTTTGATCAAATGTGCAGCATCTTCATCAGAGATCAAATTACGGGTCGAACAAAAATCTGTAAATAGGATTGGTGGCGGCGGTGTTAAGATGAAGAATTCGATCGTGCAAATAGAAGTTTACGGCGAGTTTCCGGATGAGATGCTCACGGCCTTAGCGACGACTTCCGTCGAAACGAAGCCAAGATGACTTCACAGCCATTAACTCGTGGGCAAAAGTGTAGGTATAGGTATATTTATATACTTAGGGGTTCGAGCGTTTACGACATAAGACCAACGTAGTACGACAAGCCGGCATGCCGTGGGCAATCTCAGCGAAAGTTGTAATGCCGCTTGCACTTGATTGATTGATCCTAGCTTGACGTCAATTTTTTCTTCGCACGTTAGCCTAAATGAACATAAAAATTTCGTAAAAATTTCCAAACATTTTTTTTCAGGTAGTGCAAAATTTTATCGAAAGATTTATGAAAAAATACCGGTTCATTCAATAGAGACTGAGTCTATCATTGTAATTGAGAGGTAAAAATTCAAAAAAGAAAATGGAAAAATGTATTGTTCGCATCTTGGTAATTAATTTTGTTACTGTGACAAGACGAAGATAAAATAATTGAATGGGAAGACTCTTTCTTATACAAAAAACGTGCGGTGTCGCCAAACTCTATTCTCTTGACTGGTGCGCGATAGCAAGTAAAAAAATCGATTAAAATTTATTAGAGGCGCCGGTCTTTTCTTCACAATGACGTTACGCCATAGAAATTTCCGATAGCAATTTTTCAATAGCTGAGGAACGAGGTCGGAGGACTGATGAGGTGAAACGTTGGTATTCAGGCAAAGCATTGAAGTGTTCAGTACAGAGAGTTGATAATCTAGTAATTATCGGAAGTTAATAAATGGACCAGCCAGAGTTGCATAATTTTGATATTATTATACGTACATTATTGGAATTTTACGTTATCAATTAATTAACTTTCGTTTGTCTACATTTACGAGAGCTTGATTGCAGATTCTAAATGAATTCCAAACATGATATGTTCTGCGTTACATTTTTTTTGTTTATCTTCTAGTTGGAACAAAAAAAAAAAGAAAAAAATAAAACTTATTTAAAAAGTTCAATTACACAATAGTAAATACGATAATGTCAAATGCCAGCGAATTTAAATTATTTTGCATTGTTTTAGTTTCAACGTGCTCTAATTTCGCCAACAATAAGTTAGAGCATGTTTACACATTTAACGCGATAAGCGGATAAGTTTCGAGCTCTGCTAAACATTTGGTAAGGGAAGAAGGCGTCAGTGAGCGTTTATTTTCCGCAGCGACACAAAAACAGGCCGAACTCTTTTGCATCGTGACTTTGATAAGTGATACAAAAAAAAGTAAATTAAGGAAACTGCTTATATTCTTTAAAAAAACGAACCGTATCGTCTGTGCAGTTTCAGATTAAGCTCCAAATGTCTCTCATTTGTTAATATATACTTTGCTTCCAAAGCACGACCCCAGACATTTTTAATTAGATCTAATTTGATATTGTTTATTATAATGACATATCACTGTGTGAATTATTCAACGTAATTTTAGAGAAAATGACAGTCGGATGACGCGATGCGGTTTGAATGGCCATAATGATTTTGCTGTTACGTATGTGTGTACTAACATGACCGCTCTCTTTTTATCCAGAATTTGTTGACGTCATTGAATGTCACTGAACGTGACGCCTATCAGCTATCAAACGTTGAAATAATTACTGCATAACGGAGATGGTTATTATAGTGCAGCGAACATATTCTGATGATTTCTATAAACACGCATGAACGTCAGTTGCGATTAAACAATAAAACACAAAATAAAAATCTATGAATTATATTAATGAAACCGGAAATCAAATAAAATTATCATTAACAAAAAATCAATTAGTTGATTTCGATTAGTTATTTACAATAACTTGAAACAACATTTTTAAAAGGCAGTAGTTTTATTTTTAAATTCTCAATTCCCAGCACACATTTTACGTCAAACAAAAAGCCAAGAAGATTGATAACGAAACGGGTGTAAAAATACCAATTTATATGAAATTGCACGGATGATGTTTAGCTCTGAATACGAGAGAAAATATTTTTATTGTAGAAGTTGAAAAATCATGAAAATTGTTTTTTTTTCTGATAATCCTCGTACTGCAACCGCGGTGAGCATTCGAAAAAATGTTTGATAAAACGATTGAACACGCAGTTCTTCTAAAGAAGCACCGGAGCATTCTCAGGCAATCACGAATGCTGCCGGGATCGAACTAATGCGCACATTTAATTGCCTGTGCGATTTGCTATTCGATCTAGATGCAGCGTACACATGTATCAATGATCCAGTAATTCAAATTGATTAATACCCTAATTCCATTGCGGAATATAGCGTACACGTAACGCTACGTTAGTTAACAATTTATTCAGTTTAAAAATCGTACCAAACGGAACAGAATTTCAACGTTGAAATTAAACTCGTTCACGTATGCGCTCACGATGACGAAATTCTTCATAATTAGGAAGATCGTCGCGAGAGAGAGAGAGAACATTCGGTGCGTCGAAACAAAATGTTTGTGCTCCTGTTTGAAAAGTTTCGCGAGCAATTGTGTGAAGGGCATAAATTTTTCTTGCGTCAGATGGTAAAAAGGTTTTTTTTTCTGGGTATTACGTGTAACATGATGTCACCAAGAAACAAGAGGCCATTTTTATACACAACCGTGCAAGTTTTTGTTACAGTGTAACACACAAAACGCACAGGAGCAGGAAAATTCAATCACAAACGTCAACGTGATTGCATTGTTATTTCGGGTTATCGATTGGGAGGGGTATCGTCCGCCAATTAATGTACGCGTGTAAACTGGGTCAGCATTATTTCAAACTCCCTTTAAAAAACAAAACAAAAAAAAAACAAAAACAAGCAAGCAAAAAATAAAGAAAAAACAAATTCAGCTCGCTTATCATTGGAGGCATATTTTTCGAGCATTTATCGCGGGACTGTAGCGGCCAATATCGCACACACAATGGACCTAGTCTTGAGTCGAACAAAGCGCGGGCTTTTCAGCCGGATGTTTATTGAACACGATGACGCACAGGCGAAAGCCCGGGTTTAATTGGCAGAGCGCACTTTTGTGCCGGGCCGTTAATCGAGAACTTTGTGTCCGCGAAAATTAAAGATCGCGGGGGGCTCTGTAATTAAATCGGCCGGGCAATTGGGTGGGCGGGTTTTCGGCTGCAACCAGGTCGATCGAAACTGGTGGCATCGTTGTGCGTTATGTCAGAGCGTCGGACACGATTGCAGATAGGTGAACCCAGAGCAGCGGCAGCGGGTTATCTCGCGCCTATTTGCACGATAGTTCTGTTTCCGATTAATCTGGTTGGCGGGATTAACGCGACTCCCAGCTATTCGCTCTCTCTCTCTCGCCATCTCTTTCTCTCTCTCTCTCTGTCAGGCGCCCCTGCTCGTTGCAAAGTGATCGAACTAAATGGACAGGAGATGCGCTCGATAGTGGTTTATTGACAATTCTGCGTTACTGGCGCTTGGGCTCTGGGTTGACCCCTTTACCCAGAGCTCCGATTCAGCGGGCCTCCCCGAGCTGATGCTCGATAACGTTCCCACCAAACATTATAATCGAGCACAAAAGGCATGTCGAGGAATGCATTTCGCTCCGGGTGTCGTGGCTAATTTGATCGCCTGCCTGGCCTGATTCTAGGCCGCCTTCGGGGCTCGCCAATTTGGGTTACGGGGCGCGCGCGCGACCTCCCGGGATTATATATTTTACCCGTTTCCGTGTACACATAAGAACGCCCGCGTGCGAAGATCCGGTTATCCATCAGTCGTGCGGTTAAACGCAACGCTATTCAAACTTGAATCACGCCTGGCATCGTATCAAGTTTCTGTTTTATGCTTGGAATTTCGTTTCGCGGCGCTGGGTTTTGCTGTTTGCAGCACACACCGCCTTTCGATCCTCCGGCCCGATAAGACGCGCCAGTACCAGTCTTCGGAGCCGCGCGAAATATATTTTCTTTTCTTTTGAACGTGTTGTTTCCGAATCGAATTATCATGTTGAGCCCGGGTAAGAATTGGGAATTGAAATTCCGAACTTGCGGATTTCCTATCGAGGATCGTTCACGTTTCATAATTTCGAGATTTACAACGAGCACGGGTACAATTTTTATGACGAACATTGAAGTATTATTGTGCGGTGTGCTTTGCGACTGATACGCACGATTAGTTTATTATCATAGTTAGCCAAACTTGAATTTGAATTCTATCGAGATGCCGTGGTATATAATGGTTTCGCTGAATTGGCTTGATATTCCATCAAGCTCGCTTTGTATATTACCCGCGCACTTATTAATACAACGAAATTTTGTATGTTTCAATTGATCCATGATTATAAACAGCACTTTCGTTGAAACAACAAGTTTGTTGTTTGTGTTAGTTAATTACTAGTTATATCAATAACAGTCTAACCAATGTATACGTGCTCTTCGATTCAATATGAAAATGCCCTATCAAATGACTGGTAATTTGATATAAATTTCAAATTAACATTTATCCCAAATGGTGGTTATTTTTCTATAGAAAACTTTTTGTGTAAACTTGGAAGTAAATTACGTTTAAATGTCTATTCAACATTATTCAGATGTTATTTCTCATCGTTTTATGTTACCAAAAATGTGATCAAAATTGGTTTTGAAATATGTTTATAAACTTTAAATAACTTTTATAATTGAAAATAAAACTTTGTGATTATATTATACATAAACTTCTAACGAGTTGATGAGGCGAGTGAAAATTTGGTGCAAAATGTTTCGCATAACCGTTGGTTCGCACCATATAAATAGCGTTTTAATATTCGTCGATAATCCCATTTTTCGTTGCTCTAAAATTAAAAAAAGTGTGTGCATATACTCGAAAATAATCGGCGTTTCCGATAAAATTTCCATCTTGTAAATGGTAGTAATCACGAAAGCAGACATAAAGGAAGATATAGACTTCGAAACCAGTTAATATCACCTTGTATAATGATCGCCTTGATGCGAAACGATGCCGTCAGATTTTATGTCGTGTCAACGAACCGAGCATTTACCTGCCCTTTTGTTAGTAATTATCTAAAATTGAATAATGTCAAAATGTAAAATAGGACTTAAAAGGATGTCTAACTCATTATCGTTATAATAGACATAAAATCTCAGATCGAATCGTTCATTTAAATTAATTCCAATAGCTTGTTCTTTACATTGTTCAATTTTAATCGTTTTACAAACGATTGATTTATATGATGATTTGTATTTTTGAAAACACTTTTTTCAACTTTTTCGAAAAGTTAGATCACACGTTATAAGATGACGTAACTGATTTTGTACGCTCAAGCAAGTTTTCACAAACCTCATATCTCGGTATCTACAGTTCGCGCGCAACTGTCTGAAAAGTAGGTATCCGAGTTACTTGCCAAAAAAAGGAAAACTAGAACTAAAAAGAAGATGTATAAGAAATTCGGTCAAAGTTACAAGTTTCCGTGTGTTTTCTGGTGTCAAAGTTTTATCTGTTTCGCACTTGGCTCCACAAAGTTTGAATCATTACCAAATCTAACCAAATTATTATTCAAATTATAAAATTGATTATTAAACTGCATTTGCAAGAAAAAAATTTTTTATTTTTGTACACATTTAAAAACTAAACAATTTTTTTAATGATAAAACAAATTTCTATATTTGCAAATTTCATTTGCAATTCTCTCTATCAGTTGAGGAAATCAAAATTCGAGATGATTTGTGCATTTTTTCTTTAATTACTAAAATTTTCGATTCAGTCACAGCGTTTATACACGAACTTTAATAATGTATGACAAGAGCGTTAAAGCGTCGAGAGTATACATATCTCTCGGGATTGATTTTGTGCAACGAATATTTCAGCGTTATGAAAATTGAACCCGCTGCTAATTATAAAGCACAAAGATCATGTCAATGATTATGCTTGAGAAATAAAAGAGTCTCAGAGGTGAAATAGTAAATGTATGAACGAAAAAAATTGTAAAAAGGGAAGCGCGGATTTCGAATGATATATCAACCCGGCGTGATAAAGAAGTCGAGCAGCAGGTAAGTGAGCTTAATTGAAAGAGAGCCGGTGGAAAAAAATGCGCAGGATTAACAATCGTAGCACGCACACATACTCACGCATCGATTTTTAAGCCTTTTTGAAAACGCTTTTACGGTGATTACGCGACGGCTGCGTTCGCGCATTGCATCGGAAATGATTTCCCGCCCAATTAAACCTTAGGAAACAGAACCCCCAGTGCCAGCCTGGATCCTCCCACTTCTCACCCCGAATATGTACTTACGTACACTCTCTACGCATGCTGCGGTTCTTTAACCCTCTACCGAGCCACGTACTACAAGCGCGAGTTCAAGCTACACCGAATCTTTTCATCTCTTCCAGTTACTGAAAAAGAAGCATGTAATTCCGTGAGAAATTGTCACACAAATTAAACCCTCTGAAATGGCTTTCAATTTAATAAACAAGATTTTTTTTCTGCTTCCGTGATACATTGCTTTTGTAGATTACAACACAGAATGAAAAAAAGAAGAACGTTTTTTGTGAGATCGTCAACAAATTTTAATTACTTTAATTAAAGTGAACTTCCATCTCTAAAATACTCATTCATTGATCTTTTTTATTTTTGAGTTGGATCAAAAATTGCACCACACGAGAGTTATTGGGCGATATTTTTAAATTCAATTTTCATATGTGGAATGAAAACAGAAGGGGAATCAGCTCTGGGTTGCGGGGTTAAATGCAGTCAACCTCATCGTGGGTAAAGTTGATCCGACTTCATAAAGAAGTTCATTCAGTCGCGATTCTTTCAAGTCAAGTCTGATTTAGTTCATTAAAAGCTCCCGGGTTCTCATTTTCTTGGCCAATTTGTTTTTTCAAAGCATATAAATTGAAATCAGATTGAACTGCGAGACTATTGTGAAAGATATTCTCATTAAAATATACTAATCTAACTTTCTGATTGGATTGAAAAAAATTTAAAAAAGCCCCAATTTTATAGAAACAAACTGAGTTATTTACTGTAGTGCTAAATATAAAATTCCACCCTGACGTATCTCACGGACGTGTTAGGGCATATTAATTCAAGACCGATATAACGGAGAGCGAGTGCGGATCCATTGTAACGCGTCTCTTTGATCTCGCTTACAAAAAAATGATTTTTAAGTTGACAAAATAATTGAGATTCGATGGGATTGACAGTTCATCAATAAAAAAAATATTGCGAAGCTGATACCGGTGAAAAACCGAGCGCTCAAAAAAATTCAAGTTTTCTCATTAACATTTCACTTGCTTGTACACATTCATCGAAGAGACGCAAAGTGACTTGACTCTTAGCTTGTTAATTATCGACTCGTTTCGTGCAGCAGCGACATTTCTACTCCCCAGTCTAATCACCCTCTTTTTTTCAACCGACCTCTTGTTTCCAACACATTCCATCGCTCTCGACGTGACTGTGCTCCCAGGTCGCTCTAACTACACGTTTTCAGACGCTTTCAAGTAGCACACTGACATTACATAAATTACTTAGTTTTACGATGATAAGGAACAACGATCAACCTCTCCCCTGCATCATTAATGAATCAATATCGCACCTAGCGTAAAATACATATATGATTTTAAATTTTGTTCTTTCAAGCACTCATCAACTGGAGACGGGAATAATCGGCGATGCAAAACACGAATTTCATTGTCAGTTCAATTTCGAAACAGAAGAAAAAAGAATTTTCCTTTTTCTACTTTCGTGAAAGCAGCTTTGGGAACGTCCAAAAAAGTTGTACATATTTGTTTCGCGTGACTCTTAATTAATCAGATGCACTGTTTCGTCGACAGTGAACATTTTTCCGTCAAAGTTGAGTTTTATGTGTAAAGTTAGGAGAACAACTCTCTACCCTCCCCGCGTGCCCGGGGAGGGTAGAGTCCCATTTTACATTTCAACTCATCAAGTCCGCACCTTTTCTCAATAGAAGGGCGCCATGTTTCAAGTCGTTGCGAGCGCGATCATTCGTTTAACTGAACCCTCACATTTCATTATAAAACGTCTGCGACGTTTTTATGAATAGAGAGTCTGTGTGCGTCTCTCTTTTCAGTTTTGCCTTAATGTTTAAAATTTACAGATGGAGAGAGACGGAGAGATATATAGATGTCTTTATTGTTAGCTTCCACAGCTAGTTTGTTTAGTCAAAAAATAATAAAATCCAATAATCTCATTTTCACAATACTCATATAAGTGATTTTTACAAATACAAACATTAATTTTATTTTATAAAATATTTTATGACAGTTTATGAAATGAAATTTTGTACATGATATAGAATATGTTTCCTTGAGAAATGAGCTTGTCTACAATATATGTATTATCAGCTGTTTATCTGCTGCCATATGAATTGAAATAAATAAATAAATAAAATAAAATAAAATAAAATAGAAACTAGATTGTTTACCCTTCGTCCTTACAAACTCGGTTCATGCTTTTCCCTGCACAATTCATCAGTTTTCTTCTAAATATATTTCAATGGCGCTTCGGAGTTATTTTTCAGTGCTTCGGGAATCTCGTTAAATAATTTGAAACCTTTATACAAACTTCGATGAGCTCCTAGTGTACGTTTAAAGAGACAGACAAATAAAAATGTTTATCGGTCACAATTTGATACAGCTGATTTCTATAGTTATAATTAACATCAGATCTGGAATGATGCATGATCCTCGCAACCCTTGCGAGATCACTTTGCAACTATTACGTTCGATAATGTGAGCCAATATTGGAACACCGTAACTCGAGCGTCACATCGTTTTCGCGTTTCTCAGTTCAGTCGACAAATTTCTGCGACGGAAAACGCGTCGTCAATACCTGCCGGATGAATTCAAACGCAATAAGCAGCGTTAATTATATCGCACCCCTTCGCCCACCCACCCCATCCAACTTGTTATGAATAGTATTAATGTCGATGACGATATCGCGCTCTGTGCTGTTATGCTGTTAACACTGCCGACTGGTCTCTTTACTTGATGATGAGTAATGCAACTACTGATACATGCCCGGCAAGGTATAACTGTCGACGTGTTTAAGTAGCTCACGTAAGCGTTTTGCCTCCCGAGCTATAAATCAATTAGGCTACACACCCGAAACACGTATAAGATTACCACGGGTGTTATGGCGATTCAATTGTTTGTTCCATAATGTATATCATCGTTCTGAACTTAATTCAATGTCAATTACAATTGTAATCTGTCACGAAAAAGTGTCCGACAAATTTGTCACGAAACTCACGTGCGTCTGACCGCATCTCAGTTTTTTCACTTGAACCCGTGGTCGAAATGTCTTGAATGTGTTCAAAATGGTTTCTGATTCAAAACATTTACCCCGAACCTTTGTGCTAAAGAGCAGAAAAGGGTTGGACGTTCCATCTGATGACTTTTCAAAGCAATTCATATTCATATTATTTCTCTCACTTGTAAAATCGTATACGCTTCGTAAATGAACGATCCACTAATCTGAATGTGAAATTGCATTACACTAATATATTCATGTATTACAAAATTTACATATTTTACTATATAACCAAATAAACGGAATCGGGTTTGTAATTGTGTGCCATGACGTCATTTACATACATGACACGGGTCACGGAGATTACATAGGTCAGCGTCAATAGCAGCACTGTGAAAATGCCCGGCCGGACTTTGTTTGAACAAAATTAATAAGTAATTACGTGTAGCTCGCCGAAAATCATTGCGAGCTCGGCCAAATGTTCGTCGGTTTATGGTGTCGATGCTCGTTGCAGTCATTGCGATTGATTTTCAAACGCGGCCGTTTTATATGTCAAAAAAAAACTGATCGATCGAATCGAAACGATGATATACACTTGGTCCAAGTAAATCCGAGCAAATACTTTTTTCGTGTGTAGCGTAAAGTTACACTTTCTTGGCAAACGATCAAGCGAAATTTTAGTTCCAATCAAACGGGTTCAGAGCCAGCAAGTGCATTTATTGGTTGCAATGGTAATACAAATGCGAGTCATTTGTCCTTCCTATCAATTCAAATGAGGGGCACATATTTCAACGAAAACGGCGATCAATTTTGTTTTGCCGACAAAAAAGCAAAATAGTAGAATTGTTTTCTTCGTTTAAAAAAAAAATAAAATAACCAAAAGATATGTGAAATTATTTACGGGGTAAAAAATGTTTTTGCAAAAGTCAAGAATATAAATTACTTTTGTTTCCCATTAATTGACGTGACAGTCGGAATGAAAAGTACAATAAATTTAAAGGCTTGAAATTGATTCATTACTGTGAATCATGAGTGAAAAACATTTTTGACAGCCGTGAGTAACGCGGGATTACCGTCGTTTATAAATACATTGTTAAAAACAATAGATAAATTTCCCGATGCCACGGTTCGCGCTGAATAATGTACAAGTGCGACGGAGTGACGTAAGAATCGATTGAACGTGAATAAAAAGTGCATTGACCTCGATTCGATTTGACATTTGAACGCCAATTTTGCTGGCAGCGTCAAATATATTTTAAAGACAACGGTAGAACAGTCGCGCCTGGTATGTGCATTGGGACCAGAAAAAGTCTGCGCCTCTTATTATTTATATCACTTTGCACGTTGATAAATTTACATATGAAACACCGCGCGAGTCAGCGCCGTATGGACACCTGCGGTGCATTCATTAAAGTGAATAATTGCATAGCATAATGGCCTTTCGAAGGAACAAAAAATTTCCAAATAGAAAGCAGCAACGAGTCTGAGAAGAAAAGCACGGGAGCGAGAAAATAAGGGGGAGTAGGGGGAATGAAATCAACGAAGCCTTGGTAAAAAAAACCGGCGCCGGGTGTAAATGGCAAATTACGTCGAATGTCGACTTGGTGTGCGTAATCAACGACGTAATGAGCTTTAATTTCATTGGCCAGTTTCACGTTGACTGCCGGTGTGTCAGGTTGTAGTTTTGCGCATCGAATTTTGCATGAAAGTTTTTCATGCTGCGCGGGAATCGCGAAAAATGCGTCTTACAAGAGGATTGAAAGCGGAGGGAACGTCTTTGCGACTTTATCGTGCAATTAGCCGTTGCCGGGAAACACAATGGCTCGAACGAAGATGCGAACTGTGGGAACGTGTGATAATCTTGAAATCAATAAAGTGGTACCGCACGACACGGTTTCCATGTAGCCCGGATCTGCGCAAACTCACGTCGCTTTAATTTGCAATGCTCGCCGGCTTGAAAGCCCTTGACCATTGTGCCATTTTTACGCTAAAAAGCTTACGTTACGCGCGCCACGAAATTATGCGACTTTTCAATGCGGTTGCTACACATATGTGCGAGCCCTTTCACGCTCGCATGCATCCACTCGCGAATTGACATTCAAGGGCTTCCATTGTTCTTATCCTTTGTATCGCGATTCTGTCATAACCGTCGCACATCTCGACAAACAAAAAGAAAAACCAGTCGATGGTAAAAACAGAGGATGCCACATTTTTGATCAAGACTGCCTCTTTTCGAGACCCTCTAATTGTATTGTTCAAAAAAAATAGCACGGGAATTTTTTATGTGTATTTTTCCAGGTTCTGCACATCCTGTGTGTGAACAATGAAACAATGAAATATCATTAAGATTAAATAATTGAATCAAATATTGGTGAAACTTTTATTTTAATAGTTAAAATTTGATTTTTTATTATCGAAATAGGTCAAGTTCAGAACCGTTTGCCAATTTTTTGTATGATACTTTATGTCAACTTGAATATTATCAGATTTCCAGTCGACTGTATATGATACCGCGTTTGTACAATATTTGTACAATAGTAATCAAAGTTTTCGATTCACGAAGGATATCGAAATTCATTTTTGATATTATTATATTAAATTTCTGGTAAAACCAATACTTTTGTGTCGCTCGCAGCCAGCAAACGACATGCAATATTTTTGAGGCTCTCGTTTGTCGGCGATGGTGGAAAAGGTATGGTCGCAAAAAGTGCGCACTGAAATCTTTTGAGAGTATCGCATCGCCAGGTGCTCCGTGTCATTCACCAAGTCGCGCCATTTTTTTTTTCTTTTTCGATCAATCAAGTAAATTTGCTTTCTTTTCTCCTGGTCTAGGATTGAAGTGAAATATGCATCCGTTTAATTTCCTCCGCGAAATTTTCAACGAAAGAACGGAATAGATCGATTCGCACTTATCAGCTATTCAATTGCCCAAACCTTTTTACCAAGTTAAATCTGCATGATCAATGAAAAACGAAAACCTAAAGGTGTGTGATCACCTTCCAACTGATTTTTTCCCGATTATTGCCGTAATTCACGGTCCAAGTATTTTATCTGTTTTTTTAAATGCTTTTCATTTATATTTTTTTCCTAACAATTGAATGGTACGGGGTCAAATTTGATGATGTTTCGTTAATAAAAAAGAACCAACACGACTGAGAGTTTATTGGAAGCTGAGTTACGGAGTTTTTTTCTACAGCTTATTGGTATCGTCGATTGTTCGATAATGTTTCCGAGCTAAATGGATTCCGCGGGGAAATTTGATTACGTTTGGTCTGCGAATATAAATCGATAATTCTTGGATCGATAGTGTAAATTCAACTTCAAAGTTGCAATATAGTTTTGTATACATAATTTTATTAATAATTATTCCCCATTGAAATTGCTACTGAGAATTACGATACTAATATTTTATCGGTTTCATCGCGTTATGTGTAGAATTGTCAAACCACACTGTGTGATGTATAAAATATTCTGTTGAATAACGAGAAATCTTTTTTGACAGTGATTTGCATGTAAATAATGTACATTGTGACAAAAATACTGCAATGCAACGTTCCTCATAAAATATTTCTACTCAACCTAAACTCGAAATTATTCTCTAGAGAAAAACGATTTGCAATTCATTTATAAGAGTAGTTGGAGGTAATTGTAACATTCAGATAGCTTTGCTATTTTGAGAAAATTCAATTTTATTAGGTAAAATTAGATTTGGAGATCCAAATTATAAAAACCTATTTAAATTAAAGTTAAATTAAAATTGAATTACGTCACATTTACTCCACCCACCAATATTACCCGATCTGTTCGTAAAAAATTTCATTATTTAATTATAGAAAATCTTCTTTGTAGTAATTCATACGCTTGTTGTCACTATTGATATCAATTTTTTTATAATTGGTAATGATTTGCAAACTAATATGTAATGTAATAATTTTTAAGAAATGGTTCTATTATTTTGAACTAATAGCTTATTTTTGAGCTGTTAATTGCGAGGCGCGATTAACTTCCGGCCGAACGAAATTGTGAGATCAATTGGAAAGAAGGAAGTAATAAATAAATAACAGCGAAAGGCGGCGGTCAAGAGCGGAACTACAGACGGCGGTAGTAAAAAAGAGTAACGCTAGCCCGTAAAAAGGAATCAATTCGATTGCCGAGTCGTGTTCAGTGAGTCGGTATCTCTCGCCGAGCTACCCCCTCGTGCCTCTTTCGTTTCAACCCCTTTAACCTCGGCAGCACCTTGCTCAAGCTTTCCTTTTTCGCGCAACAAGTGCGCCTCGCTTCACGTCTTTAAGAAATCGCCTTGCATCCTTCCTCCACGAGGCTGTTCCGCCGACTCCGCACCAAATCACTGGCTTCGCAGTCTGACTTACGTCCCGCCATCGGCGACTTACATATCGCGACATTCTTCTTTTGCCAACTCGCTTTATATTTCAACCTCATCGCTCAATCGAACGCGACGAATTCGCCCCGGGCCAAAAAGCTTCGGACAACGCGCAGCGTTTGTGCCCGACGCTTCCTCATCGATCAGACTTTTGTTGTTACGAAATGCATCCATTCTCCGTTCATGGTTCTTGGAAAAATAACTCAATCCAATCCTGTGACGCGCATTTTGTAAAACATCAAATATACGATATGCTACATACAATTTGTTTGAACGATATGCACGAAGTTGGATTCTCATTCTACTTTTACTTTGTTGAATAAAACAGAAATGCAAAATAATAATTGTCAAGCTTGATGGTGAATAATGTGATGTTGTTTTTCTGGTGGAGAAAAATTATACAACCAAAACTTTTATCCGTGTTCGATTCTTCAGAGCAAGGAAATGACATTTGAAAAGAAGTTTGCTGATAAAAGAGCAAGATTTATTTCAGAAACATGATTTTGCATCGTGGAGTTTCTAATTCAATTTTTGGTTCGAATTTCAATTAGTGCTTTGTTTCTGGTACAGCAAAAGTCTTGCAGAAGTTGATAACTATAGAGCTGAATTATCTTTTATGCTCGTATAACGAACGTAAAATAACAAATGAAGACAAGTTGCATTGAAAACAACATTTTGTGTCAAATGTTTTGTTGCAACTGCAACTGAAAGTTGTGCATTTTCAATAAGGCGGATCTCACGGGCGCAAAAATTTTATAGGATACTATACCTTTGAGACTAATATTACAAAAGAGGCTGATAAAAATACAGAAAACTGTTATGAAGGTAATTCAAAGAGTAGATCGATTTTTTTATTCTCGTAATAAAATTCTCTCTGAATAAAGTGTGAGAAATGTTTTGTTTTGTGACATAAAAAAGAGTGTGGTCTTTAATTTATTGATGTTATAACGGTGTTATTTTTCTCCATACGATGTAGTTTGCCGTCGGTTATAATTAGTTAATACAATCTGTCGGATATAGTGAAATTGTTATGGCAAATTAATTTTGCCCACAAATTAGTATACAAATCAATAACTCGCAAATGATCTGAATTCAATTAATCAAAGTTTCATTTTAACTGGAAATCATGAAAATTGACGTTGCATGATTTATTTTACATCGTAAAAAATGTATGATAATAAAGTAAAGTAAAACGAAGTATTACATCAAATATGATCGATGCGTTTCGACTTTCGTTTTATTTCAGTAATAAAAATGGAACTGGACACGCAAAAGAAAGTAAATGTGACGACAAAGAACTCTCATGGGTGTAACAAAAAACAAATTCGATCAAGGATGCAGCAAAATACCTTTGGAGAAACAGAGAATTGTAGCTTCTGGGAAACACTCTTATGTAACTTTTTTTTCACATAGTATTGTATAAAAACATCATGAAATGCAACAATTAATGTTTTTATTTTGCTCTGTTTAGAAATTACATTGAGAAAGAAATATCCCTTTACATTTTAAACTTAAGTAGTATGCAAAAACGTTTTAATTTCATGACGTAAATAAAGAACTTGAACCGTTTTTCGTATAAATTTTACTTTAAACGTATCATACAACCAGATTTAAGTTTTTTCTTTGAATCTCCTCTTAGGAGCTTTAAAAATACAAAACTATGAAACTGCAATTCTTAACGGCTTGTTTTCAAATTGATTCGTACGTGACCAATAAAATTTGAAATTACATTTTTCTTATATTTTTCCAATAAGATCTTGACTGTTAGTTATATGTATAGAAGAGATATCGCGGAAAATATATTTTTCATCTGAACGTGCTGGAACGCAAGTATTTTATTTCAAAGTAATTTGTACTTCTGTTACTTGTGTAACATGCACTCACCATATAGAATGTGGAAAAAAATAAACAAAAAGATATGAAGCTTAATTATAATTTCAATTACTTAAACAAAAATATGGGACTGAAAAGTATTCAAAAAATCTACAAAGAAATGAAAAATGGAAGAAGAACGAAACAAATATCTATGTTTGAATATCAACATAGATAAGCTGAAAGACAAAAGTTGAATCTGACACAGTTAATGAAATCTGAGATTTCACTATGTCTCTGTATAATTAATGTTTAGATCTACTTTTTGAATCAGACCGATAGCCGGGCAATCCGAAAACAATCTTTCGTTCGGTAATGAAAACTAATGGAAATCAGACCCCCGCGCTCGATGTTGCAATTACAAAAGTAAAGATTGTCATCAATGCTTCCTTTACAATCTATAATGTCTAAATTGTAAGGGACGAACAAAAAAGTCGCGCAAGCAAAACAAAAAAAGTAAAACGAACGAAAGGAAAAAAGAAACAAATTGAAAAATCAAACGAAAAGAAAAAAAATCAGTTTGTTGAACACGATCGGACTTGCACCGACCGTACACACATCTCATCGCATTCAACATGAAATCCACTCGATTTCAACTAATCCTCTTTGTAGATCCGACCGGAGTAAATGTTGATTAGGGAAGAAAATGAAAATGGTACATGCTGCGCTCACCATGAACAAGGATGAGGGTGCCGAATAGGACCGCGATTCTCAACGGCCGTCCAGCCATCATGGCGTGGATCGTTACGTCGATCCTGGCTCCTCCTGAAACAATACAAGCGTTGCCAATCAATCAACCCGGCATCCCATTTCCATCGCGTATACACTTCCCTGGCAAGTTGCCTGGCAAGTCCTATCTTTTTCTCCATCACCTTTGCTCGACATCGAGGACTTTTTTTCAACCGAAGCTTGTCAGCTGAATAAAAGTCGCTAGAAAAACATACACTGAAACATTTGTCATTCGTCACGATATTGAGCCAGTGCTCTCTGTTGTGTAAATGCCGTTTGGTGATTCCACGATGCATTGACGTTAATTCATAAGGCAATAAAAGGACTTTTTTTTCATCATCAATCGCGATGAGAGAGATGAAACTCGCAAAATCCCCATCGTTTATATTTTACATAAATTTCAACAACTTTTTGTATGCACAAAAAATAAACATCCGACAGGTGTGTTTTTTTTGGTACAGGCGATTTTGTGACGGACATACATTTTTTTTTATTAATCTCGTTCGTAAATATTTTGTGATTGATAGATCGAACTGCAAACATATTGGATGCAATTGAACTTTCGCTGTAAAAAATTTGAAATGTTTATCATTAGATTATAACTGGGTACAAACAAACTCTACATCGGCTCATCATTTCAGTTATGCCCCCACTATTTTACACTCAATACTCTCATTTGCTGATCGTTAAGAAATACTTGCTTAATAATGGCGCAATCTTGACTAAATTAAAAGTCTGGATAAAATGGCCACTTCTCCTTTGCAATTACGGTAACTTCGTTCAATTTAACTGAAACGTCTTAATGAGTGAGATCGTTGGTGAACAAAAAAAAAATCAGCGAAATGGAAATTAATCGACAGTTAAACAAAATTAATCATTAAATTAATTATTTATTAATAACCAACTAGTAAATGTCACCTGCATGTTAACGATATATTTTGTCTACATTCTCATACATTTTTCGGCATTTTCACTCAAAATTGTTTTAAAACTGAGGACAAAAGTTTTGAAATGAAACACTTTTTATCTTTAGTGACATTTCTTTACTATAATTTTTCACTGATATAAAACATATACTTGACACCTGAATTATTCGTACACAATAATCTGACTCAATATTCCTGCATCATAAGCTCGGATGCAAACAGCACAAATTATTTCAAAATAATACTCTGGGATTAAATTTGAAACATTTAATTTTGCCACGCCAAGAAGGTCCCTCTGTTTTTCATCATATTTCCTTGCGCCTTTTCAACAAAATCATTTCTCATTACGAAAAGTACTTCTGAAAAAAAAAAAACATAAAATAAACACGCGTTGGTCGGGACGAATTTTTGATTAGCCGAGAAATTTTCTCTGCGGGATATTTTCTCGAGCGTAACATGATGTCCGTTTGATTTGCACGGTGCCATTTAATTTGAGCGAGTTGTTTTTTTGTTCCTTTTTCAGTGCTTTTGAATCGACTTAGAGGAAGAGAATTACATTTAGAATTACAGAATTGTCCTTGGGTACGGAGCTATTTCGCGTTTATTTTCATATACAAAGTTTTGTTTCGCCGCTAGATGGAAATTAATATCTCGCGGCGGGTATGAATATCGCGAATTAGCATCCCAAATCCGGACTGGTCTTATACCCGGCTTGATTGGATTGTACACCGAGCTTAATTGACAGGGGCGTTTGTTATAAAATTGCTCGTAAAAGATGTGTCAACAAAAGGGAAAATTGTCGTGCACCGAGTCAGGGTGCAAAAGGATACTGAAGAAGTCAAGAGAATGGATCAAACAATTTCGCGCCCCAATTTCTCGTCAAACAATTAACAGTTAAGACCAATCAACAAAATTAACACTATTTTCCAACCTTTATTTTCTCTCTGGCAAACTCACGCGTCCAAATGTTGTCATCTGACACTGAAAAAAATCTGATTGAAAACTATTTTTAGACATGTATTTTGTTTGGAACAAAATTTCAACTTTTTTTACAAGTTTTGTTTAAACAAACGAAATTGCATTTTGCAAATAGAAAAATAACAACCTGAAGTGGAGTAAATTATAAGTTGACTGAAAAGCCAAAACTCGCAGTTATACTCGGATCGCAATCCCGTGACAAGAATTAATTAACATTGATTCTTTTAATCCGTGACTATGGATGAGACACAACTCAATAAACGTAGTTAGCGAAGTCGTCTTTGTTTCCCTTTGGCACTTAATATCACTCCAGCGGTGGTAGTTGCGGATAGTTAGCTGCAACTATCCGGAACATTCGCCAAATGTGTGGACTATATTCGATGGGGAATTGCAAATCGCGTCGCGTCTTAGTTCGGCATTGGAAACCAAACTCGGAACATGACTAGATTGGTGAAACTTTGTGTTTGATTCGTATCGATATTCTGATTATGTTAAAAGAATACTGACTTTTAATCCTCGAACGCTACAAACTTGAAATTGATTTCCATTTATTTTACCTTATTACTTTAATAACATACTGTTATTTATCCAGACTAATAACTTTCTTTTTGGACGTAATGTGGTTCTTTGAAACGTACGCTGTCAGCGAAACTCGAACAAAACGATCACGAAAGCCAGCATGAGATGCGTCAACGGAAAACGTAGCGGCTGTTTGTCTGATGGCGATTGGGAGCTTGTGTGCAAGCACATATCAGTCAAGTTTGACTATAACTTGTCCCAAGTACGAATGATGTTAAACATTCGAGCGAAACAATCATTTGGAAATGGAGAGCGGGCACATAGCCGCGATGTCGACAATTCACGCATAGTTATCTTCTCTATTGAATATTTGCTTAGGTGAAACACAATGCAACATTTCAACGCGGAGCGCTCATGTATAATGCAAAATTAGATCTGACCGATCAATGTGCACGCCACTCTTATGTGATCGCGCGCTCAAATTTGCGACGGCTTTGAGCGAATTCACGCCGTTTAATCGGTCTTATTCGAACTTTTATTTCTCGGTGTGATATTTCGGTGACACCTCGCGTGCGATCAGTTGACAAATTGGCGAACAAAATTTGTATACGAATTGAATTTTTTTGTTACACACAAAAAATATCCTGACAGAAATGTTCGTTAGTTTGTTTGACACTATGTAATCATCGAAGCTGCGGATAAACTTAAAACCTAAAAGTAATTATCAAGGGATTAACTAGTTGCATAAAGTCTTTTACCGTTGGTGACATTATGTAGCAATTTTTTTTTCCTCACCGCGAGCGGATAAGAATATCTCGCGAGACTAAAAAGTTGATACGGAATCATTTAACAGGAGCTCCGAAAGGTCATCATCATATTATACCCATGGCCTACTTTACATCAGTGATGAATGCTCCCGGTATGACACACAAAAATTTGCCGCACGATCTTTCGCTTACGAGTGATGCAAAAATTTTTACATTGCAAATTTATCGTGCTCGTGCTTAATTCACACATGGTTCCGTAATGTCGGGTCACGTAAAAGCTCTTTCACGCAGGCGACGAGAAGGTGCTTTTCGGTTCCCAAAAAAAAAAAAAAAAAAATCATCGTCGGTTATCCGGATTCAGTTTTGAAGTTCGGTCCAAGCCTGGATCTGAATTTTTCATCAGGCGACAAAATCATCGACAGACGAATATAATTTTCAGATATCAAAGACAATGGTCGACTCGATGAAAAGGAGAGTCTCGCGCTGCCTCCGAGCAAATAATTGCAGCGGAGTTGCGCGTTATTTATCATGCATAGCCGTGCGTCTTTCATAGACACGGTTGTTACGAAAACGCATTGAAGAGACGCCGTACTCGGCGCGTCATAAAGCTGTCGTGGAAGACAATAATTTTTGCAGTCAACGATTTCTTTCCATCGACGTCAACGGCGTATTCTTTTACCGTCAGTTTGCTACCCCGGCTTCTTATTTTCGAGTCTCCTCGGCACTCTCATCGTCTCCTCGTCTTAGCATCTCTATTCATCCACATCTTACAACGCTTTCTGTCGCCCCTCCCCTCCCCCATTTTTTTATTCCCTTTCACCCCTGTTCTCCCTCTTGCACAACGAGCAACCGCAGTAACACCACTTTTTATATTCTATCACCACCTAGTACGCCCACCACTTTCGAAATTAGTCCAGGTTTGTCTTCATGCGACAGCGAATTTTTAGATAATAGATTTCCTTTTCGTCCTTCGTCTCCTCACTCTTTTTTCCTCGCTCTCTCTCTCTCTCCCTCCTTTTTGCAATGCTTGAAATTCGCGGATTTTTATAGCAAGCAAAGTGTTATTGACTTGTCGCCTCCGTCGATTCTTTATTTTCGCCTCCACTATTTGCGCATGCTTTACTCGCTCATCCTTGCGAATTAATTCTACCTTTTCTTTTTTTATCCGTGAAATAACGATCGCCGACGTCTCGATTGCTCCGGTAAACTATCTGATGTACATGTTTAAGGATATAATTTTAGCTGGCATTCGGTCGCTTGTTTCGACCAATTTAGTTTTCGATTCGTACGTATTTTTATCGTATTTTTATTGCACTTTTATCTACACTTTTTATACGGCCTACATTTTTTTAATTGTATGAAGGGTGATTTTGTGTCAGTGAAACATGAAAGTATAAACGCACGTTTTTGTTCCGAATTTCAAATTGTCAATTTGCAATGGAAGCGTTTTATTTTAACTTTACGGAACTGAAAAAATTCTAAACCCAAAAAAGTGTACCAAACGAGACTGCAGTTGAAAAATGATGACTTTTTTTTGTTCACCAAAAAATATATAATTTTTCAGTGGATTAAAATTCAAAAGTTATTTCAAACTAATTTTGCACGATCGAAAAGTGAGTAAACGTAATATATACCATACACTGAATATCGCACTGCATTGTTTGCGTCATGACTATAAATTATAAAGAGCTCGAATTTAAGAGAAATCAGAGTGTCCGTCGAAATAATTGAATTAGCCTCGTATATTAATTTTTTTATCATCTGTTGTGATTTTGCGCACAAAAATCAGGGCGATGCTCGCTGTTTTTCTTTTTTTTTTCAGTTTTGCAAATCTGCTGATGAGAAACTCCCTTCCATGTGATGTGATATCACAAATGTGCAGATCCATCTTTCAGCCCATCGTCCCGCTCTAATTAAAGATATGAAATGTACACGGAAAGAGATACCTTACTATTTTGTTTTTTCTATCATTCAAAAAGGTACTGAAATGCGATAGAAAAGTTTATTGCCTTTGAAAGAGATTTTATTGCACGGAAAGTCAAGCATCAAACGTATTTCATTTTATTTCCACGCAACGTCCGAATGAGCAGCTTTACTATTTAATTTCAATCGCCCTCTTTGTTTTTCAATAAGAGAGAAGAAATTGTACTTCAATTATGAAATCGTGCGGAGAATCCTTATTTTTTTCACGTCTCAGCTTCACGCGTTTTTCATCAGTTCGTCGTGTTACAAGAACGATTACTCTCATCCACCCTTCGTCTGTTCGTACAATGCTTCGCAGGAATAGTGTAATGCTACGATGTGATATTAAAAATCTGAAAAACTAAATAACTTGTGACAATCATAGCTCGGGTGCATTGCGCGATGCAGTAATATAAAAAAACTGATGCAACATTGGAAGGCACGTCACATCTGAGATAAAGACATTTTGAATTTTGCCATTTCATTAAACGACAGGGATTTGTTTTTTTTATTCTTCCGTTGAAAAAAATTACGTTGACTAATTTGACTGTGAATAATTCGTGGCTGAAACTAAATGACGATTGAAATTCGGAGACGACCGCGCTGCGAGAATTTCATTAAAATGCTGAATTTAGTTATTGGTCCAAAGACGTACGCGCAGGATCGTGTAAGAACGTGATGCGACTGGATAAAAAATTACTATAGTTCAATATAGGTATACAGTGAAGCCTCGATAGCTGCGGTATAACCTGACTAGCATCCTTAAAAATTAATATTCCTTAAAACAAAATAATGATAACAAATGAATAAATCAAATTTATCTATTATGCAAGTCAAAATTCAACAACCTCGTCTAAGTACTAAAAATTTGGAAATCATTTAATTATCTTTTCCTCTAAAACCCCAGACAACCTTTTTATAAAAGATTCACTTGACATATGCTTGATGTAACAGCTAATACAAGAGGGAAACGTTTTAACTTGTTATATAGCGGCGGCAGAGTGCTATGAATTACACAATAAACGTAAAAATTTTAAAGCATCGCGTTGCGAACTTATTATTGATCAAGCGCCGTGCAATTAATTTTTTTGTGAAAATAATAAAAAAAACCTTGCAATTGCTTTCTCTAAACGTGAAGGCACATCATTATTGCTGCAAACGCAATTAGAAATTTTGACTGCTTCCTTGTACCCTCAGCGTTCAATGGTTTTGTATTTTTCGCTCCACGTTCTTGTTTTTATAACTTTCTCCGCAAACAGCGCGAGCTTAAAGAATAACGCACGGTTTTCGTCGTAACCGAGAATAAAAAAGGGGGTTATAAAAAATTGCGTATTTCATATGTTGGTTCTTTACATTTATCCATCAAAATTTACCGATGTTGGTATAGGAGGAATTCCCGATGTAGAGGAGCTGAGCGTAATTTTTTTATTGCACATTGTGTTTAAACAGCGCTTGAAAGCCGCGCGATCATATTTTATAGCCGCGCAGAAAAAAACTTGAGTTATTGCAGATGTCATTACTTCAAAATTCCTTGACATCAATATCTGTATAAATACTTAGGGGAGAAAATGAATGTCTCAACATGTAAAGCGTTTCGACAAATCGTATAAAACATAATTAAAATTAATATTTCTCACCGTTTTATTAATGTTAAACAAAATTAAAAAATAAATAAAATTTTGATACCCGAAAAAAATTATTCCGCCTTTGTTCTTCTTTTCATTTTTAAGAATAGTATGACAAGAAAATTTTTCCTGGAGTGTTATTGATTATTTATTTAAAACTCAAATATTAATAAGTCGTAAAACATTAAAAAATGTCATCTTGTTATTAAAAAAAAAAAAAACTAATGATCAAAAAAATGTGGAGTCACTCTGTTTCTCTTCTAATGAATACATCATTTCATATCGCGCTTTTGATATCATTTCAACGAAAATACCGTGTGAGCTTATTTGTTTTGAGCTTGTGCAAAATTTATTTTTCACTGGAGTTCGTTGACTTTTCCAATTACCAGGTATTGATTGCTAGCCAGTTCGTCTCTGTAAATAGACTGCTAGATAAATGTTGATCGATAGCACAGGTCGAATTCATAATCAAATCTAAAAATGTCTTGACCGAGCACAGACAGAGCAGGAGGGAGAGAATAAAAGAATTATACCAGGACTTTTGTACAATCATACATAAAAGCAATTTAAGTTCTGTGTATTCAGCAAGGAGTAAACATATGAAAATTTGAGCAGTTCGTTTCAGTGGACTAATTTTTTTTGTACGATAAAAATTATGTTTTTTTGATGAAAATCGTTAGATTATTGTTTCATGTCATGATATAACAAAGTGGACGGGAAAAAATGTTTTAACGATTTTTTTTAACCGTGGTTAAAAAATAGTATATAACATATAATCAATCATTCCGCGAGAGCCTGTATCAGAACCGCGAAGAGCAGCTGGTTGCGCGACTTCGGCGCAGCTTTCAGATTGTTTGGAATGATAAAATTTCGCGGTTTGTGGTAATACTTCATGAACACATAAGTGTCCGGGGAATATTCTCGTGGAATATGCCTACGAATATATGCATGAGAATAGACCACTTGGTTCGTAAAAGCGCAGACTGTTGAGAGGCAGATGGAGCTGAATTTGCAGTAAAAGGGTGGCGCATTGTGTATAGATACTAGAGAGAGAACGAAGGGAAAAGACGACAATGTCCGATAAAAGAGACCAGCAAAAGCTGGCGGATCAGAATTGAAAAATTTGATCGAATCAAGCACTCGCGGCATTTCCAACATTTGTCCCGCTATATTGATACTTGAAGTCGCGATCAATATTTATAGTATTTCAGTAATTGACATACTTGCGCCGCTCAAATGTACTCGGCTCATGCAAAAACATTTCATCTTCACTCCCTCGCTTACCATTTTGTTACCAATCGCTCTCTTGCGTTTTGCGCATCGAGTTATGCGAAAAGTTTTATCTTTCTTAAGTGTCGGTCGGATTTTCACGTCCCTTCGTGAAATTGGAAAATTTTCCCCGGATTTGCATGTGTTTTTGATTCCAACCTATATGCAGCGGATTCAAAAAACGACTGACAGAGAGAAGATGCGGCAAAGCTGATGCTCAGGGATTTGAATAGCGAAAAAACGTTCCTAGAGCGAAATGTTCACTTTTTTATATTCCGTGCATTTTTTTTGCTGTTGTATATCGTCCCTTATCATTACACAGTTTGAATAACTTGAATTCGGCGCATTTTGTTTATGGATTCATTAATTACATTAAATCCAAATCACTTTTTGAAATCAGTGCCTTTGAATGAATTGAAATCGGTTTTTGAAATACCCGATGAGTTCACGGTTCAGATATATGATTTAATTCGCGCTGAAACTGAAGCGATGAAACGCGTTTTATCGCGCTGCGATTCAATCCCTCATGACGTCATTTATAAAAGCGTTCAATACAGCCGATAAACTTTTGCCGAATGCGTTTTTATTTTATGATTAAATTGACCGAATCTACATGTATAAATGGAACGGAAGGGTTATTGGCCCATGAATGGATCACTCGCACGTCTACGCCAAAGATTTGACTCCGGGAAAATAGCAGTCTTTTATTTGTATCAGGGATATTTATCATCGCGAGGCAAAAAAAAAATAAATAAATAAATTGTCGGTAAAACCTTTCAGAAATCGATGTAATCTATCAGACCGCCGGAACAACGGCGAAAGAGCAGCAGAAAATAAAAATATGATGTCTGAAATGGCCGCGACATGTGCCCCGACTTATTACTTGTTTTTTGACAATAAAAGAATTTCTCTCAGGACGCATTCTGACGTTGGGATCAAAAAAAAAAGAAGAACGTCGCAGTTAACAAAACGTTTGGATGTATCAAAATCGTGTTTTTCACGACAGAACAGTTGCGCGGAAACGAGCGCGCCAATTCTATAATTTCACACTTCGGAAAATTCGTGTATAATTATTCTTTGAGATCGAGAATAATCCTCTTAACAAACCGCATCCACAGAGTGTCGACGGAAAAGTTTATTCCACCGAAACAGACGAGCGGCATCACCTCGAAAATGGCTCGGAGCATTTTAAATTGATCAATACGCAGGCTCACATAGCAATTCTCAATAAATCGCGCGCGTGAAATAAAAACCAAAAGTGAATGCGCGAATGTAATTTTTTTCCTGTTATTTTTTTCCGTCATGGACGCAACAAAATATGTGCGGATCCGAAAAATATGCTGAATACTGAAATATTAGAATCAACGAGGGAATGCACGCACTCGAAATAACAAAAAAATGTGATTGAAGAATTTAGATTTTCTCTCTAAATTCAAATTTTGAGAGAAATAATTTTTGAGAGAGAAATTTTGAGTTCGATGATAAACGCAAAGCATGCAACTGTCACATTTGCAGCTGTGACAAATTTGAGCCATGCTGTGAAAAAAAAATCAGTCTAATCGTTGAATCAAAATCAAGTTAAAGAGATAACATTTGGAGCCACAGGTATACACGCGCGATGTCGCTAAAATATTCGTCCGATATCGATTTCGGATACTGCAATATCGCCTTCACATAAGAACGCCATCAACACAGCGGCCATGTTTGTTATTGGAAACCCGGCTACGGAATCCGAAATTTGTTTGCACGCTTTCCGACAACGGAATTATAACTATTTGGATTTCACGTTTCCGTTGAATTGATAGCGAGGCGCATGATTTGAGAGTCGCGCGGCAACGAAAGGAAGATCGAGTTAGCATCGGCATATCGATTGTGATAATGATGTAAGTGCGATAATACCCCCTCCACGAAATAATAATATATTGCCGTGGCTAATACACATTTCAACCGCTGCCAGATCGATGCGACATGAATGCACATTATAACCGCCGCCGTCACCGTCTCCGCCCGATTGCGTTAAGTTGACACGCGTATAGGTATACACACAGACGTGGGTCGGTTTAACTCCATCTCGGTAAAGAAATATATTCGATTTCGTCGATTTTCGTTGCTGCGATGAGAGGGACTCTTATCTTGATTAATCCTGAAAAAAAGATTCGAAAATTGAGTGTGCCATTTTTTTTTTTTTTTTTTTTTGAAAAGAATTTTAAAGTAAAAAATGTGAAATATTTGTAATGTTTTCTGTTTGTTACAAATTTAAATTTTAAATATATTTTTAATTACTGTTTGATACTAATACAATTAAATTGCGCTATTTAAATTGGTATATCAATTAATTTTAGTTTGATTGTACACAACACCGAGCGACATTTTTTTTCCGGAAACTCCACTGACAATTCTGTTGTTACAACGGCATTTTCCGCTGGATCAACTAGACGGCTAGTAAATTCAACTGATGTTAGTTGATTCAACTGATTTCGTCTGTTAATCAGCTACGTCAACAGAATATCCTGTTGTTTTAACTTTAATTTTTCTCAGTGAAATCTATCTGGAAGAAAAAGAGGGAAAAATTTTTATTAAAATTGATTGCATGATTACTTCGTAAAAGTTGGGATAAATAACAATTTTTCGCGGATTTCTTTAATGAGTTGCATTTTCACATTAAAAAAACTGTTACGCTGCTCGAGTTGAAAATCGATCCTGCATTTCCGTTGAATCTATATCGTTACTGGTAATGTAATTATTACACAATTATCAGGGATTCCAATTTTAAAAGTCACATATTGTCTAATAACATTACGCTACGTAACTGTATTACGTGATTGGGTTGAAATGGGAGTGTACATTGAAACGATCCTAACCAACACTTTGAAGGGTTAACTCTGTATTATCTCGAAGACTTGGGCAGATAAAGGCGAACTTTTCAACAAAATTTTGCACTGGTTTTAGTTCTTCAGATCATCACTTTTTTATTTTACAATCATGGAGGAAACTTTGCACGAAAAAGAAATTAATTGAAAAATAATAATTAATTGAAAGAAAAAAACGTAATAAGTTCAAACGTCGCGGAGTTTGAACTTGAAGTTTAATTTTCAAACGAATGACCCCCCCCCCCCCCTCCTCCCACAGCATTTAGGCACAATTAATAAGCAAATTTTCTCCGCGCGGTAAACTCGCTTGAGCATAAATTGGAAATGTGTGACTCGGTGTATTTGATGTTTCTGCTGGAACGGCTTTGAGTTGAGTTAAAAGACCTCGTACTTCTTGCAAACACATAAACTACTTGTATGTACCCGCCGAAGCAGGCCATTACGTCAAAAGTCTACCCCAAGTGTCGGGCTAAAAAATGTTCTTCGAAACTTATACAATTAAAAATTCATTATTATCATCGACGCCGTTTTTACGGCGTCGTAAATTCTCTTAAGTATCAGCCTAATTGGAAAGAGCCTTTTAACTTGCGAATACACCCCGCAACTATAATTTACTATCTCGAGCAAACATTTGAACATTTAAATAATTATACTGTACTCTAGTTGAACTTGAAAAGTCAAGTTTGAACTGTTAAATTAAAGAACTTTAATGGAAATAAATTGCGTGAGATACCTATTTGTTTCTTTTGTTCTTTTTTATATACAAAACAAAGAAAATTACAATAAAATGCAATACTTTTTAAGGAAAAAATTGACTTTAAAATATATAACCTATCGTTGAACAGTGATTTTTGTTTTTTTTTTAAACTGGACTAAATCTGTCATTGTTAAATGTCAACAATGAAATTTGTTTAGCCGGTAGACACAATTCTCCGAAGTCGAAAATTAAAACGCATGACTGCAATTGATGAATTATGTACGCGTGTATAGTGCTCTTGTACATAGTTCAATCAATGGAATTAGATTTGGGAATGTCGTTTTGGCACTCTTGAATCCGATGCATTCCCGCCTTGTCGGGAAATGCCACTCTCGGATCGTCGTAAATATTTCAAGCGAATCGAACCACCAAAATTGCCATGTATTTTCGAAAATCTTTTGGAACAAACAAATCTTTAAAAATAAACTGTGATTTTATATTTTTTTCGGTAACTACATAATGATTATTCGTTCGATTAAAAATGTTACCTATTCAAACTTCATATAAATGCCCAGAAATTAAAAAAAAAACAGTCTTCCAAAGTTCATATTATAGCGCTGTTATGAAATTCTAAAATTATTATTATCACAGGCGCTTCGCATCGAAGTTTAATTAATTTTGAAAATTCGCCATCATTTTACGACATCGCGTCACGTATTTAGCAACGGCGGAAAGCATCGCTGAACCGCGCTCCACCAATTAACAATACCTACGCACGTGACGTGACATTAATTGAAAATGACAAACATTTTTAATGCAGAGGTCATATGCGCAATTTCTCAGTCATTGCAAATGCGATATCAGATACGTTACGAGTATTTCAAAACTTGTAAATAACCGAAAGTATCGATGGAACAAACGTGTTAGTGTTGTGCACATAATGGATCATTTTCGGTCACACGCTCTCTGTACTCTATTACGCTGAGATTAAGTCAGTATAATAAGATAATTTGTTTGATCATAGTAACCAATTACAATTATCAATTAATCCTGCTTAAAATACAGTTATGCATTTTGCAGCAGCTGTCGCTGAATTTTGTTATTCTATGAACGCCATGTATAACGCGGTTTATGACTTTATCGGGTAATGACTGAACCGCGATAATTGGATTTTGAGATGATATTTTCCACTCAATTTTTTCAGTTAGTCGTTATAATAGTATTTTTAAATCGAATAATGATTATTAAGTTGTTTAACCCATTCGTATAAATCAAATAAAAAGCCGCATTGCCCAGCAAAATTATATACAATTGTTGAAAAAATGACAAAATGTTTTAAAAATTTGATCAAGATAATGATTATTTTGTACTCGATTGCAAACTGGCGTGCGAAAAAAATGGCCGCTCGCCGGGTTAGAAACACATTTTTGAACGAACTTTCAGCATTACACTGAGTACTTTTTCAGATGTTTTTCAAACTCGGCTGGAACTATACTTCATCATGTGATAATATAGTCGGACGCTTAGACGGAATACTTTCGTAATTTTTTACTGTCATGGATTTTTAGTCACAGTGTTTCTGACACTATTGATAAAGTCAGTAATGTCAAATTTACCGGCACCTATTTTAAAATACAATGTAAATAAAAAAGCACGATATCGGATTAAAATTATGAGCACAGTATCATTGGAAATTTGTGTATTCTTTTACTTCGATATTAATTCAGGTCGCGATTTTGCACCACACTTTGTTGAATTGCACAATCGAATCCAATTTTTTATTTCAGTTAATCGATGCAGGCCATCAAAATAAAACGAATACCTCGGTTGTAAAATACTTATTTGTTTCAAAATGTATCAAATTTTGTATATAGCAGTTTTCTATTCATTACATTATTTTCGTAACTTTTTCTTCTATTCAACCTAACATTTAATCATTGAATGATTCGCCAAGCAACTATACACATTAAATGCAACCATTTGATACCTACAGAAACTATGCAAAAGCGCCCCCTACCAGAACACCTGCGACTATTTGCTCAACGTTAGTCCGGCTGATTCGAAACAAAATCGAATTAACAAAAAAAAAACACGTTAATTTGCAATTCGCTATTTGCAGAAGCTCAAGCGAAATTGTGCCGAATGGAACAGATCCGTTTTTTGTACACAAGAAATTGTTTTTCCTTGTCCTAATTTATTCGTTCTTTTGATTTTTTTTCTGTGCATTCAATTGAATAAAATTCGACAACTATTTTAACATTGTTTTATTTAGATTTATATATTCAGTAGTGTTCGGAGTGAAAATTGTAAAGAGATAAAAGACCTTTTATCTTTGATTGAAAAGAATTAACCATCGTGGTTCTGTTGATCGCGCGGCGCCGTGTGCAATAACCATTCGGAAACGTCTTGCCTTTCGCGAGAACACCTGCTGTTGTAATCTGGTGAAAGCCTTGCTCGCACATATGTGACAATTTGAGTGCGAATCCGGCGTCATTTTCCTGATACGAATTTCTAATCAAATTAAAGTGACAATATATATAGGCTTAATTGATGTGACATCGATATAGTATTTATGTCAAATGAATAAAGTGTAAACTACACTTTGAAGAAATGATACTTAACGTAAGACTAAACAAAATATTACACTCATTTATTATAATTTGATTTTCGACTTTTTTTATATCAAAAAAATTATTGTTAGGTATGAATGAAGTTTTATCTAAAAGGTTTTATTTTAATTAAATCATTTCTAAAGAAACATATTTGATTGAGCATCCCTAGCAGAAAAATTTACATGGTCAGTTGATAGACGCCAATGAAAAAAAATACCCCAGAGGAAAGGCGATCATTCGAAATCGATTTACGTCATCGTACACACACTTCAGGATTTTTTAACCCGGTGATGTGCATGTCCGTTGCCGTGGTACAGTCGAACCTATTCCAATTAAATTCTATTGGAATTCTCGCAAATGCCAATACCGGACTAGAACTCTCATTGTATTGGGATAATGAGGGTGAGTGCGAGGAAAGCGTTTGGCTCAACAGATATAGAATACGATGGATACGAGAATATGCGATATACCGCTCTGTTATGTGCGCAGCTATTGCACACCATGCATCATACTTTGATTCACTTACTTGCATCACAAGGACTCAAGTGTTTTTGCGATCAAAACCCTCCGGGTTTTGCGGCAATCCAATTTGATCGTAATTACACAATTTCGCTCAGTCAAGTGCTGTACCATTTTTTTTCAGGATGCTTCTGATCTTACTATATTTTAAATTCCACCGCTAAAAAACTCTTCGTTGAAAAGTAATCTCCAACTTTTGCCTATTTTAGATCTCATAAAATCCTTTTGCATAAATAAGTGTAATTAAGATGTTTGTGATGCTTTATTCAAGAGGCTGAGTGACGTTTGAGATCGAATGTTTTGTAAACAAAATTTTGTGACCAACTTTTGGGAGATTCGAAAACGATTGACGGTCGTGTGTGTGTGACCTAACTTATTTCTCATTACATCTATGTCAGAGAGATTGGATTGTTTAAACAGTTACCGAATATCATTCGGCACTGCGAGCAAAGTCAATCAAGTTTTACTGTTCTGCGACTAGCCACAAGTACATGTTGCAACCAACGAGGACGGCGATAACATCCTATTTTAGACTAGTTTGTACGTAACAGAGATGCAACGGTAATTTAAACCGAACAGAACAGACAAAAAAGCGTCCGATTTTTATCGCCCTTATACTTTCGTTGGGAACAAAATTTTTTCGTTCGAAACAATTTTTTTTTCAGCTTGTTTACACGCACAATCACTGTGCATTATTGAAGATAATATGGCCTGCTTTTTTGTTTTGAAGTTTTGAAAACAAAAAATACTGGGAAATAATGTTGATTTTGGGTTCGATTGATTCGAAATTTTCCCTTGTTTATTCGTCGTTGTTGGTGGTTGAAAGTTTGTTTGAAATAATTAACGATTTTGATCGAAAACAGGAGTTAAAAATACAAAATGAAACTTATACGAGTATAATAATTCAAAATTTGGTTGTTCAAATTTTAGATGCGTCCTAATGCTTTCAAATAATACGAGCAAAAACTGTTTATTTCAAAAGCACATAGCAGAGTGTCTCGGACAAAATTCAGCAGAAAAAAGTAAATTAATTTGTTGCTGTAAATTGCAGGGTAATGCCAAATAGACGGGTCAATTCGCTTTTATATACATCCACGTCTCCGGCAGAGACGTCTTTAAAATAATTCTCTTCCCAGAGAAGAGAATCAAATACGCAAAAATAGCAAATGTATAAAAAAATGTACAGTTTCAAATGGAATTAAACGTTGGGTATTATGCAGATTAACAAACTGCATTGAAACATTTGAAGAAGCTTAAACTCTGGTCATTTTTATAACTGTAGAATAAATTCTGGAACTTGAATTTTAAATATTCATTTCATGATATTCAGCACACTTTAATCATACTTATCCTCTACTAACTTTGCATCAACCTTTTTTTCAATTTTCATTTTAACTGTCTGTAAAAGTTAAATAACACTGAAATAACTTTGTACTACTTGGAAAAATAAAATTCTTTTGTTTTGGAAAAATTAATTAATTTCGATCCTTTCATATTTAACCCACCTGTCATGATGACCCCCCAACTGCTTTTCCTAAACAAACGTCTTCGTCAACGGTCTCGGCATCACAAAAACCTCTAAAGTTGTTTGACAGCTTGTTTTTCAGGCACGACAAAGGTGTCGGCGTTAAGTATCAGCGGCATCGGCTAATTAAAAACCCCAGACCGATCTACTCCGATAATTGCGTGTCAATGTGGAAATTATTGCGATAGCCAAGCGCAGGCACGATTCAATTACAGTTTATAACATAACATAACATAAGGATCAGCTCATGGCTCGTGTTTGCAATCGGCGGGTCTCTAATTTAGTAATAAATAATATAACTGGGAAGAACGAGGCTGCGTCAATTGAGCGTAGGACACAAAGTTATGTAAAAAGAGGGTATCATGGTGTTTGCAAAAAGAAAGATCCGTTGAAAGCGTCAGTAGACATGCTTGAAAAAAAATCTTTCCGACGACTTGCCGGAAGGCAACGGCAGGATAGTCGAAAGTCGTTGGACGCAGCCGTCGTTCGCTTTAAGTTTTAAGTGGGCCGAGACCTCAAAAGCGTGATTAAAGCCTGATCCTCGTGAGTGCTGTCCCAGCAACTTTTCCCTTGTTTAAGTGGCTGAGCTTATTGTTTCCGAGGATATTCCTGCGTTAGTCCTTACATGTCCTTATAACTCGGAGGGCCGATGCAGCCCGCATTATTTAGTCGATATTGCACCCCTCCAGCAGGTTGTTTTCTGCCCCTTCCACGCGACGCTTTTCTCGTTCACGCCCCTCCTCTGTGGCATTTTCCGCGTGCGACGCGAACAGAAGGCGTGCGATCGACAAAATTGCTTGAAAATACATTGCGCAGGTATGCACGTATACGTCCAGAAGCGCGGGTTTTGGCGTTGGTTCAATTTTTTGCTCTCGCAGCGCAGAAATATTGATTTTCAAAGCTGTCCGGTTTTTGTTTCATTGGCTGATGCTGTGTTGTTGGTTGCACCCTTCCTCCCTGATACTTGGCTTTCAATGACTTTTCATACAGCGCCCGTATACGACCTTCATCATTGCCTGCACGATATTACTCTCCGTGATGCCTTTTTACTTTTTGGTTCGATTGAGCAACAAGAATACACAGATCCCATGCAACAGCGACTCGCGCTTAACGCGAACCGGGTTCATAATCCTGACGATTTACTCAAATAGATGAATCCCACTGATATACTGCGAGCTACCAAAACTATCTTGAGTTCAATTATCGATTAATGCTAAACTTTCGCAGAGCTCATTTTACTTCGGAGTTCAACTTTTTAAGTTCAACCTCGTTACGTTGGGATATACCTCAACTCACTCGTACGCTCCATTTGGAAATAAATCTGGCGAACGATAGATAAAAACGCGCAAAATTTGTTGGTCCGACTAAAGATTTTCATTTAATTTCACAAAAAAAGGGGGCAGGGCATTTTGACGTATTCATTGCACAATAAAAACGTTGAGCGCATATTCTTAGAGTCGAATAAAGTTTTGTCGAAGATTATGCAGATACTTGTTGCCCACAATAAACTGTAAGAGAAATGGGTACTCTCTGGCTAAGTTTTCATATCCCGTATGTTTCGCTTCACATAAATTATTTTCGAAAAAATTCGAAATACCGTTTTCGGTTCTGTCGGAACATTTGTACTCAAATTTTATTAAATCCGTGCATCTAAAACATTATGAATTCTCTGGTATTTGAGTTTAACGTCGGTAGAAAGTACTCAAATGCGTTTCAGAACTTACGTCGGGATGTTTCACTGTCTGCTTCATAAACAGTGCAAAACAGATATCAAAGTTATAAAAAAATTCGATGAGATCATAAAGCACGATTTAGACGAATGTTCCAAACGGCAAAGTTCAGGTATGCATCAAAGCTGGATACTTTTTCATGCACACCAGGGACGAAAATATTTGGCGATAATGACGCAATAAGTCAGCCCAGTTTAACCCGGAATGTTTTTCGCATCTGTAAAAGCTTTTGCGACGATACTATTTTATGAAACTTTTCGTTTTATTGGCTAAGTTGCATGAAATAACGAGCAAAAGATTCAAAAGACGTTTTACAATGGAAAGTAAAAGTACAGATCGTCGTGGAGAATAAAATTCCACCGAGGGAGTGAAAAAAAAAGAAACCGAGACCGCGAATGCGATTGGGTATTTAAGAAAAAAAGTTACGTGCAAAAAGGAACATTCTTCTTCGGAGCTGAATATTTGCGTTTCTTTTTATTAGACGACGCTCACATTTATTCCCACCGAGCGATATTGTTTCAAGGGCAGACGCGAGCTCAGTCGAATAAAGAACAAAAGACAAAAGTCCGCCAATGGAAAATGTTTAATAGTTAAACTGGCGTGTGTATACCTATACCTATATTTGTAGTCTTACGAATGTATTCAATTCAGCCCTCCTTTTTCAATCGCTGGTTCTTATTATACACTTGTCTTAATTAATTCATGAATTAATTAAAATTGGTTAACTGCAGTTGGGATAAAAGTCGTTTTGAACGATTATTTCGCAGACGTTTCCATTTCCACCTACGCGGTGGTCTCGAATTAAGATTTGTGCTCAGTCAGATGTCAATTTCATCGATCCTGTGTCTTAGAAAAAAGTGCACACTGAAATGACTCGGGTCAATAACTCGATTTCATATTAAGTTCGAATGAAACTTCTTTAATTTGAAAGTGGGAGAAAAACCATTCAATTTCGCATCTCATCTACAGGAACTTTTGGAAAAAAAATTGTTTAACACTCGCGCGTTGGGTAAAGTAAACGTAAAGTAAGAACGGGTAAAGTAAATATAAAAATGCGTTTATCTCGATTCAATTTTATTTGGTTCATGATTCCTTAATTCGACGTAATCTTTGGTAGAGAAACCCCTCGCGTTGCTTGAAAATGATATTATTTTATAACAAAGGTTTAACGGTAATTGAGCGATAAAACAATGAGGATAAAAGTTTACCGATTTTTATTTACCCTTCGCGGTGAAACGTTTTCTTAGCTTTAAGCGAAGTTTTATGAGTTGCCAACACCCGAGGAATGCTGAAAAGGTTAATCAGTTTCGCGCTCATCTCGAAAATCGTGTTACCGCTTTGTTCAAAACTTTCAAATATAATAGTTTTTGCAATTTTAAATTCCAAGTTAAACATTTTCGCCTTTCAACGAAATTGAATTTGTTCATTTACATAAACAGTTAATCAGTCATCATTAATTTTCATTCGTAAATTTGATACTATTTTTTACATTTAAAAATAATAAATAACAAATATGAAAACTTAATTTTTTTAGAGCTTTCAAAAATAAACATTTTGAACAAAATCAAGTTTCACTTAAGTAAACTTTTTTCTTTTTAATGTTATATTTGTTTTTTACAGTATTCCCATTCAAAATTTCATCGACGTAATTTTCTTTTCGTTTGAAATTAACTATACTTGTATGAACAAGTCACGTTCTTCCTCAAGATTCTAACATTTCAATCCAACGGTTTAAATTCGATAAGAGGAAAACGTGATTAAATTGTTGATCAAACGTAAGAAAAAAAACATCAATAACTCGTCCACTATAAGTACAATGTTTTAATGACTGTAAAATCATGTTTTACGAACGTTCATGAAAAAGTATACGTCCTATATAGATTGCTTCTTGTAGAGACACTTTAACTGTTTCTAGCAGGGTAGCAGTTGGACAAGAATAAATTGAAGAGATTTATATTTTACCTAAAGACCGTTCGGAGCACAAATAAAAAGTGCTTTAATCAGATAAAGATCCACAAATTTTGCAATTACGGAATTTTGGAAATAGATTATGGAGTCAACTACAGAATCAACATCAAAGTAAATCTATAAATAAAAACAATATCATTACAAAATTTTATTTTTTTCGCAGTGAACTCAACAAATATTGATGTAAACGTTTGTAAATTAGGGAACTCAATTTTCGTACATTCAACTTTTACTCTGTTGTTAACGGAGTACAAGTCATGAAATGAACTAATATGAATGTTAAAAAAAATTTGTTTAAAAAGTAATTTGAGAAGAAGAAGTTCCTCCTTTCAGACGTTTCAGAATTTGAAAACGATGTTGGATTTATCGGGAGGGCAGAATATCTAAATGATGTTCAATGATTAAACTTTGTGGAAACTTTTTTTGTTTATTTGACTTGGAACAAGTACAGATTAATCATAATTCCATATTATAGACAACATGTCTTTTACCAACTTAGTGCACAATATTTTAAGAGCGAATTATAATATATTTGTAATCTCGATCAACTTGTGAATTTTTGAGCGTAAAATATCACTTTCCCAATGGAAGCTGTGTCAAAGGAAGGCGTTTTCGTCGTTGATTAAAGGACACCTAAAATTTCATTTCTCTTCGCTTAGAGAACATTGAAATTGTATAAATGTGGAAACTCAACAAAAGATTCATCATCCCGAGGCAATGCAAATCTTTTTGCAAGTGTATATATATATAAATTTGATACCGGATACACCCGTTTGTTTATAATTAAGTTAATGTTATATCACGTTTAGATTAATTAATTGTAATGTTGTGTAACATCGGATGAAACCAAAGCACAAAAGCTGAAGCATAATTACGTAAGTTTCTGAAAATGATATTAACGATTTTTGCATTTATTCCCATTGTTAATATTTTTGTTATTCAATTTTCGGATTCTAAATATCTAATGCTGATTCACAATCGTTGCAATGATGAAAATTTAGTTCATTAAACCCTCCTTCACAGTTCAACAGACAAAACCTCTATACATTACAAGATAGCTTTACACAGATAGCACTATTGGCTGTGCGTTTGATTAAAGTTATATTTTAATCATCTCGATTGTTACACCAGCAACGAGTATTACACGCTAAATATTAATTGAACAATCAGTAACTGGAGTAAATGTATGGCTAAATGAGCGTGCATCTCAATTCCTTGAAATAATTTAATTCGCCTGTTTTAATACCATTCATGTATAATGAAACAGTTGATTTTATTTTATACCAAGTTGTCAATGAGAACCGTTATAGTGGGAACAACATTTCACGGTTGACTGAGCGGAACATGTTATTTACTTTGCTAAAGCGTCTGATAGCGTTAAAAGAAACTTGTGTAAAATTCGTTGTAATGGATTTAGTTATTCGAAGAGGCATTCAGTTTCAAATGCTTCTCAAACTATGTTCCGCTTTGTGAAAGTAGTTTAACATTGTGATCATTGGGCACTTGTTGTATATACAAGTATAAAGTTTCAGTTGTTAGATTCATTAAACGCATAACTTGCTTTTTTTAATTAAAAAACTTTGTTTTAAAACTTTATGCAAAATGAATCGAGATAAACAGCAATTTGTTCATAAAATTTAAATATCAATAGAAAAGTGAACGAGAGCACCGCAACTTATTCAAGCGTTAGTAGATGATAGCTAAACGGTAAATTAAATATTGCACGACTGCTTCATGATTTTCTACAGCACAAGTTTTTATAAATTATGCGATTATTAATAGTTAAAAAATTGTTACGTTTGAATTATGAACTATGAACTACAAAATGAGCTGAAAAGAAAACAATATTATATTTAATATACAACAAATAAATAACTAAAAATGAATAAATTATGATTTTTTTATTGAACTTTTGTTGTGAAATATAAAATATTGTAAAAAAATATATCTTCAAGTTCGTTGAGAACAATTTATATACTCAATATGATTGAATCATCATGCTACATTCTGAAAGGGTTAATTCTAAATTGTCAACAAAAATTTAAATGAATAATTCATCTCAGTTGCTATAATTTTATGAGAATAATAATAATGTCTCGTAAAAGAACGTCACTGAATGATGCAATGTTTTTTGAGATCGATCTATCAATCACAAGAACATAATTTATCATCAAAATTCAAGTTTTTACATCCCATCAGAATTAACCTAGATTATCAAAAGATGCAAAATATCAAGTGGCAAAGGTGAATATAACAACTAGTGAGATACAAATTTTACGTACATTGTTGTTTTCGTTATTTCCATACATGCTGTCGCAGATCAGGTTAAAGCGCACGAACAAAACTCACGACCATGAATGGCTGAATGGTTTTTAGACAGTTAAAAGCACAAGCAACGACCGATAATTCGCACGTTGAACAAAAAGTGCGCGACTAAAAACCACGATCCGATGATCATGTGCAGATCGACGCCTCCTGCAAGGGAATCGCGCGCAGAACTGAAACCTTACGCGAGGTCCAGTGTCTCTCAGCATCCACATTGAGGGGGTGAAGCGGAGCACGCGCGAAATTTCACTCCCGTACACCACCCCCGGTCTACCCCTTTTATGCCGCCTATGCTGACGCTTATAGCTTTACCGGGTAGCTGTATCTCAAAAACTTAAAAAGGATCCCTCAACCTGATCAATTGTTTAACTCCCCGTAACACTTTCTATTAATACTTATTAAATATGTAATTTTTTTTAATTATTACATCACATTACATATTTTTATAAAATTAAATATTCATTATATCACATCATTTTAAATTACAGTTAATTGTTGAATAGAATTATGCAAAATACATTTGCATTAAAGTTAGTTGATGTTTGAAAAATTATTATCATAACAATAATAACGGGCAGAAGTTATTACAAACTCAAAACTCAGAGGTATACAATAAAGTTTGCACGTCAAATGGTGTAGATTTACAAACAAGTGTTGGGAATTCATCTAATAAAAAGTGTAGATGTGAATATATTTTTTCCCAAGGAGGTTTACCTGAACAAGTTTTTCTATTACGAAGGAGAGAGTTTGCCTCTTTTTTCGGGGGCGTCGGGAGTATTTCCTTTTGCAACAATTGCTCGCAAATAAATAGCAAACGGAATTGGAGTATTCGTTTAGCTGCGAAGGGAATATGCCTTTTGTATTTTGCGGCCGATTCGTACGTTTTTCGCATATGTATATACTTGCGCGTGCAACGAACCGGCACTTCGTTTATTTCATACATGGCTTGGATGATAGCCAAACTTTGCTGCCGACGAAACGAATATTTTGAATGGGAGGCACTGAAATATGTTTCATGCGGTAAGACATTGTTACGCTTATGAATTATATCGAAGGGATGAAATTCAATGAACATATCGCACGGGTCAATTAACGATAATGTAATCAGGTGCTTAATTCTTTGGACGATGCTCTACTGTTTCAACGAAGGTTCAACTTCAATCGAACTGTATTGTTTTCTAAAAATATAGCCGTTCAATTTTTCTTTCCATCATATAATAAATTTTATAAACGGTTGTTGGAAACGTTAGTTGGAATATTAAAAATAAAAAAAGTTGTAGAAACCATCAATTAAACTAATCCACGTTTTGGGCGATTTTTTATAGCAGTGGTATATATTTAATCATTTACAGTAAACAATTTTCAACGTAATAAAAGTCTCTCTTAATGGATTTCGTATGAAATGTTTTCTTGATGCGCGACACTGGAATTGGTTTTTTAATGAGGTTTCGTAATTCTTGCATTCCATATTTTAGTTCATATAATAGTATTACTCTCTTTTTCGCATTACTCTCCCTCATCCGCAACTTATTTGAAGTCTCAAAATGAACGGAATATTGGAAACGTCGAACGGAGATAGAGCAGTCTATCTGATTATCCGATTATCCTGTTCTACGGAACATTTGCCGCCCTAACTCAACGCCAATCTGAAGACGTGTGTGTTTTCTTCTTGATCTATGAAACTTCTTACAATTTAAAATCCCGAAGACAAAATCATAAACGACTGTGAATGAAATTTCAATTAATATATTCCTGTGACAAGGAGAAGACAAAATCAAACTTTGATACCGTCTGTGATGAAAATTATATATTTACTTCCGTATGAATTAATTTGTCGAAAGCGATTGCGAAAACTAAACGAGCTCCGGTGGGATTTGAGATCTCACATTTGGAAGTAGCGAAGAATGTTATTTGGCGTTTACGTTTACATTCGTTCTATAATTATTTTTCCTCTGCAAATTGTGCGCTGGTTGGTGATTTTAACTAACGAAAAATTAATTTCATTTTACAATCCGAGTCATTTAATTTTGAATTGTGAGTGATATTTTACTGTCACATTTTTTTTACCTCAATTTTTATTAATTACAAAAATAAAATTTCAGAGTTTTATTGTTTACAAGAGAGAAATTCAGTCAAATTCTCAACGGTGCAGGCTCGAACCAACTGATACGTATGCTGGTAAAATTACACGTGTTTGCGAATTCAGTTGTTAATGTGATAGCGGGTTTTACACTTTAAAAGGTCCAAATAATTTATACTACACATTTTAAGCGGAATTACAAATAGCTTAGCCGGATTTCCAGGCAAGTCAAAATCACAATTCAATTATCTTAACTTATTGATGAACTTTATTTCATGCAATTAATTCCATGCAAGTTCTGTGAATTTTGGTGAATAGAGAGGCAAATTAAAAATTCGTAATTAACTCGTAAAATGATGTAACATTTCACGGAACAGCAATTCCAGCGGTAAAAAATTGTATCAAACCAAATTTTTTTGTTTCAAGTGAAATATTAAAATGTTTCCACAATGTTATGGAGAGATGATACATTACATTTTACATCAATTACATTTTGCGCGCGGGAGTGCAGAATGTGGCATTTAAAAAGACATTAAAGAAACAGAATCCGGACATTGATCAGGCGGTGGAAAAAAGGAATCACGTGTCCACTATTCAATGGAAAATTAAAACTCGCAGATAAGAATCTTGAGCATACAGGTAAGAGGGAGAGAGAAAGAAAAAGTGTTATCAGGGATGTATGGCTCATAATGAATGGCAGTGTTATGCATATTAAATTAAGAAGGATCGTTGAAAAAACGCGATAAACAATCTACACTTTTTACATTGCGCTGCACTATATTCATATAACTTGGCGCCTCAACTCACAACTGGTGATTATTCATCACCGCAAAGACCGAGGGGTGGTTTCCATAGAAGCAATGGACACCCGAAGAACAGAGGAAGCTGCTGCTAAAACAACAGCGGTATTCCTTGCTCCCTCGTGTCACTGATTATTCCATTTGCGAACCATGCCGTATGACTCTGAATGCAAACCAAGAACCCAGGAGTCTTCCTGCACTGCATTGTGTTACGAAAAAAATAAAGAAGGGCGCTATCAAATGCTTAATGAACGCACTTCCTACACGAAAAAAAATGTTTAATTGTACTCTCTCCGAGCTGACGAAACATCCCTCCTTTTATTTCAAACACAATTCCACTGTTCTCAAACATTTTAATTCAATATTGATAATTAATCATAGTTAATTAAATTATGAATGACAGCTCACGTTTCAGACTAATTATACATGTTTCGTTGTTCAAAACCCTTTTTTTTTGTAATCTGTCATAATTTTATAATTTCAAATTTGATAATTTTTAATTTGTTTAACAGATGAATAATAAGACAATTTATTTATGAAGAACAAGTTGTTGAGATGAAAGGAAACATTTTCTTTTGTACCTGTACAAAAAAAGCGTCTGTACATTTAAATGTAACTTAATTAAGACTTGCAAATTAAGTTATTTTTTCCACCCAAGAAACTGTAAAAACGTTATGGGAATTGTGAATTAGTCTACCGAAGTTGGCGAAGGAGGGAGATAAAAAAAGAGCCTACAAGTTTGTGAGTTGCGACTCCATATTTTTCTTTTTATTTTCTGGCGTATAATCCATATTCTTGTTTGAAGGAAATAACGTGTTTTATTGCGGGGAAACGACCGTCACAAACATGAGCCAAGAGCTTTTGGCTCTTGTCAACTCTCCCAAAGGAACACCCTTCGACACACTACAAGCAGTTGCAACTTGCCTCAGGCACGACGTCTACAGCTGTAATGTAACACACGTTAGGCGATAGACTTCAACTGTCACTCACTGACCTTACTATGCATCCCTCGTAAAAAATTCTGCACTCATTTTTCTGCGACGTCGTATTGTGTTTCACCCTGAGTGGGTGCAGTGTCAATGAGACTTTTCCGTCCGCAATTTTTTCATCGCACGAATATAAAATATAACGTGGAACAATGTTTCAGAGATATTTAATGGTTTGAATCGAAAGAAAAAATTTTAGAAGGATGAAAATATCATTTCTGGATGCAGCAAAAAAGAGGGAAAAAAATAAAATATAGTTTTTTTCAACGCAAAGATTTACGATTCTGAATAGAGGGTTTTTCACGTTTACCAAACGTTGCGACAATATACGCTTAATGAAACAATCATGTATGTTCTCTTTGTTGAATATGGTATGACTCAAATAGCCACAGGTAACGCGTCGTTGGGGTGTCGCGAATTTTAAATATTCAATGGTTTTGTCATCGCTGTGCAGACTTTTTGTTTTTTATTTGTTTTTTACACTTGCAAACTTTTTAGTGCTATAAAGTTATTGTGATTAAAAAGTACGAATTAAAAAAGTTACATAATACGTTAATATAAAGAGATTGACGTCGAGCTATGACAATTTTATGATGCAAACGATTCGAAAGTGGATGATATAAGATTCTTAAGATAACCATAACGGTAGTTCAATACTTCAAGATGTCGGTATTGTAGAATTCTTTTATTTTGCAAAAAAAAATTTTTGGATTTAATAAACACTCATACTAATTTCTGAACCGAAAAAAATTGTTTTTGATTATTTAAATTCTATATCAGTTAAATATTTGATTGTTTACACTTTACGTTGTGAGTGTGTGTTAATTAATATGTATGATTCATTTTTGTACTGCTATTAAACAATAAAAATATGTTTCAAAGGCTATATAATAGCGAATGTTTATTAAAGAAAATTAACAATAATCTATAGGTAACTTACCGACGATAGAACGAGAATTTTATCATCCGTTTCCAACACACAACTCCATCTGGGTAAGAGACAAATATTACTTGGTCAAAAATGTTACTTCAGATTTCATCACAGATTATAAAAATATAGTCTGAATTAATATTTTTATAACAAAATTCAATTTTGTAATATTGATTTGTTTTTAATTAAAATAAAAATTTTAAAAATGCAAAAAAGAGGTGTAAAATTATTCAAAGACTTTCATCAGTGTAAAGGTTTGAATTGTAAATGTTTAATTTTTGTACAAATTTGGAAATCGTACTTGAGAGGAGTAAAAAATAATATTTAAAACTATAACCTTTACAAAGACGATGTAACGAACGCTGTCCAGCTGTCCTGCGAATTTCGTACCTACCCTCAATCAGCCTTACGATTCGAAGTAAATCCGCATCACATCATCGATTGTATTTTATACGACTATTCGTTTGCTCTTTTTATTGTGGTCAGTAAAAAAGTTATATTCTTTTCCATCCATTTCTTATGCCCCTCATCTATTCTATTAAATTTTTTTAGACTCAAAAACATATGGTCAATTCTGAATACCCAAAAATAAAAATAGCAAATACAAAACATAATAAATTTTCTGGCTCGAATGATACGAAATGTATCATTACAATTGACGTAATCACAAACTTAACATTACATTTGCTCCCGAACAAAAGTTTATTTATCCTAAGCGCAACGCCCACTTTACATGTTTTGCGATTTGCGGTTTTAGAAAAGTCGTTACAATTTGAATAAATATAAATTAAATAAAATCCCATTTCTACCTATTTCGTATAGTATTAAAGTTTAAAAATTTAACAAGCTATAAATTAGAGCACTGTTCACGAAACAACTGCATTGTAGACCGAACCTGTCAAGGGTGTTCCGGTTCTCAGCTACGCACTTGTCACGCGATTCTATGCAATATTAATAACAATAATGAGGCTCTGAATTGCATCGGCTATGCCAAATTAATATGGTATTATTCACAACGTTAAAGGCCTTAGACCAATAATTTCGATCGTGCGCACTATTGTTCAATTGGTAGGTTTTTTTATACCGGTGCTCGCGTTCCCAGCAATATAATTGCAATCCCCGATGTTTCGTTCATTCAAATTCTTTATTGTACGATGTTGGTTTCTCCCATTATAAACTTTTCTTCGCACTTTTCAAATGCGACGTTTACATGGTGACAGATACACTTAAATGAACGTGCATGTCAACATTTGTTTTGTCCCTTCTTTCAACACCTATACCTACGTGATCTGTAATTTCAAATATGAATAAGTTTAATGAGTTTAAATAGAAGTTAAAACTATTTTGAAACTGAACTGAAAAATATTTTTGACATTCGTCTGCAGGAAAAATTTATTTTGTAATAAGAGCAACTGTACGAGTACATTTTGATCAATAAATATATTTTAAAACCAATTGATAGATGATGGAGAATTAATGAAGGTTCCAGCATCATAATATATTTCAACGCCAAAAAAAAAAAAGATGGAAAAATGTCAATTACACATGTGTCAAACCCAATCGTGTATTGTGGAGTTGTGATGTTAAAAGATGAGGGTCGAGGGGTTGAGTTACCACCGAAGATGTTATGTCGGCCGGCATTCTACTTTTCACGCGCGTGGCACAACTCAGTTACGCCGATATACATTGGCTGCACATACATTATCCCACTTTTTTTCTTCCATTCCATCAACAACGACGTAGATCAGTAGATAATCGGTACTGATAATATTTACACATTCATTCGCACATTTTTCAAGAGTACGCAATTTTTCATAAATAATTGGAGCGTCATATCAGAATCTTTAATTTCGATAACGATAATTGTTGTTCGAGGTAAAGTGTTACTCAGTGTTATCATTGCCGGGCGAAATTCCAATGACTCCGCCTTGTCATCGTTACTTATTTGTTTACTTCAACAAGTGCAATTTTCAACGTGATTAATACATTAATTCCAACCTGCGTTCGTTTGGCAATGACGGAGGTTCGCAGAATTTATAATCGACTTTTGACTTGAACCGATGCAAGTTTAATAAACTTTTCATTCAAGCACCCAGTCCGCTTACTACCTTATACACACGAGCGTCACATCTTGAGCATATGTCTATTCACAGGTGCAAAATTTCTCAGAAATGTGCTATCGAAATGAAAAATTTAATCCGACTGATGATATGCTGACAAATCGCACGGAAATATTGACAAACATTTTTCAAATTCGATTCAAGAACATAACTTTCTTAATAAGCAAAAAGCTAGACATTCTTTCAAACATTTTTCGCACATCTTTTTTCATTTTCAAAAAAACAATCATCTTTCGTTTTGAAATCGAGCCCTTCAATTCTCATTTGAAAAAGTCCAATAGGACCTTTTCCTTACTATCGTGCCAATGACACCAAACTGTATAACACTTGGTGGGGAACCAAATTCTCCGACTGACCAACGGGTCCCCCGCACAAACCCTATGTCACTTTAGCCGCCTTCACTTTCCTTAACGCTCTATCTCATATTTCGTAGCGTTCCTCTTCGCACTCTCGATAAGAAAGGGAAATTGTGAACTAGGGTGAAAGCTTGCTTTGAGAGGGATGCCAAGTTGGAAAAGAACCGGCGTAATTTTCAATGTGTTTGTGTACGACTGACTCTCCAGACCTTATACGGGAGCAGGTGCGTTCACGTGCGTAACGTTTATGACAAAAACAATGGAACATTTTTGGATGAGAAAAATATTAAAAAATGTTTATCAACCAACATTATTTGAAATGTAATGTCAAATTTGTTCAGATAATTGATGCAAAGTAAAATTGAAGGAAAAAAAAGTGGAATGTGTTTGCTTCTTTCTGGTGGTCGGACCTGACTTTGTAAGAGTTGTGGGGGTGACCCTGCCAAGACTGACTAAGGGTAGTTGAATCAACGCGCGGGTGTAGGGGGAATTAGATGGTCTAACGGACAATGTGGGGATACTTTCTCATAACAAGTATGGCCGCTATGGTGGCATGACGGTCAAAACAAATGTAAGTAGTTGACAAATTGACAAAAATTCAAAGTTAAGGTCCTCGTGTTTTTTTGTTATTTTTTACAAAAAGTTAAACTGTTGTTTTTTAAATGTTAAAATTTGAATATAAAAAATTATTCATTTGTTGGTGTTGAGTGCGTTGGGAAGGAAAAATAGTGGAAATTAATTTTAAGTTCAAGTGCAACTCGTGGAGGATGGCGGTAAGGTATGGCTGAAAAGTTAAAACCCACTATCGGAGGATATTTTTTTATGTGCGTCAAATTGTTTGAAATAATATCTGTATCAATTTATAAACAAAAATCGTCGAACTCGTTTCTCTTTCAGTTTATTTATCTGTTTTCGTGAACTCAGATATTTTTCGATTTGCTCCGTAAATTTTGTTTCTTCAAAATCTAATCTTTAGAAATGTATAATATTTCCGTTCATTTGAATATCAGATCAAGCCGAACGAACCACAATAGCTGGAGTTTCTCACCGACAGAAATGCTGAATATACTTTTTGAATAGGTTACACAAATCTTGCATGTATTATCGTATCTGATTTTATGCTGCTGCAGCAACTAGATCAAACGGTGAAAATTTTTATTAATTTATTTTAAGTTTATTCAATGTTTCAATTGATAAAGTTTAAATTAAAGTTAAACTAGAGTTATCTTACTCATGCACCGGAAATTATTTGCACAAGAAATGGGCTACGGATTACAAGATGATAATATTTCAAACTCTTAGAAATTACGTCAATGATGACTGTACTTGGACGGTATTCTTTAGTCAACTAGTGTTAAATGTCACCTGTGATAAATAATAAATGATTTTCAAGATCGAAGTGATTGAGTTGTAAATTTTAATCTGCTCTAGTTAACTTTACAACTTTTATGTCTGTTAATTTTTCAATATTTTAAATTAAAAATCATTGAAAATGTAAGATGAATTTAATAAAATAGACAAGTTATGCATTGTCTAAATTGATTTAAAAAATTTAAAAACAGTCATAAGCAACATTCTGAATGTACCAATTAGAAGTAAACAAAATTTGATACTCTTTACCGAGGATGGATCTCAAGAAAAAAGATAAATTTGCAGGATGGCCATGATGATATTTGTCTCGTTTTCGAGTAGACTTATGCGCGTGTGCCAACCGAACGTAGTATGTTCGATCAATAGGCCTCTACTAAAAAGACCTATACAAAGAAAAGTGCGTGAACAACCACACGCGTCAAATAAACCAACACTGCTTTCATATATCAATTAATTACATTCTCATATTCACACGCTTATCGTCCAAATATTCCATTCATCACTGGTTGATTAAAATTTGAACAAACAAAACATTTGATTGGATAAAATTAAATTTTTGTTCAAAAATGTAATAAATATTTGCTATGGAATTTGAAAATTAAGTGAAATCAATGTTTTATATATATATATATATATATATATATATATATATATATATATATATATTTTTTTTTTTTTTTGTATTTTAAAATTAATTTTACCACTGAATGAGTGTTTCATGTCATAAACAGATGCGCAGTTTTTCGAATATTTCAAATTCATGCAAAATGACTGGTCTTCACCCTTTCCAAAATTTAACACCATTTCTGTTGCTGAAACAACATGTTTCTCCCCGTCGCCCCAACCACTCGCTGAAGCGGTCCCACCTGCGATCCCCTTTTGCCATTCTTTATATCTCTCTTTATTCAGTTACGATAAATGTATAAGGATTTCACATTTTTGCTGTATATTTGAACATACGGGCGTATTTACTACTATTTTTCCAGAATCTGTCAAATGATTACGTCACAGCGTAAAAATCATCCAGGATTGCATACTTTTGTGCCGCTCCGTACGCTTCCTTTCACAGTTTGTCAACCCTCGCATAATCCAATTTTTGTTCTCTTGATTTCTTTACTTCTCTTGTATCCTGAATTTCACAGATAAATTATCGTACATTTTTAAATTACAACTGCAATATTTTGCTGAATTACGAACAATATATTCAATTACAGTTTTTCAACAAATATGTTTTAAATTGTTGCAAAACAATATTAGAATTTTTTTTATTTTTTTCATCAGTATAAAACAAATATCCAACTTATTTCTATCCGATAAATAAATGATTTGTCATATGGATATACTTTTATAACTCAATTAAGTGTACATAATCTATACTAAAGATTAAGTTAAAATCGCACAATGTATAGCAAGAAGGCATTAAAAATTAAGAAATGAATAGTTTCCAAATTTAACTTTGCAATAGAATTTAAAATTAGCCGTATCGTATTTTTTATCGTTAATTTTTTATTAAGAAAGAGACATTCTACGAACGACTTGAGTTGTCAATCATTTTTTTCACTTAGGCAAAACTTTGATATCAAAATAAATGTCAAGTATACTGAAAGTGTAAAACCAAAATCAATCCTTCATTCCAACAGTAATCGTGATTGAAAAATGTAAGAATAAAACATTATTACAATGTTTCCATCAAAAAGTTCGAACGAATAGATTAATGAGTTATGTCAATTGTACAATAATTAATCAAAAATCGATTTCATCTGCGAGGGACGAAATATATTTCACAGGAAAATTGTTAGATTAATATTAATTGAAGTAATTTATTTTTATATAAAGAAAAACGCCCTACGTTGCTTCACCTATACAAAGTTCATTTTTCTGAATATAATTTACATCAAAGCCTACATAATTTAAAACGAGACATCAATTTAACAATTTTTCCAACTCAAGAAACCCCTGAATCACAATCATCTCACATAATAATCTGCATCATCATCATCTGAAAACCTCCCTCTCGACATCTCTTTCTTTGGGATTTGACACGAGGCGCCGCAAAAAGCCACATCCCCGAATGAAAACATTCAAGTTGTTGGAATTTGAAATTTCGGAGAGGGGGCATAGGCTCAAAGCAAAAGGGCCGATATGAAACGGCATGACAGATCGGCACGAGCCATCGAACTGTTCGAACGGAGGTACTTATCGGGCCCAGCGTTACATTTTTAAATTCACAATAATAATCCGGTTATCTGAAAATTCACCTGGTGCCATTCGTGGTCGCTTTTTCTTCATCTCGCCAATCTTCTCGTCCCCGCTGAACTTTCTTCTCCCTTAGCTCAGTCTCCCACTTTGGAGGCAAAGCCTACTTCTTTTCGCGCATTGACCATTGTCCGCCAATCAGGACTTTCCGACTCGTGACACGAGGTCGTGGTACGCGAGCCACCCCACCTTCTTCAATCTTCCAATCCTGCCACGTGCCAATAACGCCTTTCTTCGTGTCGACTCTCCGCTATTTTTCGATAGATATATTTTTTCCACTTTCATTCTGCGGTTATCGGTGCATGCTTTTCCACCGGTCAAGTGCTCAAAGAACCAAATGTTTCACAATCGCAAGACACGACGCAAATATGTGCCGGATCAGACAGTATAGTGATAAACAAATTGCAATCGTTGTTGGACTTTTGATAATATTGAAACATTTTGTGTGCGTGACAGGTTGAGGAAAAGGACGAGACACGAGACATGATGTGATTCATTTTGGATAAGTCATTCTTGGGGTAAGTTTTTTTTCGGTTTTTTAAAACTTTAAAACTATATTTTTTCATGAATTGACAGTGTTTGATGTAATTTTGATTAATTAATTCAAACGATGCATTCAATAAATACTGCTACTTAAAATTGTTACTCTTAAACTTGGAAAATTGTAATTATTAGACATAAATAAAGACATAAAATAAAACATTATTTTGCGCAATGATAAATTTTTTTTCTCTATATTTGTTTGAAAAATTTGATGACAGAATTATTGAAAAATGTTTTGATCGAATTCCTATTGGATTGATATTATTTGATGCATGCAATAAACAAAAAATATATATTATAATTTTTTATTTTAAACGGATTTCTGATATAACATCTGTCATGTTATTCAAGTAATTATATCGCATATTAAGAAAATTGAAATTTAAACTTTCGTTTACTTTAAATTTCGTATTGCAACACCAGAGTAACGAAAATGTTAACAAATTGAAATTGTTTGTATCATCTCAGGAACTTTATGCTTGTCTTCAATGCTATCTCTTACAAACATAGAAAATTTGTGTTGAAAACGCCGGCAATAATCGAGAAACGTATCTTTCTGAAATTCTGGAAAATGTTCCCAAAAGTGAAGGCGGTCTGTATGAGTCATGGCGATCCCCTTTTCTTCGCAATTCCCGTCTCTATATCTATTGAACAAGGGGAGAGTGCCTCGCCATGTCCTGTTCTCCAACTTTCGTTTTTCTCCCTCTTCACGATATTCTCGTTAGTCGTCGCCGCCCAACTCTCAATTTTCTACGACTAAAATCATTATAACATTCCAAATTAATACTGTCATGCGCATCAGATCGAATATCCGTCCCTCTTGAATGTTTTGATATCCTCTTACAGAAGCTGCATCAGTGAAATTAATCAATTTAATGCCAAATTCTGAAATGAAAAAGGATGATTCGCCCTTAGCCATCAAAATTTGCTATTATTTTCGTGTAGGTTTAATAATACAGAATTTATTATTCATATATAAACAAGTATAGCTAAGAATATAAATTTATAACGATCATACGAACACGCAATCAAAAGAATAGAAGACTTATCAAAGATGGAAAAGACTTAGAGGAATATTAATAATTATTTTGATTGACGAATAGACAGAAAAAAAAGTGATATTTTTACATGAAATATGCAAATACAAAGTATTTCTGTGTAAGAAAAAATAAACTTTACTACCTAAGAATACTATACATTTTTAGTCAAAGAATCTATTATTGAAAGGGCAGAATCTAAAAAAAAGACGACTGACTCATATGTGTATTTTATTTTGAAACAATAATGAAATCATTTTGCAAATATTTATCAATAATTCGAATAAATTCTTTTATCGTACACTTTTTTTATAAATAAAAAATGTTTTGTTTGTAGATAATTTCAACGAGGGGTGGTGTGAGGCCATCATCAACAGGTAGATGCAAGTATTCAGCATCTACAAAAATGGCATCCACAGAGGTTCAGGAGTCACTTTTACTAGATGCCACAGAATTCGACAGCGAAAGTTGCAGCAGCGATGACCGATGTACTAACAAACGCGTTGGCGCTGATCTTGAATCTGCAGGACCCAAGAAAAGGAGGAAACAAACAACTCCCCTAAGATTGCCTACGAGTTTGATGACAACAGGTCGTCACGAATCTGAAGATGAAGCGGGAGATAACGAAAATCTAAATCCGGAAGGTAAGATGATAAATTCACCTCAATCAAAGTCGCTTCGCGCACAATCTGCGCAGGACGAGAATCGAGACGCGCAGAACCAATGCCATATGTGTGATCTGTCTTTTGATAACAAGACAGCGCTGAGCCAACACCTTGAATGCGAGCACTATATCGATTCATCACAACAGATGCCATTGAAAGCTCCAAACTTAATAAAACAAGAAATAGATGCAAGCAATTTTTCAGACCAATCAACGAGCCCTGTTAATTTATCGTCGATTAGTATGAAAAATTTTTCCTGGATGCCGGCTCAACCAATGATGGCAACTCAAACTCAGAAAGATGATTGGTCCGCTAATCCACCTAGATTAGTTATACCTGAACACATGCAGGGTATACCACCCTTATCGAGCGCACTCACGCAATATCTACATTATCCAGGATTCCCTCTTCAAGATGCAAGTCAGATGCCACCACGAACTTCTCTTGGGCCTGTCCCACCAAGGATTTTCAATCGCGACGCTTATTGTGAGCTCTGCAACAAAGAATTTTGCAATAAATATTTTTTGAAAACGCACAAGGCTAACAAGCATGGTATCTACTCAGATACTTCTAGTCAAAGTTCAACTGGAGACGCAGGCGTTATAGCACCTGTATCATTTTCTACAACAACATTAAACAACATTAAAACCGAACAAGTACAGTTACCAGAAAGTAATGCCACGTCGCCATTTGCAGATAGTCCTAAGCCAAGTATTTCTTGTGATATTTGTCAAAAACGTTTCAAGTCTGAAGATTTGGTAAACAAGCATAAACAGCAGGTTCACGAAGAAATTATCGATCCAAAACAACTAGAAGATAAGCAAGACGTTGTTCCTAGTCAAAGTCCAAGTGTGATGGAAATGTTATTTAAACAAGAATACGGCACTGAACAAGAAGAACCAGCCTTTTCACCCGTGCAAAGACTCCACCAAGTTCAGCAGCAAGCAGTTCAGCTAGTCACCGAAACTGGATTAAGTATTGAACAACTGCGGAAATTAGGAGTTATCAATTCAGAGACATTTTGTGATATTTGCTGTAAAGAGTTCAACAACAAATTTGTCCTACAAGCACATAAGCTGAAACAACATGGAATTTTCTTTCAAAACAATGACAAGACATCAGCGAGTTGGCATAACATCCAAACAAGTCCTTTAAATTTAATTGTCAACGAATCAGACAATTTGGGATCCAGTAACCGTGATGACGAATACGAGTGTAAAATTTGTGGAATTCGATTTCAGACTATTGAATTGTACGATGTGCATCGACAAAGAATTCACGACGAAAAACTAAAGTCTCCTACAAATGATCCCGAGTCCTCAAACCACAAAGCAGACACGATTTCGGAAGATCTGCAGAAACTACAAACCATGATACTTCAACTTAACGGATTGGAATCATACAAGGCGGGTACCCTGTGTAGTGTTTGTGGAACAGAATTCGAAAACAGAGCTGTCCTTCAAATGCATATGTCAGCAGAACATGATTACTTAACTGAGAACACTCCACCACCACAAGATTCAGACAAGTCTTCGTCCAACGGTATCACTTGTTGTTGCACAATGTGCGAAAAAGAATTTTCAAATGAAGATGCCTTACGTAAACATGTAACTGAAGACCATCCAGCCTCAACGCCAAATACTATTAACTTACCTCAGTTGCCATCTACTGTTCTTGCTTCTTCCACTCCTAAACTACCATCACAACCGGAACGCAAAGTCCCTTCGTCCATGACTCCTACCTCAAGCTATTGTGAAATTTGTAACAAAGAATTGTGCAACAAATATTTTATGAAGACACATATGCACAGAATGCACGGAATTGAAATCAGCAACGGTGCTCAGATAGGCGGCGTCATCTGCAACATTTGTAACAAGGAGCTATGCAGCAAGTACTTTTTACGAGTGCACAAACACAATACACATGGCATTATTGATGAATCAACTCCTGTTCAAATGAAACCAGACACTTTTGATACGTCTAACTCTGAAGACAATTCATTGAAACCGGAACATCCGAATGATCTCAGTAATAGGTACTTCAGCCATTTTACTGAAGTTTGTCCAATTTGTAATCGCAGGTTCAGGAGTGTAAAATGGTTGAAAGCTCACTTATTAGGAGATCATGGAAAAGCTGGAGTAGAAAAATGGCGGGAATTTGAAGAGCAGTATCCAGTTACGCGAATCGGAACCAGACCTACTACCATTCCAAGATCATCACAGCCCAGTCCAAGTTTGAAAATACCCAACGGTCAAGAGGTCATCCAGCAGAATAAAATCGGAGACATTGCAACTCTTGGAACTCAAGTTCTTTCGAATCTCTTCGGCTCGCCAACAGACGATCAGCGTTCTAAGAGTTATCGTTGTTCTTTATGTAATTTCACCACCACTGCATTGCCGTTTTTGTTTTTACATGAAAGAAGCCACGCGAATCCTCAAGGAATGGAAGGGATGCAATCACTGCAATGTCCCATTTGTTCGCAGGTGTTTCCAAAATTGGAGTTGCTCCATCACCATTTATTATCGTGTCATCAATTTCCTGGTATCTTGTCTCAATTTCAATCTCCCAGTTCCAATAATTATTTAAACAAAGAATTAAAGGAAAATGCGATTATTGATGTAAAACCTGACAAAAAACAGGAGGCGGGATACACTAATGAAAGCCAATCTCTCGTCAGTCAGAAAGCAGATCCTGCAACTATCGAAGTCACACCACAAGGAGCATACAAATGTGCGCAGTGCGGTTTCGCGACATCAAATTTGAACAGAATAAAGAAGCACGTGAAGAAAGACCACAAATCAATTGGAGATGTTACGGACAGCGTGATTGCAGAACTTAGCCGGACACTCAAGGAAATAGCTAACAAACATAAGGTGCCAGCAACCTACGCTATGCCACAAGATTTGAATTCTAATCCTGATAAGACTATAATGCAACCATTCTTGATCGAGGAATTTGATGTGGGAGTTCAAGGGATCGACGATTGCAGCCCAATAAAGCGCTTCACTCCAGCGCTAGTTTATCTACCAGTGAAAACTAGAGTGAACACTGTCCTCACGGCGTCATTTACCTTGAGTCCTGCGTAAACACATTTGTAATCTTGCGTGAATGTTCTCGGAGTGTTTTCTGGAGAGATCTTTTCTCATGATAGTTACATTCATTCTGAAATAAAACTATTGATTCGAAAAAGTTACTACTTTTAAATGTATGGCGATAAAAAAAACTTCAAAGTTCCTAAGAAAACTTGTTCAAGTCCTAAACAAAAACTTTTTTAATCTCAATAGATTTATTTCAGTTGATCGTTTTTAAGCACGTAACATTTGTTCCTAAAATGTAGTCGACAATACGAAGTAATGAAACAAACGACTGCAATGATGAAGTTATTTTTTTAAATATACAATACGAAACAAAAAATTTTATACGCACATTTGTAAGCCGGCGCTTGGAATGCCCTTTTTGATTTTTAAATAGCTTGTGACTTAACGTTCGAATTGTTGCTATTCAATTATTATTCTAATTATTATTATTATTATTATTAGTTTTTGAAGGACTAAAAAAGTTCACACAACGCCTCATTGGATCACTTCTACATGAAAACACAATTTTATTTTTACCGAATCTCAGTTTGTTATTATTATAGTCGTCTTTAAGTTATAACTCGTGTAAATATTTTTTATTACATTGAAATAATACATAATATCAGTGATCGATAAAGTTCCTACAATGAGTGCGCCCTAACTTTTATCATGAAAGATCAAATTTTAATGACTGCATGATTTTAGGTTCGATATAACCACCGACTTCTATGCTTGTCGTCTCAACCTATAAAGGTTGAAATATTATTCGCGAATGACATTGTTTGACATGCACACACTCGCGCAAAGTCATTGTTATTAGTATCAAAATATCTAGTCCCACATTAATTTTAATTTAATATTTTTATTTTTAAGCGCTCTAAGTTTGAAAGCAAAAACAACTCTCGTTAAATAATATGTCGTGATATACTGAACGCATTAATTTGATATTAATAAAATATTAAGAAGAGATTATTTGAATAGAAATATCAATTAATCAAAAAAATCTAACGAACTCAGGGTGATTACATTATAACCCACAAACAAAAAGTACAATCGTATACACAGCCAACACACGATAACGTAATTATAAAGTGCATTAAAATAAATATTTATAATACGATCAGAAACGTTGTGTGGATGAAACATGTACAAAACGACCAGTATCCATAGCTCATTGAGAGATCTCGCGCCATAATTTTAACGTAAGCCTTGAATTTAATTTCTGATGACCTGGTACTACAGTCGTAAATCTATTCATTCGGTCACTGCGCGATTAACTTCAGGCGATATTAACCCGAGCTGTACACGGAAAGGATGAACTGCTGGCATTGCTATTTTCTGTGATAATTTGTTTCGTCGTTTTCCCTTATCATAATCGCAAATCACAACGGGTGTGTTAAACAACAAAAAGTTTAGCTTTTTTTAATTCACTATAAACGGGAAAACATCTTATCGTGCGAAATGTCAATACTATCCGTTCATTTCCTTACGCTGTTATCATGAACTTTTCTAGTCATGACCAGTATATAGATTTTTTTTTCATCAACAAATTGAAGTTGAACATTTTCGTGCCTTGCAGCTAAAAATCAAAATTCGTATTTAGTCAGGTGTCAGGTGTACATGGAAATGTTGGACGTAGTTCGTTTTGAAAGTCGTTGTGCGCTCGTCAACATATGTTGTTATGCTCTTAGTTCCCCTAGAATTGAATATTTAAAATTGATGGCGAGAGGAGCGCTTCCAAAATTTTTCGATCAGGTTAATTATTATGAATCCGATGATGAGTTCTTGACAACAACGGTGCCCCGAAATGCTCGAGAATGACAGCTGTTTCACCGACTGACCACTCGCTCGTTGAAAGTATTTGAATTGAGACTCACTCCCTAAAATGTATTCGTGCTACGCGATCCGTCTATCCTACATACAAGGACCGATGGATTGGTCAGGCAAAATAACGGTTGAAATACATTTCCGTTTTTACTGCACGCCCTTTTATATCCACAAATGTGGAAGGAAATTGAACAATCAGTATCTTCGCGTTATTGCGTAATTGTTTTTCCATCACATCGGCTATAATATATAATTTTTTAAATAAAAAATCGATTTATTAAATAGAGTAAAAGAAAAGTAAACTTGTTTTGTAATATTGATTTTAGTTTTTTTAAACCATTCAATTTTCAATTAAAAAGAACTTTTCAAATCTATAAACAATATTAATTGTACTGCACAGAAATATTGACAGGAGAATGCAATTTGATGATTGATGATTGAATATCAAAGGTTTAAGAAATTCTACAGTTAACTGAAACTGTTAGAATGCAAAATAAAGACTCAGAGTCACGCGACTATTGAAAAGTTACAAATAAGTATGATGAATCGTAAATGTCACACAGGCAACAAACCGTGCTATAATTTTGCCAATTTTTTCATGCGGTATAGAACTTTTTGAACTGGTTATCATGCAACGTTAAGGTCATTTTTATAATTCAAACCGTATCAATTCGAATCAACTGAAAATAAGAACAAAAAAAATCTTTAATGGTATAAAAATTTTTTAGTTGGTGTTTTTATTTGATTGTATTCTAGGATTGTTGAAACATCACTTTCCTTTCATTCGTTAAGTACTTTGGACTTCGTCATACAGAACTCCTGCAGTATGTACCAAGTATTACGATCCATTATCGAGAATAGTTGGTAATATACCAAAAGTTTAACCACGAAGTGCTTTTGGCAAAACGTTTAATGACAACTGACACTTCACATGTTCCAGAGGACGCACTAAGTTCCAAACACACGCTGCAATCAAAACTCACGCCCGGAATTTCAATTTTTTAATCCATAAATTTATCATTACATATTCATCAAAGCTTTATCAAGTTTATGACTAAATATAAACTAATCAAAACAAATTTATCAAAAATAGATGTTACTGTGCACTAGGCAATTTAAAACATTCAACGTCTATTTCTAGAGACATAAATACAAATTTGCATAATGTTGAAATGTGTTTCATTACTCGCCTTTAAAATTACTAATAAAGTCATGAGCGTGCTAAATGATTTTAACAGCTTGATAATTTGCCGGCCTTATCTTGAATCTTACATATGTGAACTCAAGTTTTTAATTATCAATTGTTCAATAAAAATTAATTTGAGTAATCTTACATTCACTTACATTTACATTTGGTAATTGTCACTAACGAATTCTGAAAAAATAATTATTTTAATTCATTCCAATGCCATCACAAAAAACTGCTCAAGAAAATGTTTTCGAACAATCATCATTGCATTCAAAAATACACCCGTCACTTGGAGATTTTTCAGAAAGAGAATCAAATCATAGATATTTTTCATAAAAAGCATTGTTTTCTGTTGCAAGGCATACGCACTGACAGGGGGCCCCTCGCATACAAAATCTCCGTGAATCATTATGACACGACCCTCGGTATTTTTCAAAAAATTCGAATAAATTAATACGCGCGTGTGCATGTATTAACATAACAATTTAGGGGAAGAAGAGCACGAGCCATTACGACCCGAACGACCCAGTCGAGAAAGAGATAGGTGAAAAATAATACGCGTGGACATATGTACGTATCTGCGGGAACGAGAGCCAAGATAGAAAAATAATCGATCGGAAAAAATGTAAATGTTCTTTGTCGAGCGCGCATCTGGTTGGCCGGCGAAAGATCAAAATGAGAGAGGTCAACGTCGCGACCTTGGCCAGCTTCCGGCGAGCATTTTTGGGGAAAAATGTGCCGAAAAAAATGGGGGACCAAAGGGGAGCCAGGCCGATGGCCAATGTCCCCTCGCGCATTAGCGCACCCCACGCGAGTACAATGACATGCAAAATTTATGCAGGAGCGAGCGTCTTTTTTTTAATTGAGCCCACGGCGAATCGGACGGCGTTATGTGTCCGATTCGTCACAAACAGTCCAGGCACAAACGTCCGATGAAAAATTGTTACTCTGCGAGGCTGCTGTTTTTTTCTATCTCGCGAATGATCGATAATCAACAGTTCTCATCAATGTTCAAGAAAATAAGTAAAGTAAAAAAAATGTCAACCGTTGTTTATTGCGAAATTGTTTGCTTTTCATTCGGTTTATCAATATCATTGAGATGAAATTTAATTTTCAATGATGTCAAGTGAACCGACAATCAGATCGATTGTAAATTAATATTTTTAAACGGATGATTGATAGTTTCGTTATCTTTTATTATTCATCAACGCGTTCTAACTTTGTATCAAGAGTACGAATATTTTTCTTCAACCACAAATTTTGTTCTCCTGTATAAAATAAAAGTACGCGAATAGTATCTCTAACATCCCTAATAATAAAGGCAAATAACTTTTTTTTACTCCCCACTTGTACAAAAAAGTTATTATATCTATATACATTTCATTTCGTTTCTAGTACTATCCAACTTTCTCTGCTCCACAGTAATTTTGCGAAGGGGGGGGTCACGTACCTCACCGTAATCTGTAATTTAACTATTACACCCTACTTTTTTTTCTTATGTGTATAATTCGTATACATTAAAAATAACATTCGCAGGTTAATATTTTATGCCGAACAAGTTATGCATTATACGAACATTGATGAACCTATCGAAACATGAAAAATATACGTAATATTATTCATATTTGTTTAACCGTGGCAGAGTGTTGCCGCGTACAACATAGTGCGTTTGAATCATAAGCACACAATTGTCAACTATGCGAATCAAAATCGAACAGAAGCTGAAGTTGCCTTTCTAACTTGAAATGAGCGCAAATCAAATTAATATCTAGGACAACGTAAATTCTTAAAAGAACAAAAAAAACCAAATTATATGAATTTAAAATATATATATATTGAACATGATAATAACTCAAATTTATATTAATGAAACATAGTGTGGGTATATTAATGATATATTTCACAAAAACTAAAGTATATAAATATATATATATATATATTTCAAACGAACTATATCTATAAAAAAGGGTTATAATGTGTAATATAAATTATAATTATTATACGCGCATACATGTAATATATAAGTTACGCGACTACTGTATCATAAGGTGCCGAAAACAACCCGAAATCTAATCCTCGGGACGAATTTACGGTTAAGGAGACCATCGCTGCTGATAAAATTGATTAATCTTTAGGTTCCTTGAAAATTGAAAAGGTAGTGATAAAAAGCGATTAGATTTTGTACTCGACACGTTGTATTTTTGACGTCCGACAAACGTAACCATACGTCTAGTCATATAAAAGTATAGTCACTATAATTATAGTAAGTCGTAATATATAATTTGATCATGATTTTGTTTTCGAACATGGCTTTTTTACACCAGTAGTCACAATAAAAATTTTTGTTCAACTTTTATTTCGTTCGCTTGATATTTTTTTGTTCATTTCCTGATCCTTGGTTTTTTCGTAGCGTAAATTGTTACCGCTTTACTTTTGACTTTTGCATGCCATTTGAAGAGTGTCACTTCATCAGAACTAAATAATAATCCCACATGAATTTACAACGCAGACATTTTCAAATCTGAGGGACATGATTCATTTATCAGTCGACGTCGTCGTAATTCCTTGAACATCGATATCCCGTCTTTTTCAACTCGTACAAATTAATAAAAAATGAATGACAATTCAGTCTACTTTTATTCTTTGCGTGCAACATTTGATGGTAGGAAATCAATTTTTTTCTCCAACGCAGAAGGAGAACGTGTATGAACTTTATCGACAGTTATAAATAATAAAAGTACCGTGAGCCCGCCCCAATTGTTTGCGTGCGCGGGAACATTGTTTTTCGCTTTTTAAAGGAAAAAAAAAGAAAGAAGCACAAAGAACTTCCTGGTCCGCACTTTATGCGAGTTATCTTGGAGCCGTCGACTTTCTTGCTCCGCGATGATGTCTAAAAATCAATAATATCTTACGATTCCTCGGAGAGAAAGTGAAAGCCCCCTGGCCAATCGACTGCCACTTTCAAAAGAAACCTCACAATTTCAGCGGAAGCTTTTCGTACAACCTCCACGTCTATTTGTTTTAACCGAGGAATCTCAAATATAAAACAAACTAATTGCAACTTATCAAATAATTCAAAGTCCCTTTTCAATTAAATTTTTAATTAGAAAATCAGTAATTGATTTTATTTTAACAACTTGATGAAAAATAAACTGGCATTTATTGTTGATGGTCAAAAATTCAAGTTAGGAGGTATGGAAGGACTCCTCATCAGTCAGCACAGGATTGCTCATAACCCGCGACGAGGCAGTGGATTGCAATTATCAAGGCTTCGCCCTTTCCGCTGCTCAGTTTTTCCACCCCGATTTTTCTGGCACCCTTCGTGGTCTTAGAGGGAAACTTGGAAATTTCATCCTCTCATAATAATTTTACCACCACCGATCCACGTTTTTTCTTCTTCGCTTTCCTCCTTTGACTCGCAACGACCACCACCCGCCAACAACAACGCCTCTTCGATCGTCCACCATAGTTCTTTCCACCGGATCAAAGAAGTCCTCTTATGCGGGACTTTTGTACAGTACCCGGCAACGCAACTTCCCTTGTTCGATCATTCCCCTTTTTTCTGGCCAATTTTACTTTTCCCCGTATTTCGCTTAATTCGGCTCGCTAACGTCGCCTTTGTTCTGCCTTGCGTCCAATCAATATGGATTTTTACAACTTTTGGACTCACGGCATCGAATCTTTTAGTTAATTTCATCCGGCTCAATTTCAGCTGGGAAGTTTCAATGCCCTTTCGGAATAAAGTTGTGACCACTTTCAAATTCTACCATCGAACATTCGGAATGATTGCAAAATAAAATGTCCACTTTGCTCGTATGAGGGGATTATATTTTAATTGAATTTTTTAATCTTTCAATTTCAGGATGATGAAATATACAGTTTCCAAATATGGTCCAAATTTGCAACGTTACAAGATTTCATTATCGTGGACAAACAATTCATTTCGGATTGTGGTTGTTGATTAATTTACACCGTCAAAACAGTCATTCAAGTAAGTGCCGCGAGCATATATCATTATCTTGACACCACATGAAGGCGCGTGTAATGAATGTACATGGAAACGTCATTGTGGGATATAATTTTGTGAAATTTAAATACGAGTTTGTTTCAAATTAAAGACTTATCTTTCGTGTACACAATTTGATGGCAAATATGTCAAGTCGTAAAAATGCCTTTGAAATGAAAAAAAAAAAAAAAAGTAAAACATTTGTTGTGAACAATATTTGAATACGTTTTGATGAAAAGAAAGGATATTGTAACAGTTACTATGTTATATCTGAAGAACCACGTCAAACATCGCGAACAAAAAGCGATTCTCATAAATCCCTGAGCAACCCTTGCTTTCACAATTTTGGGTCGATTTTACGTAAAATTGAATCTACCCCGAATGCGAAATGTTGTTGAATAGGGGCGGGGGGTGGGGGGCATTGAAATAAATTCGCCGGGGAAGGAAACAAGGACTGGGTGAAAAATAGAAATCGCGGGACAACCCTTTATTTATACAAGCTCGCGTGCGTACGTTTCGATCGCATTCACAAGAACCATCCGAAATGACCGTCGCGTTAGATTAGAAGGGTAAAAACGCACAAGAGGGGAAACGTCGCTTGGCATTTCGGCGTATTCACCCCAAAATTTTCAGCTGCACCATTCCGGCCGCGTGTGCAGCCTTACCGGATTTACACAATATTTTGGAAATCTTTTATAAGAACCGAACCCCTCCGCCACGAGCGCGCTGCGACGTCGGCTCATTGTGTCAAGTGATGAAAACGACAGATGGATACAGGAAACGTCGGGAATATCCGCGTTCAACAGATTTTTCTAAACGTATCGAAAAACGCAAAATTAGGGTTGAACATCCCAAAGGGGACAGTTCGCTTCATAAATATTCAGATATAAAATCTCAAGATTCGTAAATTAATTGAATCAAAATTTCTACCACTTGCCTTACGAAAGATAAAAATTCTTAATTGAACGATGAAACATCAGATTTTATTAACAACACAATAAAGATAAAATGAAATCCGCATTTAATTAATTGTTTTGATGAAATTTTTAATGTTTCATTTATCGCCAAGTGACGAGTTTGATTTTATATATTTCATCATTACAATTAATCCGCGGGCGATTGTACTTGGGAAAAGTCGTTCGTTGACATTATCGCGTATGATTAAACGCGTCGATGATCCGCGATAACGTTCCTTTTTTTATGATTCGAAGAATGCCAATTATTCGAGATGACATTGAGTTTGTTTCAAACAAAATACAAAACAAGAACGAGGAAAGACACTCAATCGATTTCGCTTCCATCAGTCACCCTGCATGCATTTTTGATTGCTGTATAACTCACGATACGCACTTTATTATAATTTTACCTCAGACCAAAAGTTCCTAACCAATTCTTCGTACTGAGAAAGTTCCTAAAGCGCAAAAATAATAAAAGTTCCTACATCGCCGTAATAACGGGTTCCTATATAGGAAACGAGCTTTGTTAAACCTAATATAATTTATGATATTAGATTGTAACTCACACTCAAAGTACAATGTCAGTGTTATGATAAATATTAGTATAAATATGTACGAGATATTAATTGATAAACAATTAAAGTAAAAGAAAACGAGATATTCTAAAATCGAAAATAGTGAAGATTTATAAGGATCAATTGAATCAAAACAAAACGGTCACGTGAAGTATGCATCGTAAACGCAGCTTCGAGCAGTATGAAAAAGAGAAACAAGTTCAATCAAGACTGATACAATGGTTCGCAATCAAAAGTTTAAGATATATACTGACTATATGTTAAGTACGTCTTTATTGCAATGTGATTCAATTCTGTTTGCTTAGGTTGAGAATAATTCAAGACCTTACGTCTTTACACGAGTCTAAGAATACCGCGCGGGAAAAATGTAATGACCACAACATTGAATTGCTAAACGACTTTTTTCTATTCGCACGCTGAGAAATTTATCGATATCAAGCACAAAAGTGACATGGAGTTTTTCGCTTTGACACCTCCCGTTTCTTTCTTTTTTTTTTTTTTTTTTTTTTTTTTTTTTTTTTTTTTTTTTTTTTTTTTTTTTTTTTTTTTTTGTTTTTTTTTTTTTTTAATAAGGAAAGCACTTGGCAATCCACCCGGAAAGTGGCAGCTGGAAAACGTAGAACCTTCGTCGAAGGAACCTCGCGAAGCGAATATATATGCAGTGCGATAATTTAAATTGTTATCGCAAATATTTTTCGGTTTGCACATTTCATTATCACGGCAAATAATGCGTGTCGGCTCGCACGAGCGGAGTTTATACAAAGGTTCATAAATGAGTACGAGGAATATACAAACTGACAAATTGCGCTAATTGGTTTGAACGATGCGTCACGTTAAACATTCATCGCTCCGTTTACATTTCCTATCGACGATGCTTTGCGCTTGTTTCGAAAATATTTCTCACGGAGCTTGCAAAAGCGTCATGACAAAAACGAATCGTTTAATCCACTTTATCAGACTTTGTGTACATCATTAGTCAGTATACATTGAAAATGACGTAACTCGTAGCCGTGAAAATAATAACCGAAAAAACCCAAGAAGATCATGATAAACTGTACGCGCCAGTTCTAGAAATTACGCTAAGATTTGTAGTGCGTTGTTTGTAAATAAACAGTCGAATTAAATGACAAGCCACAATCATACGAGACGGATTAAAATCATAGCTAACGTGGGATCTTTTTGTAATTTTGTATAATCAAACAGTACGATGGACGAATACAAAGTGGACAAAGTTAACAGATTGAAAGGAGACTTTCTGCCACAGGTACATATTTTGTGAATTTTGTTTTTCGTTGTACGAATATTATCAACATAGAAAAGTCAAATTAAAAACGAATTTAAAGCGATATGCACACTCAATTGTTTGCTGTACCAAAACTGTCAGGGATATTTTTAAATACGTCAGGTTGATGTACGATTTGACAAAAACTATAATCATAAAAACGAATTGCAATGATAACGACAAAAAAAAACGGTGCAGAAGAGTCAATGCCAACTCCGCGTTCGCTTGTTTATCTAACAAAATTCAACTCGCTTTTTGGTTAAGATGTAATTTTGTGCAACACAAAATTTCCAAATTACAGTTAATTTTTTTCCTCTAATAATGAGAGAGTGGAAGTTTCTTCTACGATTATTTTGTAATTTCATAAATCCAATTGTATTGGTCTTAACACAAACGTGAAATCGCAATATTTCTTGCATCAATGTGTAAATACTTATCTTTGACTAGATAGATGATAGATCTGCATTACGAAAAATAATGTACATTTATGAATTGTAAAATCATCTAAAATCCTGTACGAATGGACAATTATTGTTTTGCACTGTCAATGTTGGACAAAAAATTTTATTCGATCAAAACTATATTCTTTTGACAAAAATAATTATTTCTAATTACAAAAACATTACACTGAGAAAAATTGAACAAAATTAAGATGAAGCAGTATTTAGTTTAGTTTCAGAGACCATAACTATTTCAATTCCATTTTTCTCAGTGCTATATAGGTTTATATTAAAATCACAATAGATAGGTACATAATTGAATATGTGAATGAATTTTGCATGTGAGACGAATGATTGCTGATGAAAAACAAGCACAAAACAAAAATCAAAATTCGAGAATCAAAATTAGATGATAAGTACATTACTTACCGATGAGGATATGTGAAAAGTGATGGAAATTAGCGTTATTTTTAATGAGAAACGATTCGCTTTACATATAGAAACGTCTGATAATCTCTGATGGAAAATCTGTTGTATCTTTATAAGGTGATTCGCAATTGCCAAATGTGAATTCTTCAACGGGACGATTGAATGGAATAATCAAAAGGAGAGATTATCGACATAGACGAGAACAAAATGTCGACAATATTTTACAAAGTTTCAAATGAAAAGACATTTTTGTAGTCATTGTATGAAATTATACAAGTTCGTATAAAGAGTCAATGTGATGGAGTATACATCAAAATAAAGAATTGTATAATAAATCACAAAATTAGTTCAACATTTTTTTCCTCAATCTTTTTTATTTAAAACAACCTCTGTTTTTTTTTCAATAAATCTCCGTAAGGCAGAACTAATGAACGATAACTCTAATTTCCTTGAACGGTTTTTTATTTTTTGTTCAATCCAATGTTGTTTTTTTATTAAACTTGATTATCAATTTCTTACTTTCATGGTTGTTATTGACGCAATCACATTTTGTTTGCTCAAAATCTTTAAGAATCCCGAGGTTGTACAGCACAACAACCGTCACATATCATGCACCTAAATTTATCTGGAACAAAAATTTTTTTTTAATTTAAATGTCAAGCAGTTTTGTATACCAAAACATTTGATTAAGAACAAATCCTTCAAAGTTTTAGTTACGAACAATATCAAGTGCAATACTTTGCGATGTATCATTTAAACTTTAAATCAAAAGAAAGCCACTCAAACGAATTAATTAAACAAAATGTGAAAACCAACTTATGTAACACTTGTGTACACGCGGAGTCAGATAAAGTTTCAGATAGGTCAGTTATAAAGAAATCAATCATTTCAAAGACATTTCACTGTAGAGAAAACCGTTTATTGATCGTGATTAAACTTTTTCGGCCCGACACAAATTACAGAATTCTTTTAAATGAAAACCTCAAAATGAAACTCCGAATTAATTATGATATTTCAATTTCACGATAATCGTGTCATTCATTTTCAACTTTGAAATTGTATCTAGTTTCATACCTTCGTCCTCGTACGAAAGAATAATATAAACTCGTTAAATTTTTGTTTCGATGTTCCTAAGCTTATGAAATTGTTCCACTTATTAAATTTGATGAGTTGCAGTTGCAATCGTAATGTTATAAGACGTCAGATGCACACCGACTAGTCCTTTCGACATCGATTTCAATGTAAATGTATGAAAAAAAATTAAATAAAAATATTTCCGGCAAAGATTCCTTACTTCCTGTTATTTACACGATTTTTACTATTTATATCGGTTGAGAATAAGTTTGAAACGAGGTCATGATTAATATGTAAATATATATACAAATAGTCCATGTTCCTATTTCTGTTGAGTTACTTGCTGTTTGCAGATCGTTCAACTTGCGTGTATTTTTTTTGTTTGCAATTTTTTTTTCTGTCGGTACTACCAATGAATCGACGGTGCAGAGGATATCACAATATGAAACGTGTCACTGAAGTGTACAAAAAATTGGTCAATTACCACGATATTTCAGTTGCCAAATCTGATGGATGGATTAGACCTTCTTTCAACGACTGCGAGGATGTCATATCTTTTGGATCCAAGATGTGATTTCGAGTAAGTACATTAATTTGTTCATTAACTTTTTACTGCGCTATTTAAACTTTGAATTATTTGATTTCAATAAAAAATTTTTAATTTTGAAAAAATGGTTTGGAAAAAAACAGAAGAACAGTAAAGTTATTAGCAACTGTGATATTGAAACGAACTGCGAAGTGAAGAAAAAGGTGTCGCAGGGGAAAATTAACAGGCGACATTAAATTGTGCTGTTTGATAATTCTAATGTCTACAGTTAGCATTTTCACATTCTTGTACAACATGCCTGTTATCTTATCACATCTGGAAAAATAGTTTAAAATCTTGATTCATTACGATACGTCAATAAAATCATTGTGTTTCGAAGTAATGTCGAAACGTGTATATAAAACAAAACCGTGTTTCGCAAAACGAACGTAAAAGTTTAGTAATAAAAATATGGTTCTGTCTGTTGAGAAAAAAATTTATGCCGTTTTTTTTTCTTTCAAACCGGTGAACGTATTGAAATTCAAATCGTAATTGTTAAATATATATCAGAGCTTATCTAATTAAATGTAATCATAACTATAAAGATGTTATGTAATCATCATTTTATGTGAATGCACAAGGCAGCGTCAAAGTCATTGTCTGTGATTGAAAATCGTCTGATTTGAGCGAATTACTTTTTTTTACTTTTTATTATGATTGAAAATGAGGCATGTGCGTTCATTTTATCCGACATTTTTATATAATGATTAACGTTCAGGTAAATTACTTTTATGTTCGAAACAAATTATTTGAGAAAAAAGAATATTCATTCCAATGTATTTTATTTCATTGAGATTGTATGACATTGGGAGACATTTAGTCTGCATTTATACTTATTACACAAATTAATCATCCAATAATTATGTGTACATCAAACAAATCATTGCTGCGTGACGTCCTGACAGGATGACGAATTAAAAATACGTCTTACGTTTTTCATTAGGTTGCAAAAATGTCTATGAAAATGAGTCTTAATAACGCTAATTTATTTTATGGAGATCCGCCAACTGCTAACAACTGTTTGATACTATTTTAGTTCGTCGAGCAAGATTTAGTAGCAAATTTTCAAACGACAATGAAAATTTGTCTTTATCATAAACAACTATCATGAACCTGGTAACGTTTCTCGTTTATTGACAGTAGTTTTATTGCAAGGAAGATTGTAAGAATAAAAATATAAACAAAAAGAAATTTTCACAATAACATGATTATTGATTTACATTTGTTTCTTTGTTCTCATTAAATGAAATGCACGTGTTTTTAAGGCCGAAATGTTGGAAATGTAAAATCGATCACACATGAATGATAATTTCAAAGATGATTTGATCTATAAAGCCCGACGCTGAACATGTTCTTCACATTAAAATTATAATATAAATAGGATTATACAAGTCACAAATAGTGACTTGTATTATTAAATGTCAACATTTATATCAATTCTATCGCTTACTATTTTTGTTTCTTGTCAAACAACATTTTTACCATTTTTTTTTTCAATTTCAAATGTTTCATTCAAATAAAGAAAACGTGAATTTGAAATTCGACGACTACGTTAATTCATATCGTATAATTTAATTCAGTTTCTTCAACTTTCTATTTAATCGTTGCACAATTGCAAACTTGTTGTATAACCTTAAGATATTTTCACGATCAAACGTGTATTTAGCATTCAATTAGACACATAATTTGTCAACTCCAATAACTCGATAAACTTTCTTTTATTGTTCAGAGAAGGATAATTCATCAATTACAATGTATACGATCGATCCAAAAAGGAGATGCAGTCCCAATTTCAATTTACCGTGGATGTTCATCTAAAATTTAGATGATGAAACATTGGAAAATTAACATTCAACAATAAGCACGCGAATACATGCTTATCTTTTGATCTTTCAGACGACTGTTATTGATCGTAAGAAGATCTCTAAACAAAACTAAAAATCTTGTTATTTCACTTATCCATGAATAATTTTATTTTGAATATTCATCGTAACTAATAACAATTTTGTCGTCCTTTTGTCGTCGCCTTCTGAGCGGATGCACTTGAAAAAATAATGCACCGGGTAGTATTACATAAGGTGTAATTTTTTTTTCTTACAAATTGATTTCACTGATAAAATGCTGTTACTTAGAATGATTTGGTCACACTGAATTAGCGGCCATTACTCATTTTTTAAATCTAATCAAAAAATCTATTCAAAACTGATTGAAAAATTTTAATCTTTTGTTATTTAACACAATACCACACAATGACACCGATTGTGCAATCCATTTTCCTTATTTTCATTGCGCAATTTTTTAATAAAAATAATTTTTCTCTTTGACATTTTCAAACCACTTGGATCGATAAAAAGATCAACCATTATTTGTACAGTTCCTCGTTTATTATTCAAGTACTTTCGAAATAAAATAATCGATTGTCTTTCGCCATGGGATCTACAAAAACAAAAATTTTGCCATTCTTAAAAACTATCAAAAATTTCCATAAAATCACGATCTTGATAGACACAAAAACTATTATGTTTAATTGTTAACAAACTTATATATAAAAAATACTTAATGATGATGAATTGGTGGTCAGAGCTGATAAGTGAAATCTTTTTCTTCCATCGGTTAACGATGAATGTAGATATCACTCTCTTTACCTAACGTCGGAGTGCATATAGCATCAGTAAAGCAGAGTAGGGATCAAGCTTAGACTTCTGATTATCAGTCAAGTTCGGTCGTTTACTCAAATCGTTTCATTCTCTCTCCTTCAGTGACATTCGACTCAACTCGTATCAACTTTTTCCGCCGAAACCAACGTTATATTTTTGACAGTACAATCACTGTTCGAACCGTGACGTGACAACCGGTCGCGCCATCGCATTGAAAAGTGTTTATTGCTACGAATTCGTTTTTCAACTACTAATTTAATTATTTAAAAATCGAAACGAAAAAAAGAGACCCGACAAAAGAGTCAGCACCCGAACGACACACCGCGCTTGAAATCGTAGTTTTCTGTTTCTTTGGCTGAAGAGTTTTCTTCGATAAAGTTCGACACGCTGGCGCAAATTCATCGATATGTGTGTCCGTTGTAAGTATCAATATTCAATCAATCAGTGAAATTGAAGGAACAAAAAGTTTTAAAAAGTTTTAAAAAGTTTTTTTTCCGTTTGTGAGCGCGCGTGAAAACTTTCCTGTACACATTTTTTTTTCAGTCGTGTGAACTGATCGTACTTTCCATTGTCATTTTGTGGCCGAACCAAATTAATTGTTGATTATATAATGTCTTATTTGGTTTGGCACAGGTTTTGCTTCTAGATTTGAATGATCGGTATTTCTATACGCGTAGATAAGATACAATGAAAATTCAATTCTTTATCGTGCACCGAGCAAATAGTTTATAATCTTGTCGATCGGTTGTCGAAATAACATGAGGAACAATTATCGCCAAGGTGAAAGACCTTTGGCTACAATCGACCAAGTTTTCTCAAGATGCATAAAATATAGTCCACCAACTTTTTGTTGTCATTTAAAAATCAAATATAATTTCACATCATGACTATTAAACTATGTCGTTATCTGTAACGTAACGAAACAATAAAATCGTGACACGAATTTCTCAACGATGCGATACTCAAATTAAGGCATTCCATTTTTTTTTTAGTTTTTTAATATATTTATAAAAATAAATTGAACTGAAAAAAAAAATAATGGAATTAATCTTTTTATTTGACTGACAAAACTAAACTTCGGTTACTTTGATAAAATTTAAATAAAATTAGCAATTGAAATTTGATTATGTGTCCGTAATATTAAACAATCTGAAAACTCGTATGCTATTATAAAGTCCGAATATCCAAGAACGAAACAACATTTTGTTTTTCGAAACGCGAGTTACAGTTGCACCGAGCGCATCCATACAAAACCAAAATAATCCAGATGAAAGTTGCAGTCATCCTCATGTAAATACCGGAGATAATTTTTCCAGAAGAAAGCAAAGAATTTGTTATCTATCAACGTGACTGTGAATCTCAACTTCTTTATTGTCACGAAATCCTTGAATAAATATTGCGTCTAGTTATACAAAAAACTGGCCTGCGCTTCGTTAATATCGTCTCATTGTTTTCTCAATGGCAATAATCAATTTGTGACAATTTCCTTATCAGCTAATCACGGACGAGATATTTTATTTTTCTTCTCTTGAATAAAACTTTATTTTCTTCTTAATAAAATAATTTTAAAAAAAATGGAAAACAAAACGTCAGCTATCTCGGAAAGCAATACCGTAAGGAATAAATCGCGAAAAGCTGCACCAAGTCGGACGTCATACGTTTCGACGATTAAATATCATATCCGCAATTTCATGCAAAGTAAGGCTTCGTTCCAAGTAGTTTACATGACTTTGCACTAGCGGTTGCCAATTGTTATAATTGTGAGCAATAAACGATATGGCGCAATGACGCAAAAACACATTGTCAACAAAATTTGATGAAGCTTTAGTGAGCGTTAAGTTTATGGCAAGTTTTGTGGTTTTTTTTTTTATATTTGTAACTGCCGTTTCGCTGAATTCACAATAAGTTTCACGTTACTGCACGAGACCGCGCATGTCGAAGAGCCGGCACGTGCACACCATACAATTGCCTTCGCAGATTGCTAAGAAGCCTCTTTCGCGACACGTTTTCAAATCTCTTTTTATTCATCAGAAGAGATAGTAAAAAGGATGCTAGTACTCTCAATTGAAATGTCAACAAAAAATATCTTAAATTGTAAGTGTTTTGATGTCTGACGACCGAACGTCTTAAATTAAGTCAATCGTTTCTTAATTTTAGACGTTTGTCAAATTTTAAACGTCGACAAAAAGTGCCTCAATGTAAGACGTTTTTTTTTTGAAAAACTTTTCGAAAGTGTCTTAGTTTAAGAGTAGTGTTTAGGAGTTGTAGTAACAAATATCTGATGATAAATTATTCTTTAAGGTCTTGCAGAGTAAAGCTGACGGCAATTGGAAAATCGGATTACAAGTTGCCCCAAGTGGATCCCGTTTTGCTACACGGCTGCTCGCAATTCTCGTCAGGCCCCACATTCAGCAAACAAAAGATTAGGTAGACTATGAAGCCAATTATATTCTGATGTCCTTGAATTAAGGAACATCAAGAATTAAAAAATTCAAGAAAACTTGAATTTAATAATTGTTATATTTTTTTTCCTCTAAGAAACCGTTGACAGAGTTAATTGTTTCAGGTTGTAATGATTTGTTTCCGCTTTTTCAGACATGGTCGCGTTTCCCGACTTGGCGAACGAACCTACAATACTTAATGTGGACAAATTGCAGTCTGGCGAGCACATGCGCTACAGTGACGGATTTGAAAAAATTGACGACATCGCGGTGGACCTGAACGCCGCGATAGAACACGATCCCGATGCGTTTTCATCGCACCGAGGGGAGATCGGCTACGAAAAGTTTATCAGCGTCATGGGCTCGACCAAACTTGACTTTGCCGACAACTTGAACGCCGATAACGCCATCGTGAAAAAAGTAGCAGGTACGATGATGTTTCAACTGTCACGAAAATTTGAGCAAGTGATCATTTACCTCTTCGATTCGAGACAAAATGTACAAGATCTAGTCAATATTGGGATAGAACGAGCCAAAGTACAATTTCTTCTTTCCTTAAGATGAAAATTGTTGAGTTGTTTGTAGGTACGAATTTTAAAGTTACGTTACGTTCTAGCTGGACTCAGGCTCCCGGATGATATACTGACTTGCGAAAAGGGTGCAGCTACTCCGAACATTGATGGCAATTCTTTATCCAGCGGAGGATCGATAGTCACCATCACCTCACTTTCAAACTCCGACCCCGATCCGGATTACTCGGTCGGTTCACCGGAACCCCAGAAGAAGAGAAAATTAGTAACAGACGAAAGGTGGTACGAAACGTTTTTCCAAGTTGCCATTCCGTTCCTGATCGCTGGATTGGGAACGATCGGAGCTGGCATCGTGCTAGATGATGTCCAGGTAACAGTCCTACGGAACGAGAAACAATTACAATTCATTTTACAAAAATAAGAATCTATCTGAAATGGACATTAATTTGTTTTTAGCACTGGGAGGTATTCGAAAAAGTGACGCAACTTTTCATCCTCGTTCCCGCGTTGTTGGGCTTAAAGGGGAACCTGGACATGTGTCTGGCATCTCGTTTGAGCACCCAAGCCAACCTAGGAAACTTAAGCAGTATTAGAGAAATCATGAAGATGATACTCGGGAACATTGCGGTGGTGCAAATTCAAGCTATCGTGGCGGCAACCTTGGTCTCATTTTTCGCCATGATCGTCAATGGCATTATGAACAGCCAGTTCAACTGGAACCACTCCCTCCTGCTGATAGCTTCGAGTATCAGCACTGCAACCAGTTCCTGCTTCATTTTAGGTAACTAGTTTTTTTGTTTTCAGTCACATCAGTATTCAGATATCCAGTCACATAAACATGTCATCGCTAACCGCCGCTCTGTTTTTGCAGACATTGTAATGATAGGCATAATCTTGATTTCGCACCGGTTCAAGCTCAATCCGGACAACCTCGCAACACCGATAGCTGCATCCGTGGGTGACGTTGTGTCCCTCACGGTGTTATCGCACATAGCGTCGCAATTATTCAGATACATAGATGACAGCGTTTGGGTCTTGTATGTCATAATAGTTGCTTATTTAATACTCTTACCACTCTGGATATTGATTGTTCTTCGCAACAAGTATACCAGGCATGTTCTAACTTCCGGATGGACTCCGGTCTTATCAGCCCTGTTCATCAGTGGGTGAGTTGATGCTATCGAGTACTTTGTCTGCGCCAAAATAACCGCTCAAATAAGCTGACAGATATAGTTATTAACATCAACGTCACGCGGGTTGTTATTTCAATTAAACTTAATTTTGTAATGAACAATTGATTGATTACGAATTTCGTGGTTTCAGGCTTGGTGGATTGATATTGGATCAGGCTGTGAACGTGCTCGATGGTTTTGTTATCTTTCAGCCAATCATTAATGGAATCGGCGGCAACCTTGTTTCCGTGCAGGCATCGAGAATTTCAACAATGCTTCACCAGAGCTCCATCATGGGTATCATTCCGCCGCACACAAAAATGCTGGTTTCACCGGTCAAGGCGCTTCTCAGTGGAGGTGAATAATTGACATTTGAATAAAAAATTAATTAAATTATTATTTATTAATCATTTCTTTATTTTACAGTTCCATCAGCTAAGACAGCAAGAATTTTGATCCTCATGTCCGTTCCCGGTCACGTAATTTTCATGTTCGCAGCTGATTACATGGCTCAGAACAAGAGGACCATTCATATCTTCTTTGTCTTAACCTACTTGGTTGTCGCACTGGTGCAAGTATGTAAAAATGATCTCGAAAGATATTTTTTGAAATTTATGAGACCACCTGACTTATGCAACTTTTTTTTGTTTATGATTTCAGATCATGATTTTGCTTTACACAGCCCACGTGATGATTCACGCTATGTGGAAATACAAAATCGACCCGGACAACTCGGCTATCCCATACTTAACATCGCTTGGAGATTTGACTGGTTCGCTGTTCCTTGCGGGGGCATTCTGGTTTTTACAAACGATCGGATACAAATATGGAATTCGATATTCATTTATTTAAATACCTCACCTCATGCGACAAAATGAAATCAAAAATAATTTGCAAACATTGATCAGCATCTTCATTTCTCTTTTACTGCAAATATTTTGGATTTGATGCCGTTGTGCATTTTTGTACAGTATTTGTGAATGTTGAAAAATCTTCTCCCAATGAGCCAAATGTGTAAATTAAAAAAAAGGAATTACGTTGAAAGTTTTATAAAACTTTCGATAGCTGCTATTGTATAAGTCGAATGTGATAAAAGCAACAACAATTTTTTTATCTTCCATAATAGTTTTCTTTATTAACTGTTGTTAAATATGAAATTATTATACATAATCATAAGACTTCGCGGTGGCATTGTAAAAATGTAAAAAAAATATACATATTACCAGAAATACAAAAGTTCATGTTTAATTTCACACTCCAGTCGAAAGATCTCTTCGGAGAGTGCCAACTCAGCTTGGTAATTACATGTTACCGACCAAGATTATATATTAATTAAAAATTGCATAATTGTTTCGATCTCTTACACGTCAATTGAAGTTTATTCGTGCCTTTTTATAATTATACACACTGTTCGATTGTCGGAAACAAATGTGTCACGTCACTTGTTTTCTGCCAGGAAGAAAACATGTTAATCCAACATTCTGGGTCGATTGTAAAAAAAGAAAAAGAATAAATTGCGACAATTAATCATAGTCGTAAACCGTTGGTGATAGAAGACAACCGTTATGATATCAATATTCATGACTTTAGTGCACATAATTGAAAGCATAACGCGCGACATTACGTCAAACAGAACGCGATTTTTATGAACACACACACGTGCAAGTCACTTGGCAAGAAAAAAATTCCGGGGGCGCGGTCTGATGCAAATTTTATTACCGTACATTCAAACAGTCAAGCGTAACATTGTTTTTCACCGTATTTTCCATTGAACGAAAACGAAAATTTCGAATTCAAAAAATTCGGACACCTTGCGTGTTACCGCTGATTGATCGGCAAAGTCTACATATAAACTCGCGATCAGACGGCGGTTCCAAGAGATGCCATAAATGTGCACTTTAACGTAATAGAAGCGATACGTAACGCCTAACACCAGACTAACAAAGTTACAGAGATCAATGTCGGGTTTCTTGTCCGGCAGACCGTTCAAGTTTGCCGGGCGAATATGTACCAGTGGCGTTATGGTGAGTCTGGCGATTGATTTGGTAGCAACCTGTTAGACGCTGGTGGTATAATGTAAAATTTGTTCTGTCAAGTGATTCCGATCATATTGCTTCGGTGTTTCACGACCAGAGGAGAGTACATTCGGAGCGAGGACATCTGCGGTCCCCACAATGGGAGGCGACTGTACCTCGAGCTCGGCGAGAAGGGCCTCCTCTATGCCAAAAACGTCTCGTTCACTCGAAACGAACAGAAGCAGCGCGACTCCAAAATCTTCATGACAAATAGCTCGCACAGCCAGTGCAATCTTGAGCTTGTAACTTGTCCGTCCTGTGTCATTGTCGCGACGTTTCAAGTTTTGGATCTTCCACATCATTGCGGCAATGCTGGCATCTTGATGGATAGTCCCTGCAGGTATAAGAAATTATATTTTCTTAGTATAATATAAAAAGATTTACATTCTTTTTACTTTAATTTTTTTTCTTTTCTTTTTTCTTCTTGTTGTAAAACGTGAAATGCGAGAAACCAGTCAAGACCTCATCAGAAACATCGGAAATAACGCGTAACGCTAGATGCATAATAATCTTGTGGTATAAGGTTTCAAAATGCTGATCACAATAAGCGATGCATAAAAAAAGATTTCAAGTGTAAATTCAATTAACGTTTTAGTTTGCTTTTGAAGATTTCGAGGTATAGATTATGCGGCGTACTGTACCATTATGTTTGGTCTCGCAATATATGCGCTGCCCCTTATTTAGAGCAACCTGCACAGTTTCAATGTTTGAACTGAGTTGATAGTACAGGGGCCGCACAAATACCAACACAAAATTAAATTTTCTTTTACACTCTACTATTTTTATTCATTTTTTAATTAATTACGAATTATTATTGGTCCATAATTAAAGTCACCATTGATTTTTAATTTATTTTTATATGTCATTTTCTTTTATTTTGCTAGAACCTTTTAACTCAAATAGGACAAATAACAATTCTATCGTTACTTTGATGCAGATGTGACTACATTTGGCTATCGGAACCACCTTACGAAGATGTCTCGGGGGTTCCTTTCTGCGGACTCTATTCTCCAATTACACACAGATCGAGTACAAGAACTTTGTCCATAGCAATGCTGTTCAGTCAATCGCACGAGCATGCCTTCACATTGGAATATTCCGCTGAAAGTAAATACAATACGCTCAGACTAAATAAAGTGAAGCGAAACTCAATTATTCATCTCCTTTCTAGGAAACCGAATCAATTTGAAAGGTACAAAAAGAGAAGGCATCGGGGGCTTTTTAAACAGTACCGGGGGAGGGATACTAAAGTCTCCATTTTTCCCGGCTCGTTATCCCCGCGACCTCGGCATGGAATATTTTATAACTTGCCCCACCGAGGCCCCGTCTTGTCGCATCAGGGTGCTTTTCAGTGACTTTCAACTCGCCACGGTTTCAATAATGGAGGTGATGAAATTCTCAGTGGATTAAATTTTTTTATTGAATGAAAATTTTTTGAAACGAATGTATCTAATTGAACAACTTTTGGTTGCAAGTTTTACGACTGGAATGGACAACGACTGGACGTGAGCAGCGGCGCGCGTTTCCGTCCTCCAGTTATCGTCAATTCGGGACCATCGTTGCTCATAAGATTTTATGCTAATGGCGGCACTGGGTTTGGTTACAAAGCCTTCTACTCATTCGTCATGGGTAATCTACACGACAAATCAATTCAACCGATAACAGACTGCGGCGGTTACGTCGAAAATTTAGGAGGTGCAATAACGATGATGGATATTGTCACTGAGGGGATCAAAACTTATGACTGCGTCTGGCTTATCAGACCGCCGAAAAACTTTTTGCATATGAAAACGCATCTGTTTCTCAAAGTTATCACTTTTGCCAACATGGGTAAAATTATTCTTTCATTAATGCAATAAAACATGTTTTCTTTGTTCATTTAAGGCTTCAGGAAAACAACAATCTTTTGTGTAAACAACAAATTTTCTAGGTGGAACAACAGAACTTACTATAAAGCAAGGACCGACGTCGGCCTTGATGCCTTTGGAAGTTTTACGACATCCTTCGACGCAGATACAACCGCCAAGACAAAAGGAACATATCGTCCCAGTTACAAGTGGCTTTCATGTTAGTCTGCGAGGAAGTTTCAGTCCTACTTCTCGTCTTGCGATTGCTTACGCCGCATTCAGTTACATGGGTATACCATCTTGAAACTAAACCTAAAATTAAATTTTTTTTTTAAATTGGGAAGTTGGAAAATACGCAATTTTGCAATTTGCACTTTCGTAATTTTGCTGAACGGTCTTCTTGAACTAATTTGTACTGAAATTATGTCGAAAAATTGTTAATCTCAATCGTCAAGATTAGACAAACTGCAAAAAATTTGTTAAAAAATCACAAACTGGATGATACCGGATTTCTTACATGATTATCTAATCTTATTTATGAAAAATTAAGACAAACATTTATGCAAGAATGATAATAATCAATTGAAAAATTCCAAACTAGTTAGAGAAGTAAAAATTAATCGTTGTTTTACTGTAATAAACAAATGTATAAAAAAATTGAACTCCATCACATGTTTAAATTGAATGTTTTTAATAGCATATATTTAATTTTCAGATTGTTTTACCGGCTCTGACTTTTTGTGTCAGAATCATCGGTGTATACCAAGCCAGCTAAACTGCGACGGGTTCGATCACTGCGGTGATAATAGCGACGAGCCAGCGACATGTTTCGAAGGTAAATATATCACGGGGGATCACGGGCTTGACTGATTAATCACCGCATTGTAAAACCATAGATCTAACGGGTAATCAAAATCATATTCGCAGATTGGGACAACGAGCCCCATGACAGGAAGTGGCATGTAAATAAAGCGAACTATTATTTTCCAAAAATAGACCGGTATCCTGATTTGAAAACTGCTACACTGGTCTTTGTTGCCTCCAGCCTCGGATTGATAATACTCATATCTGCTTTGATAGTGCTCCTTTATCGAATGGGCGCTCGAGCGCGCCAACAAAGGGAACTCCAATCGCGCCTGCAAACTATTAGCGAATTGTTAGGTACGCGTCGATGAAGCATGAACAAATTTCCATCCAGTCTAATTCCAATAATTACACGTAATTACATAATTAATTACGTAAATGTAATTTAACTCTCTCCATCATAGTTCTAAAAAAAAGTTATCGTAGAGACCCCCAATTGATGTTTTCCAATTTGTTAAGATATGAAAAAATAGAAAAAATAGAAGACAAATTGTTAGCAAAATGTTGTATCCATAAATTTGAATTGCAAAACCATCTTGGAAAAGAACTATTATATCTGCAACGTTTCTAAAATTGAGAACTGGTTGATTCGCGAAATTGTTAGAAATTGATGAATCTAGAATTTGCAGATGGTGCAAGAATCGATGAAGTATCGGTCTCAGACGAGCCGCCTGTTTACGAAGCACCACCCGGTTACGACGAAGTCGTGAAACTGAGTCACGAAAATGAAATGAGACGACGAAAGAAGGAGAGAAGCAATTATCGTGAACCGCGAAGCAGAAGTTCACCCAGCCATTGTTCGTAAGTACAGTTTAATTTTCGTGCGAGTTACTCATGCGGGAATTCAGATCTTTTAAATGAATTGTGAACAAGCTTAACACTCATTTTTTGGCGCTTGTTCAAGACAAACTGGAAACAAAAATTCAACTGAAATTACATTTCTGAGATTGTTTCAACAAATTTGGATTAACAAATTCACATATCATCGCTTAATTAATTTTCATTTAGAAATTTCATATCATTTAGAAAGTAAAATTTTGTTTGTGCGAATCGTTTTGATTTTTGTTTTGTTGCAAAGTTCATTATTAATTTTTGTTTCTCAGAACTGACGAATTAAACAACCAAGCATCGACCAGTCTACCAGTAAATCATGAGAGCAATTCATCATCGAGAAATTCAAGTTACAAAGGACCAACAACGGAGTCCAGGTCAATACCTGAAAGCCCGCCGCCACCCTATGTTACACCGCCGTTCACAGGATGCAACTCCCAAGATGCCGTGCAAACGTCAACAGAAACAGGTGACGAAATTTTGGTTCTCTCAAGTTGAGTAAATAATAATTATTCGCCGCCATATTGGAATTAAAATGAAATTATTTATTATCATAAACAAACTTCGTGTTATAATTTTATTTGAATTTGATATAATCCAAAGTTGTTTTAACCTGTTGATGTTTATGCAAATTTGAACAAAAGCTTACGACAATCACAAGCTAAGTTAGCAGTATAATATACGTCATGATAATGAATGTTATTACACGACAGACAACATAAATTATGCGGGCACAAACTATTATTGTTATGCTCATTTACAGGTATTGAGTGAATTATTCAAATCATACGCTCTCAATTATCACAAAACGAACAAATGCCAGACCATTGTCAGACACGCCATACATCCGCGAGTTTGTGAAAATCAATTTTGTAATTTCGACGATTCGCATGGTAAAATTATAAAATTAAATCAGTGTACAAGCGCGGGAATTAATTTTCACCGATGTTGCTTCCTAAATTTAAAGCATAAAACTGGTAGTTAAATTTAGAGTAGTTGTCGTTGAGCCAATACCCACACGTTCTATCTGAGAATGGACTTTAATTTACGAGACGTGAATGAACCATTTTCACCGAAACCTCACGTACCGTTTTGTTCCACCGACTGCATCTTTTGCGCTATTCAAAACGCAAAAAAAAGCAAAACTGCGCAACCGAAATTAAAAGGGAACCTTTTTTTAGAACCGCCACCGGAGCCGTTTCCACGTGGCCACTACGTGCACCGCTCTTGGTTGCGATCGCGGTCGCTGCCGTCGCTGGAGATGCCGGTGGAAGTTGAGCCAACGGCCTCCCTGGATATCGAGATTCTCGGTGGGTATCAACCGGATAATCTAATGAATTCAACTGAATCGTATGCTCCACAGCCGAGCGGCTTGGGAGGTGCATCGACGAGCACAACAGTCGCATGCGTCGGAACTTCCGCCGGGCCCGGCGTCCCCGAAGAACCGGCCGACGATGAGCGGGGCCGAAAACCCGCCAGAAGTTGCACCATCAAAAGTTCCATCATCAAACTCCTGGGAAACAAAAGCGAGAACAAAAGTCGGTCGCACTCGGACGTCTCTTCTCCGAACCTCTGCGGCGGGTGTCAAAGGGCGACCAGACTGTACTCGAGCAAAATGTCGCTGTATTCTTACGACGGTTTCATATCAAAAATTTCAAGCAAGCATGACAGTTACGAGGTGTTGCACGACTGCGAAGCCACCGAGACCACCAGGATATTGCAACCGGACAAGTCTCACTGTCACCGTTCGAGTTGTCCGAATAAGCTTGCAGATAGCAGGTTGTACGGTACGTCCGACCTCGAGAGCCTTAAGGAGGGTATTAAAATCCTCGACTCGTACCTGGCCCGTCATAATCAACCGGAAACAAATCAACCTCGGTGTACAGAAACGACCGAAATAACATTCGGGGTAGCCAAACACAAAAAACGTCGCGTCAAAAGCTCTACCCTGGTCTCCGAAGTCGGGTCACATCAAACCCAGAGATCAAAGGCCTGGCACTCAAGTTGCGACCACTTTTTTAATTGACATACCACCAGTGAAAAGACAATTTTTTATCGCGAGCGAAAATATATGATTTTTTTATAAATTGAAGGTTTGTCAACTGCTGATGTTTTGTTTCACCAAAGAAGTTGTGATGCGTTTATTCACTGACGGTTGGGAATGATTTGCTTTTTTTTGGTCAGACTGTTGATGCAAAATAGACATAGAGTGTGTATCAAAGGAGTGCAACTATTCTAGATGGGCCCATCTTCATCACCCGGGTGATGAAAAGTTCCTGCAAAATTGATTTTTGACTGATAGAATTAGTGGGACGAGCTCTGCGGCAAATTTTTATTAACAGTGTACAGAAGCTGATTTTAATTGTGGTATGGACTGATTTCATATTGTAGCTGAATATGTTCCAACTGTGCCAAATAATTTTAACTTACGTTTAATAAACGTACCTGTATGTTTTTTTTTTTTTTTTTTTTTTTTAAGTTGTTACATGTTTTGATTTGTCATAGCAATAAAATTATTTGGACTTGACTAATTGAGTTAATTCATTAAGGTGTCCTGAATAATCATAAAAGTTCATTCATCTTATTTATTGTTTATTGGCAAAATACTAAACAATTTGAACATAATAATATTCCAGAAAGTTAAATGCCTAACTTATCGTTGACTTAGTATAAAAAACATAAACTATATAAAGCGTTTCAACCATAATTATATAAGTAACAATTTCGCCATACAATTTGTCAACACAAATTCGGACAATTATTTATACTTAAAAAAAAAGAAAATCTTTGGAAATGTATACACCTCCTCACCATGAATTCAAAATTCATCCGAACTTTACATCGTGACTTTTTTCATTTACATCTTCGTATTTTTTAAAATATATTCCGAAAATCAATTTATTGTCGATGACAAAACGACGATCACTCTGCCTTCAAAAATACTGTACTATATATTATGAAATGTATGTAATATTACAATATAAAAATTAACTTATCTTTGCACTACTATTAAAAGATGAAGACTTCGATTAACTTGAGGTAGCTCTATTTCTTTACTAGTTTTAAATTAAAATTACTTAAGTACAAAAACTAAAAGGGCGTTATGTTTTACACAACATTTTATATTATACAACAGAATATAATATACCCTGCGGATATTCAAATAATCCATAAATCGCACAATACAGTTGTCTTTCTAATGGCGTATTCGAATAATTGTAAAATTTTAAAATTAATTAAACTCCTTGATAAATACATGAAACAGAGTCTAATATTGGCAGTACGAAAACTTTCATTGGAGTAAATTATATCCTCATGATTATGTTGTACATATTTCTAAAATATAACTAAGACGCCTACATGATTCCATGCTATAACTTAAAACTTGAGCTTCGCTTAAAATATTATACACAACGAATCGGCTAAATGTTCAGAAGAAAACATGTTTAAACCATAAATGCAATCTTAAAAAACAAACTACTTGATTAGAACTCATCACAATCGAACTTACGATTGATTTGATTGAAATAAACAATTTGTTTCTATCTTATCAAAACACTTGTAAAATCGTTGACATAATTTAATTTGTTATTTGATACCGCGCACGGTTTCGTTGTTCTTGAAGTTACCTGTTTTTTTATGAATCAAAGTATAACTTTGATTCATTTTAATAGTCACCTTGGACTGCCACGTTTGCAAAAAATAAAAATACTTGACTTTAACAATCTCAGGTTCAAATATGCTGATAAGTCATATTGTATGACGCGAAGTTACACCGCAGATTTTATTTGAGAGGTAAACATTCAAGAAGAACCGTAATAGAAAAATTGATGTTAATATATCATTTGCCCTATTTTACTGCAATTGATGCTGCTGCGGGAGAGCTAAATCAGTGACTTAATCGTCGTACATCATCTTCGGACGTTTGCTCTTAGACGCAGTATGTGGGTTTGCATTTCATATTTATAAAATATCGTACATCTCGTTACTTTCTAGGCGTGATCTAATTTTCCCTTTGTTCATTATTTCTTTCTCATAATTGCATTTTGTTATCAAACATATTTTTATTATATTGTAAACCCTAATTATAAAATAAATCATTACACGCGACAAACCAATAGTAGAAAAAAGTACATTTTCTTGAGTGCAATCAACGACTAACAATAATATAAGGTAAACGTACCGGGAATGAGACACTCGAGATTATCAGACATTTCATAATCTCCAATACGATTCACCTTACATAATCACATACAAACTTAATAATTTTTACTGGCTGCATAACTCTCATCTTCGGTTTAAACAAAAATAAACAAGTTCTTAAGCTAATTTTGAGAGAAAATACATACATTAAAATGAAATTTAACATAAATCTAATGACAAACAAACTCATGGCTCATCGTAAAGATTCAACGAACATCCTTATTGTAATAAAATTTGAATCTAGATTAACAACTCAAAACTGGGAACGATTGGAGAACAAAATCGCAACACCGTTAAAGCAAATTTGTGCAATAACAGTACTGCTTCAATCCGTTAGTAAGGCACTTTGCATATTTCGAGTACGAATTGATCCTACTGATGTCCTCCCCGGCGAGACTGTAATTGCCCGGGGCATAATTGCGAATAGTCGCTTCAAATTTTCCACCGCCAGGTTCGACCTCGAGCATGAAGAAATACTCCCCAACGCTGGACTTGTTGCCAGAGACGTCGAGCAACTGGTCAACCCGGTGGACCTTCTTCAGGCGTAGCTTGGCGCAAAGCCTCTTGCCCCTGGCATCCTTGTAGTCCTTGATGATGCCCTCGACGTAGTCCATAAAAATTTTCGCGCTGTCCGTGGCAATCTGGTCGGTTGTACTTCGTGGTACGAAGGCTTTACAGGTACACCAGTGGGGCGAAACTCCAACGTCCTCGCAGCCACGCTCGAACGGGACGGGACGAAACAGCGAGCTGCAGACGGGACAGCCGGAGCTCACATTGCGCTCTCCCCCGGCTCGCATGAGGATATCTCGCAAGGTCATGTGAAGGTCAAAGGGAGAGGTCAGACGGTTCTGGTTGATCTGAAGAGACGTGTAGGCCTCGGGGTCCTGCTCGCGGAACCACTTCGGTAACCAGATGTGAAGAAAGGGCAACCGCTCCTCATACCAACCCACGAACGTGTTCCTGATGTTGCCGTACCTCATGCCGTGGTCGCTGAGAAAGATGATCATCGACTCGTTGAAGACCCCGGAGCTATCTAGGTCCTCGAACGTTCGCACCATCTTGTCGTCCATCATCGAGACGCCGTTGACGTCGTCGTGGCTCACGCTGTTCGACCAGAAGAAGCCGAAGAACGGGTGCACGCCACTGAACGTCTTTGCAAACTCGACGCCGAAGTTGTAGATGCGGTCGATGGTCAGCTCCGGACCGGCACAGTAGATCCCGCGGAACCTCGTTCGGCTCTTCAGCATCCTCTCGCTGGCTATCATATAGGGTCGGAGATAATAGTCCACGGGCGGCTCAACGAAACCGGCCTGAAACGAATGCGGATCCATGTAATCTCGATCGGTTATTCATTTCTTGATAAATGAAAAGATAACTTTACGACAATTTTAACAGGTTGCAGAACAAAACGAAATGAAGTTGCGGGGTTATTCCCCTCGTTTTTTTAAGTTTATCGCACTGTAAAGTCAATAGTAAAGTTTATTTTTAATAGACTGACACACATATTTTTTGTACTCAGATTAAAAAGTGAAAATGACACTCAATACAGTAATAAACAATTTTATTTAAAGACGTTATATAAATTTGATAAAAACAGTGAAATTCATTCTTAATCAGTCATTAAATTATTATTTATTTATTTCAAGAGTCATTTATTAAGTTGCATGGGTTACCTAAGAAGAGGACGGAGGTCAGAATACGCGACACAATAATTTATGACAGCGTATAAAGGAAAAAGTTGATCCAACTAAATGCAATTAATTGAATATTTTTACTAAAAAATTATCATTTTGTAATGAGACATATCACAACGTAATAAGAAAGCTTGAATTATATCAAATATAATGAATCCAAAACAGAATAATGAATTGAGGTCTTCTATCACTTTTGTAAATGAGAATTAATTATAAGGTAAGATTAAATCCTAAATGACATTGATAGATATTAAATGTACTTTGTTATTATTATTAGAAATCATAATTAATAATTTTTAATTTACTTTAATTCAAAAAAAGTGCCCGAAAGGCTTGTGTGGCAAAAATCATATTTCAAATAAACTTTATGAGTCACAAAAATAGCACTTCCTAGATATTATCAGTTTACACTCTTCAGACCCATTTCCGTAAGCATGTTTCTTTGTTATCGCCGCTTGTTCATTATAATTGTTAGATTGAAACAATAAAAAATAAAACGTTTAAAAAACAATGCAAGTCTCGTCTTGTACCGACCTTAAGAAAATTAAACGTGCTGATTCTAACTTCGTCCTCTGCGTAAGATGTCACGTATCCCTGTTTACGGAAATCGTACCAGATCATCGGACACCGGTCCAAACCGTACAGCTCTTTGGGTTTGCAAATTTGGTACGACATCTCCATGGTCTGTCCAGTCATTATCGCCATCAGGTTCGGGAAGGTGTTCTCCCCCATCTTGTTGTACCCTTTCATCGTGATGAATCCCTTGTTTTCTATCCAGTTGGCAGTTTTCGGAAGACTCCTACGAAAGTTCAGTCGAGACACATTGTCAATACCTAAGACTAAAATACTGAGTTTTCGCGGACGGTCAGTGGTACCGGTGACGTTCTCGGTCGCGTTCAAACGTTCCTCGACCTTCTCCGGATTCAAAATTGTGTGCACGTTCTCGTAGACCGTTTGCGGCTTCTTGTTCGAAAATTTTTTTCTCGCCTTATCTTTCGGCGACGGTCCGACTTTTGTTGTGCAGCTCACCATCAACAATTCTAATCCTTTTGGCAGAATTACTTTGTCGGTGAATCGTTGGCATGGACCCGTTCTGAAATTAGATGATAATATTGAACAAAAATTAGTGGAAAAAAAAAAAAAAAAAAAAAATAATTTTTGATGCAGACTTACAAAATTTTTGAATCTATGTTTCTTTCAACCGGTTCAATAGGAGAGGGCCGAGAGATCGGTGACCAGCAGCAATTGAGCTCTTCGAACTGCAGCGTAGCTCTGGGATCGAAGACAAGAGCAAAGTTGCCATCCGGTTCTCTCGAGATGTGAGTCAGATGGGAATGTTTGGCACACGGTTCGTAAGATTGCTTTTGAATGAATTTAGCTATCGATGAGTCCAGCGGATCTTTCGAAATCATATGGCATTTGGAGTTCCACACTAGGTAACCGTCAACTAATTCTGAAAACATTCGTTTAATATTATTTTTTTATCCCGTGGTTCTAGCGATATGTGAAAAATGGCAGAAACCCATAACATTCTGAAAATTTTTCCGTTTAGTTATTATCTTTAAATTTGCAATTTATAAAAATGATTGGATACAAATATAGTTGATTAAATTTTGAACAAATTCTAACTTCTGAATCACCTTAAAACATAAAATGTTTGAAAAAGAAAAATAAATTTTTGCTATATATATTATTGTAATTAATTTTACTTTCATACTAACCGTCACTAACATTGTGATAAGATCGTAACGACAAAAAGTCCAAGTTTTCGATATCTCCATTTTCACCTGAAAAGGCGTAAAAAGTGATACCGATAAGAAGTGGGAACAAAAGTAAGACCAGCCGAGGTCTCCGCCAGAACCACTCGACCGATCGGAACCACTTGGACGAACAAAACATGGTGTCAAAAATTCGCTTCTACGGTTATTGGTGACCTGTGCCTTAAGGAGGCTTAGCACCGTTGTTCTTCCTTTGCGAAAAACTCGTTCCAATGGATATCATCGAAATTGCGTTTGATCCTTCCTCTTCTGCTGGATCGTCCTTGCAGTAATCTTTTCATTTATTTTGAAATCATTTTCTTTGCGTCTTTTTTTAGTTCCCATTCGTTATGGGCGGCAGATACCATTGAACTGTTAGGATGTAAAATGATCTGTTGAAATAAAACACATTAGATTGAGTTCACATATTTTTCAACATTTCTCAAACATTGTTTTAACATCTTTGCTAACATTTTTTTGGCATTTTTTTACGAATGAAGATTGATTGAAAACGCATCAGATATATTAATTATTTTGTTGTGCTGAATTATAAAATTAATTGATTATTTATATCACAAGTGAATCGAACGAACTTTTTACTGTGCATCAGACATTAATTATATCGATCCATGTTCAAGTTAAATTTAATTCACACCTATAACCTCCGAAGATTACAATTTGGCACCAGAAATTGAGGTAGAATCTGTGCCAGGTGGTCTTTGATAGAAGCTATAAATAATTACGCTACATGACTTTTGAATATGAACTCAGATACATTTCAAAGAAACTGATTATCTGACTTAGGAATTTATAAGTAATCGTGACGATAACGTCAACGAACAACATTTTTGTTCAAAGGATGATCATTTTGTAGTAAAAAAAATCCAAACTCAATCTCAACAACTGGAAAAGTAAACTTTTTTGAACTAAGATGAAAAAAATTATCTTAAATTTGGTCAAAATAACTTTCGGTTGACTTTGCAAATTTTTTTTGCTGAAACATTTTTTGAGATGCATAATCTTAAGAGATCCAAAGTGAGATCTTGAAATTGGATGTCATGCCAATTAAAAAAAACAATTACAACCAAAAAAAGATAAGGATTCATTGAAAGAAAACAGATAATTTACCAAAAGATTAATGTCTCCATAAGATAAATTCATTCGTAATACCAACATTTATCTTTGATATCAGTTATTGTTTACGCAGCAAAAATTGTAATTTTCCGGCCGACATAAAAATGCACTCCTTAAGAACTGTAAGACTCCACACTTGTCCTGGCGTTTAGGTGTAAATTTTATCGTACATTCAGAATTAACTTTAATTTTTCGCTTAGATTAGCGTAAAAATGTTCAAGTTTTTATTAACCTAAGGTATATTCTTTTATACGAAACGTACAGAAATAAACATATGACCTTTTTCTTTGTCAAATCAAACAAACGTTTATTACATGCATCATAAAACTATAACTTTATCCTTAACATAAATCCATTTTTATAGCATTGTTATTTTTTAAGTTTGAACAAAATCAATCAAATATTATTACTTTATGTTTGTGTGATTTTTCCAACTGCATTGACTTAAATAAATGTTCTCCATGACAAGAAATCAATGGTATTGACTATATTAGCACATTCTTCAACCACGAAACAAAATCATCATTTTCAATTTTCAATCCAAGAAAAAAATCTATGAAAAATAATAATTTTATTCAATTACAAACAAAATCTACATTTTTAATTTTGACAGTCCACCGTAAAAACTGCGACACTCATTTTTTTACAACCGCATAATTATTTCATCTCTATTTACGTAGCCTTAAAAATGTAATTGAAAGGTAAGTACACCGTTATTCGTGATAAAATTTCGGCACTTACCTAAAAGAGGGGTGAATTATTTATCAATCCTAGACGGCAAGTGTCGATTCGAAACGCGGTTGGTTTCATTGCCAAAATAAAAACCGAGCGAAAAAGCACGGCCGAGAGAAACATCGTTGGATCGATATTAGCACTTTTTGCGATCAATTATCGTATCAATTGTTGTGCGTGACTGTCGGTTCGTTAGTCAGCGGGTCCACCGTAAGTTCAATAAATTTTGTAGGCTATCATAGACAACACACTCTGTCACGTGTAGTCGGACAGTGCAATCAGTTCGAGGTGCTTTTGCTACGAAGCACGGCTTCCAACTGAGCGACGACTGAATCGCGCAAGACTGATCTTTCAAAGTGCAGCGGTAGGATGAAACGATTGCTGTATTTTCGAGCTTCCAAAATGTGTGCTAGAACATTGGGGTTTGATCGTCCATAAAAACCTCATCGCCCAAATTACTCATTTTGATTTCCCATCCACGCGAGGGCGTAAAATCAAGATGCAAAAACAATTTTTTCAATTCAATACAATTTCATTATCGTCGAAAAATTTTTTTAGCCGAGGTGCATTGGTACCACCCGATGTTGATTAATCATAAAATGAAAATATTATTTGTACAACTCGGAAATGATCAACAAATTGAACAATTTGATGAACAAAAAACATAAAAATTTGATATAAAATAAAATTGTTCATACCAAGATTTACGGTCAATGATGAGCGCAATTTTTATTGCATTGTAATATATAAGTAATGCGGAAATCATTTTAGAGAAGAATATGTATTGATTTCCAAGAGTTCGCGCAATGGATACAAGCGCCACGGCTGTGTTTCGTCATGTCGCATTTCTCGAGGCAACAATTGGAATTAGTTGTACGGATAAATCGAACCTATCAAATTACGCACGATTTGCATGTAAATCAAATTAAACGACGACATTTTCTCCTTGCACTGCCGCACATTACGTTAGGTTAGGCATGCCTGGTAGACATGTATTGACGGACCGAGCTACGTCGACGCAGTCGCTTTGCAGCTCTCCAGCTCTTTGAGAAACTTTCAAGGTTGACTTGGTGCGGTTCAAAGGGGTTATTATAAAAATTGACCGTTATTTCATATCTTTTTATAATTTACCCAGATATTTTTGTGCTCAAATGTTGTACAAAAGTTTGCAGAAAAAGATGTTCCCGAATGCTTGAATAAATACGTTTATTGGATCATAATTAATTTTTTTTTTTTACAATTTGTTACCGACATGGAGAATAAAATACTTGAAATTACAGCGATTTTCGAAATCATAACGTCTTTGATGCAGGTTCATTTGCATCGATTGTGATTTACGGATAAACCTGTGAGTTACACATCACTCCATCGGATCGTAAAAATAAAAATAACTTATAACTTTGACATATGCGCTTGATAAATGATGTATTTTTCGTTCCACTTAGATCGTTTTGATAAAATTCATTATCGCAAAAAATTCTCATGGAATGATGATGCATCATTGGAAAATAAATTATCATATAAATACAATATACGGTGGTGAACATCTACTTATTGCGAATTTCGTAAAATTATATACAGAAATCAGTTCTGAAATGAATTGTGCGTGCATTTATTCAGTTGGCATTGTAATAAAAGATAATGATAAAACAGATATTTATGATGATTCTACAATTCTAGTTCGTCCATTGAATCAATTATTTTGCATCGGTGACATTTCACACGCAAATTTGTAACAAGATCGTAATATAATATTGCAATTGTAGACATACGACGAGACTTTAATTCATTAATTGAAATCTGCATGGTATATATGCAACTCAGATGTGTTTAAGCAGATAGAATTTCATTCCTTTTGATGTAAAATAAACGCGATACCTCATGAAACCTAATAAAATTTGTTGCTCATCGAAGAAAATTGACAAATTTTTTTGGCAGTATTCCAATCGATAAATCTAGGAAAACAAAAATTATACCTTCAAAGTGAACAATTCATTTCTCAGATCTTTGGTTAGCTCATCAATAATAATTATACAAATAAGTTTAAACCCTAACTGTATGATTGGACTTAAAATTAATATCTTACGACAAGTTTCTCTTTCAATGTTTTGTTTGTTTTCGATTTACAATAAATTTTGCATCAATTCCGTGTCCATTGGTCTGTCATGTACGAAAAATTTATTTATATTTTTGCACCGAGATTAGTAACCGCTCGAGCATCCTGAAACAGAAGAAAGAAATCTCAGCGTTAGATGACATCCTGTTAGTTATCAGTCGCGCTCGCCCACGACAATGAGATCTTGATATAAGAACGTCTCGTACGCTCAACAATGCACGCACAAAATTAACAATTATTAATAAGAATGTTATTAATAAACTGAAAGTTAAATATGAGTGACTCGCTACTTGTGAATACGTTTGTTTCAATCGTTCATACACCTCTTTGTTTTACGACGCAAACAATCGGTCGTAAAAATCCATGACAATTCGTTTAAGATTGCACATTAGTTACTGATAAGATTTACACACGTTCCACATATACAGGTATGAAAAATATATAAGTTATGGAAAGATTTAGAAATGTAATTTTTGCAAATTTTTGCATAATTTTTTCCATTGGTAAAAAAAAATTTTTCTCAAAATTTAAATTCAGAAAAATTGAAAAAGAAGAAAAGAGGGACTTGAAATCCAAATTGCATATCTTAAGTTAAAATAAAACAATTGGAAGAAACAAACAATTACAATGAAAGATGTTGAAAGAAAAAGTGTTGAATACAAAATTGCATTTGAAGTGTTGAAAGAAAGTAAAAGTGCTTGGCATTGAGATGCGTGATAATGCGACGCGTATACTTACTGCAAACGGAACAGTTTCTTTCATCTGAGTTGTCGCCGCATCCGTCGCGGCCGCTGCAAGTGATCGCGTCGGATCGGCATCGCCCGTTGGAACACCTAAACGGGCAAACTCTCGACGAGACACGTCCGCGGTTTCTCGATCGACAGGCTCCACGTGGCTCGTCGGTGCCATCTCTGCACGAAACCACGGCGTTGCAAAATTCATAGGCGGGCAGGCACTGGCCATTGTTGCAACGGAAAGCCCCCTCGGGGCACTCTGAATAATACAGCAGAACAAAAAGCATTACGACTTTGCTCATTTAACGAACAATCCGAATCGAATCGCAACGAGCCGCGGGACTACCTTATACGCAAGCTAAAAATTTTAACCCCGCTTTATATTTCTATTCGCTAATGAGCATGGAATTCTCATTTTTATTTATTTTATTTTTTTGCATTCTTGTATTTCTATCTTTATAAAAAAAAATATATAAATATCAACAAGTTTTCTTTTCATAATGCAAAAATCGAGATCAAAATTGTACCAAATTTTTGTATAATGAGAGAGTGAAGCCAAATTTTTCTTTTTTTTTTTTTTTGTTTTTGTTAACGCCTGCGTTAAATAAACGCATGGCGAGTGTTAACGACCGAAAATTGTGAAGGTGATACACGTCGAAAGATTTGCTTATCAATCTGATTTATTCAGTCGGCGCCTTGTAAAAATTATCTTATTTGTTATTTCACCGAATTAGATATACCAATAAGAGGGGAATTTCATTTATCAAAGTAAATAAACCCGATTTAATTTTCTGCGAATGAAAAAAAAAAGTTCTGTTGAATGAAATGTTGCTGTTTAAGTAATGCTTAACTGCGATCCAGTTAGAACTGGCACGGACATTTGACAAAAAGCTCATCGCCGTGACGATGTACGTCCGGATTTGATAAGCAAATTATACTTTTCAAAGACCCGCGTATTGATAAGTTCTTCACATACGAAATGCCAATCTGATCGATTTTTACTCAATGATAATAGCAATTTTAATGATAGTAATAATAAAAATAATAATAATAATAATTTTAAAGTTACGTACGAATTGAAAATGAAATGACATAAGTTGAAATCGTTGCCCCTCGTAAATGCAACTGTTATGACGCGGTTTCGTCTAGTGGTAATAAAACTCAGGCGCTTCTTGAGAAAGCAATAAAATGTTCGAGTTTAAAATTTATACCCAAGCGAGTTTCCGTCCTACGATTTGCAATTTCATTTTGATCGGTCAGAAGCTCTCAGAATATTTCACAGAAAAAATGTTATACGTTTTGGTATACTATTTTACGTTGTTGTTTTTTAAATTGCCCAGAAATAAATGACAATTATAGGAAGCGAATAATTGCGCCCGGTACAACGTTCTTCCTCCAATTAAAAGTCCGATACATGGTAATAAAATGCTACATTGTTCATACTAACTTCGTCGGTCTTTGCATCCCGCTTCGTCCTCGCCGTTGGGACAGTCACGGTTGCCGTCGCAGAGGCTCGCTCGGGAAACGCAATTTCCACTCGCGTGACAACGGAATGCCTGCGGCGGGCACTGCTCCATGTTCGAACATTCCTCGTCAGAGCCATCGCTGCAGTCCGGCCTGCCGTCGCAGATGAAAAACCAACTTATGCAGGCCCCTGAACTTCGGCACTGGAACGTCCCTGGCGCACAACCGGGCTGCAGCGCGCTGCAATACTCGCTACCGTTGCCCCGATAAAAACAGTCGCACACGCCGTCGATGCAACGCGAATTAGCATCTGCCATCTGACATTCCAGATCAACCCTGCACGCCAGACCGAGACTTATTGCCGAGTAGATGTTGGTCTCGTGTCGGTCCGTCTTTACTGGAGCTGCAAATTCAACGTTCAGTTTGAACCAATCAGATTTACATCTGTAATGATGAACGTTCAATTTTTGACTGCACTTTTATATCAAATTGTAATTTAAATTGTGCAAAAAGAAATGATTGAAATATGTTTCATAACAATGGAATGTTCAAACGAGATTGATTTCTGTAACTGTAAAGCGGGGAAGAAAATTGTTATACAATATTGCAACGATCGTTAGAGGATGAAAGTAAAACACTAATGATCCCAAAAGTATACACGGTTATACTTAACGTATAACAGTTCATTCTTCAGTCGCATCATTATTGTCCTGACTTGGTGATTTAGGTTTTGTTTAGTATGCCATAACTGTATAAAGTTTTCTTATCCGCTTTGAAAAGGCGATATTTATTGCCGGTATATCAGGAACAGCTCGCAAAGACGCGGCGCTTGCACATTACCCGACGTTGCAGTTGTCTGGATTAATTCTGTGACCTCCGCATCAACGATAATTGCATCATTGTCGTCTGGTATTTCGTTTGCTTGTTCAGGTCTTGTAGCGGCGACCGTTTGTCTCGTAACCAAATTTGCAGGAATGGACTGTGTAGTCGTAGACGTTGACAGCAACAGGGTTGCATTCTTTAGCCAAGACATTTGAACACCTGCAAAATAAAGGTATTACAATTTTTAACCCTTTTTTATTTTTTTTTATTTTTAAAAATACATCAAATCAAAATAAAATTTTGCATTACATAAAATAAAACAAAATTCGAATCTCTTGTAGAGTACATTAAAAAAGTTCCATTCTGTTTAAATTAAAAAAAAAGTCAAAAATTAAAAATGTTTTTTTTAATAACTTTTAAATGAAGTAATTGTATGTAATTGTCAACTTAATATTTTTTTATTTAGTTACCAGTATCCACTTCATCCTCTTCTTTGCTACCGGTGTTCGAAGGTACGATTTCATTGCTGGGTTTTTGATAGACCGGTAAGGCCGGGCGAACGAGACTATCAAGTTGACATTGATCGCCAACACGACGAGTCGGTGCAGTACACTGACAACGTCCGAACAAATCCGGAATCAAAAAGTCGCAGTGGGTATCGCTATCCCATAACCGGCAATGAGCATGACTGTAGCATACCTGCCCCAACTTTGCCGCTGAAACGAATCGGACAAATTAAATCAAAACAACATTTCACAATCATAATTAAAATTACTCTCAATTAAAATTACAAACTCAATATTTGCTCGTTAATTGCACCTTTTAACATTTTTAACATTTCAGTCACATTTAATTTTTCTTTACTCACGAGGCAAACATGTATGTCTGCGGAACTGCAGGAAACCTTCTTCGCACCTGCATTGTCCCTCGCGACAATCACTGTGAGCAACTTTTAAAGAGCACTGTTTCTTGACCAGACAGTCGTAGCCCAAAAGTGAGGCTGGAAAAAACAAAACTCATTTTATCACGCTGATATAAAAGAAATGCGCACAATGCTTAATCCAAAGTTTGTTCGCACGATTAATTTGTTGCATAAAAACCTAGTTTTCAGGGCGACTCTATTCAAATTAAATATGACGAAAACACTGATTATGACTCTGGGGTAAGGATGTATAATTAAATGATTTAATAATCTGATCCAAGTCAGTGTTACACGTTCCATTTTTCGTTTTGAAAGCAGAGGGGATCGAGGCTTGCATACAAAATTGCAACTACAATTGTCGTGGACGGGAGAGAAAAAAAATTAATGCTTCTTATGTGCATCGGCGAAGTAGACTGCATCGGGGCCGAACAATGGTGCGCATTATGGGATGAAAAATGCTCGAAATAAAAGAGTGACTTGCAAACGAGCGGATGGCATAATGTTATTCAAACGGCTTCGTTTACGTCTTTTGAATTACAGTTGCACGGCGACATTTATCAAGTCCCTCGCCGCGAGAGGAACTCCCGACAGAAGTACAAAATAAGATGGAAACAAGAAAAGAAATAAATGCTTATTTTCGTCTCGCGCACTGGACGATTGTTGTACCTTCAAAAAGCAAGTGCGAATTTGTACGTGAGTCGCGAGGCAAGGTGAGGTAGGAACAAAACGTGGTGGATGCGAATGAAGTAGATACGTGACGAAGGTACCAAAAGGGAGTTTAAAACTTACACTCGAGACAACGAGTCTCATTGTACTCGGCGAAGAAGGGCTCGCACCGACAATAACCCTGGTAGCACTGCGTGTCGGGGATACTGTTCGTACAATCTTGGTGGCTGCTGCACTCCTCTCCCAATCTCAGGAACACGCCTGATGTATTTGTCATCCCCTGTAATCATATTATCAATCAAATCAAATTCCCTTTACAACTGTCTAACCAATTACTAGCATCGGAGGGAATCCGGGCCCTAGACGTCACATATTTTAAAGCAGAACATAGTTTGTACACAAAATTTTGGACATATTACGTGACGTCAAATAATCTAAAACACTTTTTCCAAGTGGTCGGTCGAGAGGGATTCGAACAAGCTAATGTAATCATATTACATATTTATCCCATTTCTCCGTTATTTATTTTTGCTTCGTTTTTAATTTTTTTGTTAATCATCAATATCAGTAATATGACGTAAAAAGATGTATCTCAGATTGACTTTGATCACTTTGACATTGAACTCAAACGCAATTAATGATAAGAACTAGACGGATAAATGCAATTGATGCTGAATTTGAATAGGTTTAGTGCGAGCTTGCAAACCGCAACAACATGTACCGTCTTCTCGTTCTCTGTCTGTTTCTAACTTCGTTTCTACACCTAAGTAGATGTTCATGCATCTATTTGAAAAAACGCTACTACCCTAGTGGCGAGTTCAGTGGTCGTGTGGTCTTCTTTTGTTACAACTCCAAGGACTTCAAAGCTGACCTAAAAAAAGCTTCGGTAGGAAATACGACGGAGGTTGAGGTCCTATTCACCGACATCCCAAAACTCGAGAATAACGTGCTGGAAATTTTGCCGAACTTAAAAAACTTGGACCTGAACCAGTGCGGCATCAAAGAGATTGAGGACGGCGCTTTCCACGGCCTCAACGAGCTCAAATTCTTGGACCTCTCGGAGAACGAGCTCACAACCCTTAAAGGAAGCTGGTTCAATGGATTAAAATTGAATAGCTTGTCCCTTGCATTCAACCAGATCGAGACCATCGACGAGCAGTTTGCTCCCACGATTTTGGGGATGGAGAAGATGGTTTTCATAGAACTTAAGGGCAATCAACTGAAACACCTTCCGGCGAACATGGAGTCTCTGGTCACCGAGGGTTTTGTTAGTTTTGAAAAAAATCCTTTTTCTGATCAAAATCCCTTCAGTTTCAAGCAGGCGCTGGCCATCGCGACTTGGATGGAAGAGTACTACGTTTATCCTGGGGATCACGAGATACAACGTGTGTCCCATAACGCTTCAGTGAAGTGCAACAATTCCTTGGGCATGGACGTCGTTGATGACGTTTTCGATAATTGTGTTGGTGATGCTCTAGCTAAACATTTTAAATTACAGAGAAAAGCTCAGTGAAAAAATATATAATAATTTTCATTGAATGAATTGTAATTTTCAATTAAATAATAATAAAGTTTGCTTTGTTATAAATTGTAGAGATGTAAGTGATATGACAAATAAAATTCATATATTGCCCTGAAGCATTTTCATTAATTAGAAAAAATCATTTCATTATTAAGTTTATTAATCAAAATTAATCAAAATTTGCATAAAATAATTCAAGTCCTGTCAGATGATTATTTAAATGATTATTAATAAAGTTAAAAAAATGAACCATCTAAATTTTTAAAGACTTTTAAAGACCAACTAATTTCTATTTGAAAAAAGAACGATAGTTTGATTGTCTCGCTCGAACTACCTTACGTTTCGTTGTAACAAAATCGTTGGGATGAAACTTCGTGCTCAATGGAACCAGACAAATAATTAAATTTCAACAAGTCTTTGTTTTCAATTAAACGTTCGGTTCAGGTGAATGAATGTTCCCTTTCGGTGGAAAAAAACGAGATAACGTTCAATTATAAACGTTGCCTTAAAGTAGTGCAAAGCTGTTAAAAGCCCCTGGCAAACAATTAATGCTAATTACAATTTTAATGGACAATTATTACGTTTTTCATTCAGGTTGTCTCTTGGGTTCCCTGCATTAATTTAGGGCTAACGTAATCAAAACGAGATTGTGCGACCCTCCATTGAAATCGTGTTGCCTTCCCATTATATGAAATTGTTTTCAATTCTTTAGTTCATCAAAATGGGAAACAAAGTGCTCAATTGCTGTCGTTCACATAGTTGCTATCAGTGTAAATCATAATTTAAAGAAAAAATGAATTATATTTTTATGTTTTAAGCGATACAAACCATAACTGTCATGTAACCTACTTATGTATCCTAAGAGTGCAGGTTTGACAGTCTATTTTTTTTTTTCACAAAGAATTTAATGTGGGAGAGTCACAACAACCGTTTTTTTCCGTTTTTTTAAATTACCCAACAATAAATTTACACATTCATTATATTCCGCAGTGCAGATATTTTTAGAATGAAAAAAAAGGAATGGGATTTAATAAAATTGAACGTCAGTCGACTTGATTGAACACGTCTTCGGTGGATGATGAATTGTACAAATTAATTTCCTGTCAATTACAGGATGTTCCATTCGAAAGCTTATAATATATAGACTGGCAGAGTATTTCAGAAAGGATGAAAATTAATGGTTCATTTTGCTGAAAGAGAAAAAGGCGTCGATGACGCGAAAACACAAATTCAATTATATCACAGGAAGGTGTGTACAGCCGCACTTGTAAGTATTCACGGATGTTCTTGTTTCTGGTGCATACTCTCTGCGGTGAATCGCGTCCTAATACGCGGATTAAAGGCTCGACTGAGGTCTGATTTACGAGCTGCATGCTCGAATTGTCAATTTATTGGCTGATATTGGATTTTGTTTATTGGCACCGCTCTGACTGCAGTTTGTTAAATGAATCGTTGCACCATCAACCAACAAATATCTAATATCAAAATTTGTAATAAAAACAATTAAAACTGATTTAATTAATGAATAAGAAACAGATGTTTTAAGTCAACGTTTAATTGATCGACCCAATTTAAACACTTCGTATAATGTGACGGAAAAAATGTTGCACGGATTTAACTTTAATTAAAAGTCTTCGAAGTATAATTCCCAGATCAGATATTAACTTACAAATAGTTTCAAGCAACAATGATTAAGCTGGTACATTCACAATTAGCATTCTCTCGAGATTTATATTTCTCATCAGCATAAATCAAGAAATTAACGTTACAGTTATGGAGGGATTCAGATTGAAGTTAAATCATGACTCTCACTACAGGCACAATTTCATTATGAAAATCGTTGGGTTCTAAGCAGAAGGAATTAGATTGCATTCCGGATGAAAATTTCTGCAAATTATTTCCCGTTCGCGTTAGGAGAGTGGGAACAAAAACAATACACAAAACGTTTTATCGTCGTTCTTATTGCACAAGTACGTTACCATTATCTCATATATTTCTTAGAGTGTTGAGATTCGCGCAATTGCTTATATGCTTATCGGCAAATTTCTAAGTCAATCCCAAAAATTATAGTGATCCCGCTGCCACTCGTTTATCTGAATTAATCATCGCTGACCTTTTATCGGATCCGGATTGACAAGAAAGCAAACTGATCCAAGTTCGCGGCTCAATTTCCTTGAACGATCGCGGTGCATTGAAAATTATTGCTGACTAGCTAACATATCCAGTTCACGTAATCTCATCGACGGAGAAGAGATACAACACGTGCAGCGGCACGAAATTATCTATAAACACTCGTCGATCTGTATTAACATGTATCCCGTGGTTTTTGCCTGCTAACATTTTCGCGCTGAAAGAAGCTAATTTATTGCTTTCAAATGCAATTGATTGTGATAATAATTTGTGCAGATTATTATAGGCGCTGATAAGTCCTGAATGGAGCCATCACTATGGTCATTAATTTGATTGTGTCATTTTTATTTAATTGCATTCTTTTTTTTATGAGAAAAAAATTAACAAATTATAATTCCATGTTTTAATGAAACATTAAAAAAAATTTAAACATTAATTGCGATTCAATTTTTTTCCACACAAATGATATTTTGTTAGGTGAAACATTGTCTGTGTCACGAAAATGTGCAAATCGGGCGACGAGCATTCTTTGCAAATTGAGACTGCATTTGTACTTTACATTAACGCAATTTCATTTAGACCCCGATGTGACCCCGTGTCGATTGCGTGTCCCGCGGCATCGCGCTCGCACTTGCAGTTACTGCTGCGTATACGGTCTTTGCTTCGGCTCTAATCGCTTCCCGGTTTCTCACGATCTGCAAACAATGTGAACTCTTGACGCGCGAGCGCCTAACCGCGACCACAGAACAAGCGAAGAGGAGGATGCAAGGCCGCGCGATATGACATCCGCAGCTCGTAAGCGAGCCATCCTTCTTTTTCTCAAGAAAAATAACTCGCCAACCATTCCGATTGTATTCTCAAAAGAAAACGGTTAATCAAAATCGTTAATCGCTCAAAAAAGCATGCCATTAAGACTCACCAAAAATGTGCGTCTTAAGAAGTCTTATGGGACTTTATGTCTACAAATCGTATCTTAAATTAAGACATTTCTTTGTGCTTCAACCAACCGTATGCTTGATCTAAGGGAGGATAATCATTAGTCATTCGAGAAGATTGAAAAATTTAATTGCATGCGAAGGCTTATCTTGGCTTTTTTTAAATTTACTCGCGTTAAATGTACTTTTAGTGGATTTTCTCATCCTTGCATCTCTGGCGTTCACCACGCACTCTGTCAGATGCATCACCACAAGTGTTATATAGCTATACACACTTATACACGTCAACATAAGGTGGAGGTAGCGACACGACAAGAGATTAGCGAGACGAGAGACGTCGGGTTGTCCAATTTTCTCATCACATCGGAATTCCTTTGTTTTTATGAAACAAATGAAAAAGGAGGAAAGTAAAATATGTATTGTATACGCATCACGAATCGTAGGAGGCGCAATTTTTTGATACCGTTTCCGGGGTAATTAAAATCTTTATTGTTAAGATTTACAAGATTACGTGTTTCTGCAGGGGTGTTATGGAGGATGTGTTCAAATGCCACCTCTCGGTTTTATGCAATTGCTCATTTTCTCGGGCGATGAACATAATTAGAATAAAACATTTTCTTGACGTTTCATACAAGTTTTTGTCTCTTTTTTATTACCAGTAAAAAATTCAATGACTCAATTTTAAAACTTTTACGTTTTGAGATAATGTTGGATCTCGCAATGATCCTGTCATAATTTTTTTATACTTCATACGCGAAAGACAAAAATGCCGAGTGACACAAAACTAAAAACGTACCCGTAGGAATACAAATGGCTATACCGTGTGCATTTCACAACGTTTTCTTCCTCCTTACGAGGTTAAATTAGCCAATCATATTCCATCCTGGGACTCTCCAAATAATATGTTCATTCAGTTCACGGCGTACGTGCCGGCTATTGTGAGCACTTCGAGATCCATACTTAGTGCACGTGTGTACGAAAATATGCACGTGAATTATTAAACACGTGTCAGCTTCGAAATTCTCGGCCGACCGCTTATCGCGCCCTCGTCAATAATAATTAGACGTGTCTCTGTACGCCCATATATGCATTATCTGTACATTACAGGAAACGAAAAATTATGACGAATGAAAAATAAAAATGTACATCACTGCTTTTCAGCGGAGAGACAGAGAGAGCTTTTGGTGGCGGTTAATGAACTTTCGTTCCGTTTCTTATACGCACGTCAACTGGCGCGATTATCAACTGCAGTCGATTATCTTTTATTATGCACTGTGAACGCGCGCAAACGTCGTCGTCTTTGCATTGGGTGTTAGCGGACGCTATTCAACACTGCAGTCGTCGCATTCTCATAGAGCAAACTTGTATGAAATTCATACCACTGACCACACAACGGGATGTCTCTCAGTCGACTTTTTTTACGCATTGTTGGTTTCTCTAACTACTGTTTGCATCTTGTTTAATGAGCTCGCTACAAAAATTCGACTAAACTTGATGGCATCTGACCTTCGAATCCATGCCTGGATGTGCAACATCTTGAAAAACAAGTTGCCTTTTAATATGTCCCAGGAATTTCATATTCTATTTTTTTTTTCTTTGTAATTAATTTTCTTCATAATTAACTTCTTTCAATTTATTTTTCATTTATTTATTTTATTATTTTATCATTGTACGACAAAATTGCGTCCTGTTCTTCTGTAAAAGGACAAAAAAAAATTGTCTTGTAAATTCAGACGCGACGAACCGATGAAGACGTTTCTCAATTCCTGTGATTGAAACATGAATTGCGAATTTCAAAAACATCTTGAGAATCTGTAAAGGATCGATAAAAAAAAACAAAAATCACCGGGAGCGATCAACCAGTTATAAAACACGATAATTTATATCCCGATGGTGAGATTTCCCGGCAATTAACACGCAAGGCTTATCATCAGCGATGATTATGATTTTTGTTTGTTTATTTTTTTCGACAAAGCGTGCGACCATAATGTCAAGAAGAAATTGAACGGACACGCGGAACACCGTGTAACCGCCGTTTATTTCAGCACCTACGATGCTTCCTTATCGCGCGATTGTATCTAATGTAATTTGCATGACACTATTTATCAATTTACGATATTTACGTCTCAGTCTCGTTACACTTGTACGTTTTTCACCGGCTGCTTAGTCGTCGCCTAGGTGCTTCCGTATATAAGATGATGGCTTCAGAATCGTACCCCAGCAACTTAATTTAACGTTTTAAATAATTCACCAGTCGATGCAATTTATAAATCAATTTATAGATCAATCTGTAAATCAATTTATAAACGCAATTTATAAACCAAGAATCGCAGCTGACAGAGAGAAAACTGAACTCACAAATGATGATGGAAACGCTCCGAAGAAGTTAGTTCAAAAATAATAACACCAATCAATAAAGATAATCGGACGTTGAAAAGACGTCGGGAGTTAAAATTTGCGCGAGTTTAATTTGTAACGGTTTATAAATTTTGCGCAATAAAATAAAAAGGATAGTCGGGGCGAGTCTTGGCGCTGAACGTGCTTCTATCCATCGGGTTAGAAAAATCGCACGCGCCATTGCTTCTGTACATACTAGTTGAGAGGCGAACGAACACAAAAAAAGGCGAGCATGGCGGAATGAGAAGAGGCAAGAGATGAAAAAAAGAAAGGGAAGCAAGGCCTCTGCCTCGTAGCCCTTTCGCGCAGGCTATCATTACTTACGGGCGTGAATTCCAAATGGAATGTACTCTCCAATTAAGGAAATTCATAACAACCAATCTCCAACGAGAAGCGCGAGAGTCAAAAACACGCGCTTTCAATCGAAACTTTTTCATTAACGAAATTGCTATTGTTCGGAATAATACTTTCTTTTAAAACTTCTTTTTTTCATCTAGCTCACGTATTATTGCAAAAAGTGGTGTTTTATTTTAAAACGCGATGTTCTAAATGATGATTTTTTTTATTACATTTTTTACATGGAGTAAGTTAAATTTATTTTAAGTAAGTTAAATTTTTTTTCTTAAAACTTGTCAATAATTGTGTATCAAATGAAAAATAAAAGAACGTGAATAGCAGAGCACCGAAGTGAAGAATTGTGGCAAACATTTTGAAGGACTGATACTTGTCAAGACGATGCCTCCAGGTAGGTGTGTCGACAAGTTGATAATTATTAATGTCACTCGTGTTAAGAGCAAACGAAATAGCTGCGGTAAAGTATGTTAAGGATAGTGCAGCATTCTCGAGCTTGAGAACAATGTGTGTTGCTCACAAAAGCTGAGCGCTGTACGTGGAAATTGATGCAGTTTCATGCATAAGATAAGTATCTGCCACGTGAATGCGCGAACTCGAGTTGCATTTTCTGGTTAACATCTCGATCAAGTTATCTTCTTTATCATGCAAACTCGCCCTTAATTTTCCTTCGCTGTATAAACTCTGTAATGAGCGCATTTCTGTATGCTCGACTGCTGCTGCACACTCCCGCAACACTTAATTACATGCTAATACTGCTTTCAACTTACGATATGCAATTTTTAATTCCGCTTTTCTTTTTTGAATAAAATAAATGATTGCCTGGGTTCATTTAGTTCATTACTGCATTGAGGATGCCAAATGGTATCTATGGAAATACAGAAATATAAAAACATAAAAAAACTTAAATACTCTTAATAAATTTCTTCGTTTTTTATTTTTGTTTTTTTTTGTTTTGCATTTCATTTTTTGTTAATCGCCAATGTCTTAGTAATATGACGTAAAAAGATGTATCTCAGATTGACCAATTTGACATTGAACTCAGACGCGATTAATGATAAGAACTAGACGGATAGAAGCAATTGATGCTGAATTTGAATAGATTTAGTGCGAGCTTGCAAACCGCAACAACATGTACCGTCTTCTCGTTCTCTGTCTGTTTCTAACTTCGTTTCTACACCTAAGTAGATGTTCATGCATCCATATGAAAAAACGCTACTATCCTAGCGGCGAGCTCAGTGGTCGCGTGGTCTTCTTTTGTTACAACTCCAAGGACTTCAAAGCTGATCTAAAAAAAGGTTCGGTAGGAGATACGAAGGAGATTGAGGTCCTTTTCACCGACATCCCAAAACTTGAGAACAACGTGCTGGAAATTTTGCCGAACTTGAAGAAGGTGGACCTGAACCAGTGCCGCATCAAAGAGATTGAGGACGATGCTTTCCACGGCCTCAGCGAGCTCAAAACCTTGGACCTCTCGGAGAACCAGCTCACAACTCTCAAAGGAAGCTGGTTGAAAGGATTAAAATTGGATAAGTTGTCCCTGGCATTCAACCAGATCGAGACCATCGACGAGCAGTTTGCTCCCACGATTATGGGGATGGAGAAGCTGATTTCCATAGATCTTAAGTGCAATCAACTAAAACACATTCCGGCGAACATGAGGCCTCTGGTGACCGAAGGTTTTGCTAATCTGGAGCACAATCCTTGGAGTTACAAGCAGGCACTGACCATCGCGACTTGGTTGGACGAATACTACGTTTATCCAGGGTTTCACGAGATGCAACTCGTGTCCCATAACGCTTCAGTGAAATGCAACAATTCCCTGGGCATGGATGTCGCTGATGACGTTTTCGATAATTGTGTCAGTGATGTTCTAGCTAAACATTTTAAATTACAGAGTAAAGTTCAGTGAAAATAGATATATCAATTTTTATTAAATGAATTGTAATTTTCAATTAAATAATAATAATTGCTTCGTTATAAATTGTAGAGATATAAGAGATACGACAAATAAAATTTATATATAGTCCTGAAGCATTTTCATTAATTAGAAAAAATCATTTCGTTAAGTTTATTAATTTTTAATCAAAAATAAAATTTTATATTTCGTCTTGTAGGATTTTAAATAGTAAGAGAAAAATGCAATTCATTAATCATCTTTTTCGTTTTTTCTTCTTTTTTATAAGTTGATTATTTGAAGTTATAATATTTTCAACTGATGCGATTATCAATTTCTGTAGATTATATTTTATTATGCACTATCTCAGACTGACCATTTTGACACTGAACTTAGACACAGTTAACGATAAGAACTTTTATTCAAGGACGGTTATAAATAATTGATGCTGAACTTGAATAAATTATCAGTACGAGCTTGCAACCCGCACCATCATGTCCCGTCTGCTTGTTTTCTCTCTTCTCATAACTTCGTTTCCGCACTTAAGTAGCTGTTCGTGTGCGCGTTTAAAAGAACACTACGAGCCTACCAACGCCTCCAAGTATCGCGAAGTCTTTTACTGTTACAACTCCAAGGACTTCAAGGCCGATCTTAAAAAAGTTCCGGTGGACGAACGAGTGGAGCTTGAATTCCAGTTTGGTGACATCCCAAAGCTCGAGAACAACGCGTTGGAAAAGTTACCGAACTTGAAACATTTGGACCTGAGTCAGTGCAAGATCAAAGAGATCGAAGACAACGCTTTTCACGGCCTCAAGGAACTCAAATCGTTGGACCTCGCGGAAAACTATCTTACAACCGTCAAGGGAATCTGGTTCAAAGAATTAAAATTGGAATGGTTGTCCCTGGAATTCAACGCGATCGAAACCATCGACGAGCAATTTGTTGACACGATTTTAGGGATGGAAAAGATGTCCTATATTGATCTCAAGAACAATCGACTAAAAAATTTTCCGGCCAATTTTGGATCCCTGATCACCAAGGACGGGCTTTTTGTTAATATGGAGTTCAATCCGTATAGTTACAAGCAGGCGCTGAAAATTACAACCCAGCTGAAAGATTACTACCTTTATCCTGGATTCGACCTTTTGAAATACGAATCTCATAACGCTTCAGTGAAATGCAACAATTCCCTAGGCATGGGAGTCACTGATGACGTTTTTGATAATTGTGTCAGTAATATTCTAATTGAACAATTTAAATCGAAGAGTAAAATTCAATGAAAATTAATAAATATTAATTTTTAAAAAATTTGTTCAAAGAAAATTTGTCTAATGAATTGTATAAGTTTGATTTGATAAATAAAATTGGTACATTATCTTTTAGCATTTTTATTGCAACGAAACTAGCAAATAATTTTCGCCTGCAAGTGCGTCAGTCGTCCTAAACCGACGTTGTTAAACCCCGTACGAAAAACTTGTCGTCACATTTATTTTATCATGCTAACTCAACTGGATAGTAGAAAAAAAACAAGTATACAATTGTTATGGCGCATATAATGTTTGCTTAACCCCATCTTCACAAATCATCGCCGCTTCGAGTGCACTGGGATAGAAAAAAAAAGAGCACCCCCTTGTTCCATTGTTAGCAGATTTCATTGTTCGGTTGGACCCCATCGTGTATCAAGACAAAAACATTACTACCGCCTGGGTCGACTGCGTGCAGATTTTATATGAAAAGCGCGCGCATGCACCAAACCGCAAAAGGTTCACCTTGTCGGCTGCGCACCGCAGAGCTTATTGAGACATCATTTCCTGATGAATCGGCATTTCACTTGGTCGTTACTTTTTCATTAAAAAGCGATTTCGTCGCTGATGACCGGACTTAACTAAATCAACAGATATTTACGAGCGAACCGGCGTGGGACACAATTTCAATTTTTTCTTCTCTTTTTTCATTTTCTTCCTAATTATGCAATTTCTTCATCTCCGTTAGTTTCGTCAAATCATCAGTTCGTTCAGATGCATTTATAATTGTAATTAGGAAAAAATAAAATGCGCGATCATTTGTCTGAAAAAAAAAACATAGTTATAATAATATTTCAAAGTACAAAAAAATTGATATTAATGTGAGATATAAAATTAAAAAGGTAAGTAACGTTCTTTAAATTATGTGCGCAGTCTCTTTTTCACTGCAATTAAACCATTAGCGTGTTGTGTTTGCTAATGACAAACCGCGAGTTTTGTTTGCTAGAAAAAGTCGTCGGATCGTTAAACCAATTGAACTGGCACAGAAGAGTTACGATTGCGTGCGGTCTTTTCTCTTCTGGACTTTGTTTTGCATCCCATTACGATAATCATAGGTCTGATCATTGTTATTAAGCTACAGCTGCAATAACATTATCACTTTGATACTTCGACTTCAGCAAAAAAAAAATCTAAACTTTTTCCCCCGCTCCAAAAATTTAAAGTTTGCAATTGGTATACAAATGAAAAGGAAAACAAAATAAAAAGATTCAATTTTGCGAACGCTTTCAAATGAAAGCTATAAATTTTATAGCTTATATCAATCGGTGCATAAAACTTTCAGGAAAAATACAAAACGTCAAGTTTATAAGGACGTTTAGACTTAATGCACTATTAATTTCGGCCGTTTATTGCGCCATTCCTGGGAGATGTTAAGTCACGATTGAAGAGCTCCGTCGCGTGAACCGCGCGGCTAAAGCGTAATTAAGGTTCGGGATATTGGTCTTGAGGTCACTCGAACCGTATCATCCGAGAAAATTTCGTGAAACCGAGCCGCGATCGCGAATTATATAGAGTGCAACCGGTGACAGTAATAACCAATATTTCATCCTATTCATACACTCGTCGAATCACGCGAACTCATCCGCTGAATAGTTTCCTAATTACAGATAATAATTGTGTATATCATTGCTCGCGCTATGCTGATTTTTTTATTATTTTCTTTTTGCAGAATCTCGCGGAGCGCACCCATAAGTTTCCATCACAAACAGAAACAGGCTAAATGCACCTCAAATGGGAAGTTTTTTAATCAACAAAAAAACGAAGATTTTTCAAGTGATTGCAAGATGTTTTTTTTAACTTTACTTTCTACTATGCGAAAATTGAAAAACCGTCTGATATTGTTTAGAGACTTAGAGTTTGCTGCTGTTCCGTGTAATTGTAGCCTGGATCAACATTTCAATAAAAGTTGATGCGGTCTGAATTTTTCAATTTGAATAGAAGAACCTGAACGTATGGATATACTTCGGAGAGTTTCCTGTTACAGAATCGCAAAGAAGCATGGGTTTCAGTAACGGTTCACAAACGAACTCGGAAATCATTTTTGTAATTGTAGTTGTAATTGCCGGTTTTAGCAAATAATTATATACAAAATTAATTGACGGTAGTGGGCTAGCAAAACATTCGAGGACGCGAACGAGAAAAAGTCTTTTCCGACCGGTAAAGATACGTTTCGGAGAACCATTTTTACACTTCTTTTCTCTGCATTTTCGTTTCAACTGTCGACAAAATAATCGCTTTTCATGTGAACGTTTGAATCCGACTAATCAACTTTGATCTCCAACATAATTTTTAACTTAACTTTCATTTTTTTATAAATTCTTTTTTGTCGGGATTTTGTACTTTGAAGTTGTTATTATCAGTACGCTCGTCAAGGCACATCTTTATGTTATTACAAAACGAACTTTGTCTGTGCAGCATGACTTTATCAGAATGTAAACAGTTCTCGTGAAACGTATAAACTTTTTAGTATGAAACTTTTTACTTGTACTTCTGATTGAAAACATAGTAGAAAAAACATAAATGAACTCGCATTGCCTGTCTTTGTATGCAAATAGTGCAAAAAAATGTTCTAATACCGTGCCCAAATGCATCAGAGGTCCAATTTGAACGACTCGTGAGCGGGCATAATATATAATTAATAACTTGTGTCACGATCTGCGTTACCGTTTGGTTTTGTCTTTTTTTAAACACGAAAAATAATTAATATTTCACGTTTGTACCTCAACGGTGTGTCAACAGTTATGATTATTGTGGGACTCATTTCGGATTCATCAACCCTCTTCGACCCGAATGCATCACGTATCGTGCGCGTCCGCTGCATATTAATTTGAAACTGCATACCTTCTTTTTGTTTTAATTTTTTAATTTTTTAATTAAAAAAAAATTATATTATTGTTAAACTTTGTTTTCCACTTACCAAAACCACCAAGGAAAAGAATAATCCCGTTCGAAATCTTCGACCATCATCCATCGTCATGTTCGGAGGTAAATTGCAGAACGCTGCACAATTTCGCGACTCACAAAATATAATTGAAGGGTGGGCTCGAAATGAAAAACCATTCAAATGACGGCGCTACGAAACTTCATGTCCTGTCATCGGCAGAGGTTCAAGGCAGAGACATTTTTTATCCTAATCGCAAGATCGATGAGAAATCGCACGTACGAAGAGCGTAAATCTGCTGAAACGTGGGATCGGCATGCGCTTTGCACGCGTGCGCGATGATGACTGAACCATGAACAGTCCCGTGGCTTGAGCGATCCCGTATAAAATCACTGGGCCCGCTCCCACCTCATCGGTCTTCCTGTATCGTCCCTATCTGTTCCACCATCCCCATGCACAATCAACCATCTCAAGATTCTCTCATCCGTCTTCCGCTTCCACTCTTTCGCGGCGTCGTCGACGTTAATTAACCATCAGCAACGATTATAAAACACATTTGTCACGGAATCGCGGTTGCCTCTCTTTTGATACCGGCATTTTTAATTTCCTGAAAAATTTTTCTTAATTTTGGATTCAGAAAATATTAGAAAGTTTAAGGTAGTGATTTAAATTAAGACGTTTGTTTGCAAACTATTTTTCAAACGAATTTCCAAGTGTCGTGATATAAGACGTTTTTTTGAACGATTTAAATTGTCTGTAAATTCAGACATTCAAGTAAATTGGGAAACATGTAAAAATTACAAATTGTTTTATAAAGATGAAATTAAAGTGAAATAAAAAAAAATTAATTAAAGTGACGAAATAAGTTAAAGAAAGTTAAAAACACAATTTCTGTTATTAACATTTTATTTTTTGTGTAAATTGTGTAGATTGACAGTAATTAGAGTTGTTTACCTATAAAAAAGAGATTTGAAAACAACCATCAAGGGAAATAACTAAACCCGCAGTAAGAAAATGTAATCGCCATAACAAAACTAAAAGCAGTTTTTTTCAAGAAAAAAAATCGAAGAAACCACCATCCATGTCCATATAAAACATCCAAGCCGTGAATATTTAGTCATAAAAATGCACTTTTATCTACATATTCTAAGCTTTACGGCCAATCAAAGGACATTCATAACAAAGGAATCGCGCATTCGCTGGCGAATAATATAAATTCAGATTCCCGCGGCTCGGTTTTATGCCGTTCAATTTCACCGGCTCAAATTGTTTCCCCGTAATCGTATGAAATTTTCATTTCAATGGTTTTGATATCAGACGTATCACGATGGAATCCACATTTTAAACTCAATTATTTCACAATGACATTTGACAACTGACCGGATTAATAAATATTTTATTAATCCACCATCAATTTAATTTTTCACAACTTTTTTCAATTGCAAAATATATTTATTTATTATTTATTTCGTTCTTATTTGCTTAAATGCAACATTTAATTTTTGTTAAAATGTAAAACATTTTGTGTTAAAACTTTTAATCCGTTCGTACTTTTACAACTCAATGAATTCAAAATGAAATCCTTGCTTGTAATCATCCTATTAATATCGATCGGAACAAGTTTCATCACCCGTGTTGTCGGCGAATAATATTATTCAAATACGAAACACGCAAGCTCGCGCTCGTCTCTGAAAATGACCAAAAAGAGCATAGTGAATAATTGCCACGATTTGATATATAAAAACGAGTTGTCGTTTTATCAGTGCAATAATGAACGTTCGCTTTGGTGTGCAACGGGAAGCGCCGATGAACGTCGGTGGAATGTAAATGCGGCGACACACGAGAAAAGTCTCGAGAAAGACTTTTAACGATAGAGAAACATAAAAAGAGAGGGAGAGATGAAAAGTTGTCTGATCACTCATTTTACTCCACGCGGAATCCTTTGCCCTTAGAGATGTTCGCGAACCTAATATGGTTCAATCAATGATGTGTGGCTATTTTTTTAAATTGTCAAACATTTTTTTTTCTTGAATGACGACTTTTCGCACCTAAACTTTTCTTCTGTTTAAATTGCAAATTTTTGTACGAAAAAATTGTTTTTATAATGTAGATAAAATATTTATATAATCGTTGATCTTACATATTCAATAATAAACGTAGTTTAATCTGATGATTATCGGGGTTGAAATAAGTTCGAGTTACCGGTACACTGTTTTAGAATCAAATATAAATGGGTCACGTTATCTGACGGAAATCGTGTGAAAATAAAACAATCTCATAGATGCAGCATTAGACAAAAAGTCAAACACAACATGAGATATACCATTATACATTTGGTAATCATCATCAGGTCACTGCATTTTTTCTCAAATAAGATTAACTGGAAACTTTAATGTAAAAGATGGATTTCATAGATTGTATAAAATGTGGATTGCAATTTGTTATCCAAACTAAATCATCAGCAACTGTTTCGATAAAATAGTTGTAAAAAAAGAAACCCCTTCCGATAATTTAATATTGAACGGTGTGCAGCCGCAAATGCTTGCCCAGTGTTTTCTAATTATATACTGCAGAAAGCCCGCAAGGCTGCAAAAAAGCAATTGCGGCGGTTAAAACAGTTTATAAAAGTGTGATCAGCCCGTTGATCATAGGGATTACATTTTTTTTGTCGGACTTTTCCCGGCTTAGAGAATGATCCAGTTGACAAAATCAGATTCATTATAACGAGATATAATAAAAAGTAAATTGAAAATTTTTGACATTTCATTTCATTCCGTTTTATTCAACTTCAAGTCTTTTATTTTCGTAGAACGAACATAAATTTGAATGAACAAAAAACAACAATGACAAATGTTGCATTGCCTCTTTTTATTTTTTTATGATTTGTTGATAAAATTTGTTTGCTGTGAGGGATCATTTTCGTTCAAATATGAAATCGTTGAAACTTGACGAAAGAAAAGATCGAACGAATTAGTTTCTGACAAGGCAATGCATGTAAATGATTATGTCAGACAACGAATATTTGCCATAATATATGAAGCCGCAAAGTTTTTTATGCCTAGATGGGAGGCACCGTTACATTCTTCAACAAATCTTGCTCTCGACCGACAGCCGGCAGAATCGCTGCTGTAAGCTTCACGCACGCATGCTTGTTAACCGGTCGCGTAATCCACGTGCATGCATACAAATCGTACTTAAAAGTACCATAGTAGAACGTGCACTTATGGAAGGGCCACCAGAACTTTGTCCACCTCATTCGCTAATTATTACCCCTCGACCTCTAATTAAAAATAATAATTCATGCATTTTGGCTTTTGCATGTTCAAGTTTATTTATTGCGTATTTTTCTGTAGCCTAACACGTACTCTGGACAAACAGTTGATGATAATTATGGGCCGATAACAATTACTGTAATTTAAACGATTATCAGACGGTGTAATCTTGTTTCTTTCAATTTGTACTTTTTTTACATTTTCATTTTACATTTCAAGTTTGTTTATTTGTTTGTTTTTTAACATAACATTTTTTCTAATGAAAGCTCAAATTTTCTTAGAGCAAGCCTTAATTTTTAAAAGATATTTCTGTGATAAAAAAGTGTCCACAGCTGGGAATCGAACCAGCGACCCTTGAGATGAAATCGAGAATCTTATTCAGTGCGCTGAAATTATCCTTCAAGTTGATATTTTTTTTGTGAAATATAACCATCATTGTAAATCAATCTAAAGTAATTTTAAAAAAACATTAAACTCTGGAAATTTCTGTTGCAATTTTTATAAAGATCTAATTATAAAATTTAATCAAATGATCGAATTAACAACGGTAAATCTACACGGTATAAAATGTTTTTTTAAATAGCCAATTTGAATTAATCTCATCATTTACTTATATTATGATCTAATTCAAAATGGATTAAAAATCAAATGTTTTCATAAGCTGAAACATCTTTCGCTTAAAAAATATAAGGTGGTAGAAAAGCATAACATTTAATGATCAAGAAGTAACGTGTGCATCGACACGTAGACAGATATTGCGAGTATAGTTATTGTCATGCATAAACCATGAGAAAAAATTACAGCTATAAATTTACTTCAGATAATGATTTACCATTTTACAATGAAGGCGTAACATTTCATACAAAATATCAAGTACAAAAAGGCGACACGCATCAATGTTTTATTTGAAACAAAAAAAAAACCTCTTGTTCAACAATTGTTTTCAATCAAGTTTGTTAAAAAAATCAACTAAACATTATGCCAATCGTAAATTAAAATGTGTCAAATATAGATAAAAAAATCATATCTTCACATTTTTTACATTTTTTTTCGCAAGTTATGGTGGCTTTTTATTTCTATTTATAAATTTTGATTTTTGCAACGCATCGATTTTTTCCCACGACATTGATAATGCAAATTTTGCAAAATGTATCATATGAAAAAAAATTTATGAATTCAAAATCTCGCGCCAATACAACTTGAATGAAAATTGAATGACAAATCGCAACTTTTTTACAAAACCGAGGTACAATATTTTTAACAGATATATTAATTTTTTTCCATCACCTGGATGTACAATTTACAGTCAAAGATATATCGAAAATGTTGTAAAATTACATAATCGGTTATTCGCCGGTAACAGCGCCTCTTACGTTCTTTGTCGCAATCGCACTTTGTTGGTTAGAAAATATATAGAAAACATGGCGTTGGTTTCTGCTCGGACAATTTTGTACCCTGGTAAGGATAATAAACTTCGGCAACCGAATCTGAACAAACAAATCAAACCTTTGAATAACTTATTAGTCGGCAAATGTCGCAATCGATATTTCACTCCGATTGTCTCGTCCGAAACGGTTGCCCTTCCACCTCGTGCAATCGCGGTTATGTCGTCTTTCATAAGATACTAAAACAAAACTTGTTTCTCATTATTTTCTTCGCGTTTTTCAGCGCTACGCTTCACCACAAAACACATCAACTTTTGCAGACAGTTGGCTAAATACGTAAGTGTCCCAATGGTAATACAAACAATGAATAGAATGAGTCAATCGTGTAACTGCACCGGAAAAAAAAGCAACACAACTTTTCTAAATATAAACTTGTATGCAAAAACAAAATTTTTTCATTTTTACGATTAACCAATAACGTCAATGTTTTTAGCAACAACGTAACCTAGTGAGTGGCAGATTTCTACCTGTTATCAGCAGCCAGAGGTTTTACTCCGAAAAGAAAGTTTTTTCAAGAGACAAACCTCATTGCAATGTCGGTACGATCGGTCATGTTGATCATGGAAAAACAACACTAACAGCAGCTATCACAGCAGGTGAGCGGGTTTAATTGAAACAAAATTTTATTTGTAAAATAAATGAAGGACAATTTTGTTTGAATACTAAGTTTCTCTTTGTTTATCCTGAACAGTTTTGTCACAGAAAGCTTTAGCCAAAGCAAAGCTTTACAAAGATATTGACAATGCACCGGAGGAACAAGCACGTGGTATTACCATCAACGTGGCTCACGTTGAATATCAAACGGATAATCGGCATTATGGGCATACCGATTGCCCAGGGCATGCCGATTACATCAAAAACATGATCACAGGAACGTCGCAGATGGACGGTGCTATCCTGGTAGTGGCAGCCACGGACGGTGCGATGCCTCAAACCAAAGAGCACTTGCTTCTTGCCAAACAGATTGGCATTGAACATATTGTTGTTTTTATCAACAAGGTAGAAATGTTTCAAATTAAAATTAAGGATGGTTTTAATGAAATGATGAAAAGAAAATTAATTATCAAGTTAAAATATTTGTAAAATTTTGCAAATTATAATTTAGCATATGCATTTCAAAATGACAATTCGTAACGAATAAGTTCTATCACATGATTATTTATACGATTTTGAACAAACTTTTTACAATTTTTATTTAAAAGACAAAAAGAAACTACGAAATTCTGAATGTTCCATTTAGGTTGATGCTGCGGACGAAGAGATGGTGGAGCTGGTCGAGATGGAGATGCGAGAAATCCTGACCGAGATGGGTTTCGACGGTGAAAAAATTCCCATCATCAAGGGCAGCGCACTTTGTGCGTTGGAGGGTACGAAACCCGAGATCGGCTCAGATGCCGTGATGAAATTGTTGGAGGCCATTGACAGCTTCATCCCGACTCCAGTTCGCGATTTGGACAAACCTTTCCTACTGCCTGTTGAGAACGTGTATTCGATCGCCGGAAGGGGCACTGTCGTCACGGGCAGATTGGAGCGAGGCAAAATCAAGAAGGGGATGGAATGCGAGTTCGTTGGTTACAGTAAGACTCTCAAGACAACAATCACGGGCATAGAGATGTTTCACCAAATCTTGGAAGAGGCCCATGCCGGTGACCAGCTTGGAGCGCTGATCAGAGGCATCAAGAGGGACGAGATCAGACGAGGCATGGTGATGTGCAAACCCGGGTCCATGAAGGCCTACGATCATTTTGAGACGCAAACCTATGTGCTCACACCTCAAGAGGGAGGCGTTAAAAAACCAATCACAAATTACAAACAGTTGCAGACTTACAGCAAAACCTGGGACTGCCCTGCACAGGTCACTCTGCCGGGTAAAGAGCTCGTTATGCCCGGAGAGGACTGCAAGTGAGTGAAAATACTTTTGGTATAATTTTGATATGTAGTTGGAATAATTTTAGCATGGATGATTGAAACGTTTCTTTGCAGGATGGAGCTGAAATTGTACAAACCGATGGTACTGGAAAAAGGACAGCGTTTCACACTGCGTGATGGTTCGACTACACTTGGAACTGGTGTTATTACAAATATTCTCAAGTCTTTGACAAACGAGGAGAGAGAATTGGTGAAGGAGGGAAGAAAAGGAATCGAAAAGAGACTGAAAAAGGCACAGCAAAAACAGAAAAATTAAATTAGCATTAGGATGAAAATACAATCACTTGATTCAAATCGGTTTAGTGTACTTCATACACTTGCAACTTTTGTGCTTATGTTAAAGTTAACGTCTCGGTTGAACCAACTAAAACATGCGTATGCAATTTTTCGTCTCGAGACGTCTCGTACGACATTCCCACCCCGTCTCCTCTCTGTCTGCGGTGTTTCGCTGTTTGTACATTGCATTACTGCGAGATCGGAATGTTTCAGATCGATAACTTTAACATTAGCCAAATTCCGAACGTGACAGTGTTGGACTATGTCGCTGTTTCGAATCCTCTGTCTTTGTAAAACAATGATTTTTCCATGAACGACTACCATCGTATTTTCTCATAAAGAAAATATTTCAGGTTTCTCTTGTACAATTTGCTTCTAAATATATGATATCAACATTCTTTTCTAATCTAATTGTTATTAATTTTAGTTAGAAAATAAAACGAATAAAAAAATTGATAAACTTATACTTGAAAAATCACTTATTTGACACTTGTTATTATCAATTATCTTTTAGCAATTACGAGAAATAAAAAAGATATCTTCTGAGTTTAAAATTCATTGACAAAAAGAATGAAGAGTTGAAAATATTTGTTTCACATTTTAAAGGAAAGAATTTCTCTAATACAAAACTTCTTTATTTCAAACCAAAAATTCAAAAATAAAATAAAGGAAAAGAAAATTAAGTCACATCATCATTGCAATGGTATACAATGGACCGTAAGAGCTTGAAATAATTTATACAATGTATGCTGCCATTGATACGTTTGTCAACGCGCAATACAAGTTTTATTAATAATTACAATACCAATAGATTGAACGTTAAACAAGTGTACTTAAAAAAATAACTGTAGAAAATAGTTTCATATCTGTCAATTTGAAAAGAAAATAAATAGAACAAACGCAAAGTAAGATTCAACGGGATGTTTTGTGATGTGTCGATACATAAAATCCAAATGAAAAAAGAGTCGACATTTATTTTTTATCATTCATAATTGAATTTCATTTAACGACAAACAACAGATTTGATTCGCAGTTCTTACAGGCGACAAATGTAAGCGACTTGATTCGCAGTCGTCAGTTATTACACCAGTTTTTCATTCATCATTACATGTGGATTCGCATTTTTTCTTTCTTCTTTATTATTCAAACGAAACAATTCTGATAATACAAAATCTCCGCGAGTACTTTTTGTTTCTTTTGTAGTGCTAGAAGGTTGGTATTCGTAATCGACACAAGTTTTCGAGTACACAATGTGCTTGTAAAATGTAGCTGATTTATCATTTTTGTTTTTTTTTTTATTCATATAGCCCGCATCTTTGGCCATATCCCTTGTGATTCGATAAACAAACTAAAGATCCTCATCGTCCTCGGGGAGCGCCGTTTCCTGGGCCTCTTTGAGATCCTTCTCGATCTGTTGCTGCCATTGTGGGTCCATGGTGACTTCTGGTGGCACCAACGCTGGCATAGCTACGAACTCCAAGTTTGGATCTCCGATCAATTTTCGTGCCAACCACAAGAACGGCTTCTCGAAATTGTAATTACTCTTCGCACTAATATCGTAGTACTGAAAACAGAAAACAAAATCAATTAATTAATCTGTCCCATTTCAAACAATTCCATTAATTTTTTATCTTTTCATTCAAAATATTTCATTCATTACCTGGAGGTTCTTCTTTCTGTGGAACACGATGCTCTTGGCTTTAACTTTTCTGTCTTTGATGTCAACTTTGTTGCCGCACAATACAATTGGGATATTTTCGCACACTCGAACTAAATCTCTGTGCCAGTTGGGAACGTTTTTGTATGTCACTCTAGAGGTTACGTCGAACATAATAACGGCACATTGTCCTTGAATATAATAACCGTCGCGAAGACCTCCAAACTTTTCTTGTCCTGCGGTGTCCCACACGTTGAACCTGATGGGGCCTCGATTTGTATGGAATATCAAAGGGTGCACCTCAACACCCAGAGTGGCGACGTACTTTTTCTCAAATTCACCGGTCAAATGGCGCTTGACGAACGTCGTCTTCCCGGTACCGCCGTCGCCGACCAAGACGCATTTGAATGTTGGCATATCGGGTTCCTGAGCCATTTTGTTCGGTTCGTTTGTCCTTTTTCAATTGTATAAAAAACCTGCAAATGTAACGAGACAAAGATTAGAACACAATTTCAATTATTGTCAATCAAATATTGTTTGTTGTTGAAGTCAAGTTTGCTATCTATGGAATGGAATGGAATTTTCTAGTGAATGTAATAGAAAATTGACCAATCAGATAACGTTAATTGTTGTGAAATGATTTGTTTGCTTATCTCAATAAAAAAAAAATAGTTCGAATCAAACTTTTTCACAAAATGAAACTTTCAATTTTAATACAAACGAGATGAGAGAAAAAAGAAGAAAATAACTTTACGAATGTAAATGTTTCATAATCACATGAACAAATACAATTTTGACAATCGTCAGGGGATAAATCATTCAACGACAATTTGTTCTCTAGATGGAGCTCGCCAATTCACAAAACTATACATTCAAAAATAACGTTACTAGCTAACCTCGAACACGGCCGTTTTTAAAACAAATGCACAAACAGAGAAACAGATCACAAAGATGAGAGAATTCGATTGATTTGAAATGAAAATAGAACAAAAAAAAAAACGATTTCTCCGATGCGACGCGGTGCGAATGATCCGGAACAATGATCAGTGCCGCGTTTGTGCCGGGGACGATGCAAATTGATCGTCGTAGGAAAAAGCCGAAAGGTCACATTCAAGTTGTCATTAAATATTAAAACGTAAACAATGATTCAAAACAAAACTGGATTAGTCGCGCGAGTTAGAACTGGACGTTCGACTGGAGTTGAACAAGCGTTAGAGGTTATGGTTCGCGATTAGGCGGGCAAACGGTTGGATCGATTTCGCGCGCAATTGGCAGGCAAGCAGCGAGGTCGAACAAAATTTACAAACAAACGGGAGCAACGAATTCGCATTGAAAAATGGAATATGCGACGGAAGCCGGCTGAGAGTTTGGGGTGCGCGCGGCGTGGCGCAGCCACTTGGTCTCGAATTAAACGCCGAGATATTATTATTAGCTGGTCAACTTACACGCAGCACCGATCGTGAGTTAAATGGTCGAGTGGTTCCTTCAAGCTTGCGAGGACAAATTTACGGGACAAACGAAATGGTACGAAAAATTGTTGAAAACGTACGGGCAAAATGAACGATAACTCACCGTTCGGCACAGGCGTTATGGCTCACAATGGCGTTCGTCTGAATTGCCGAGTGCGGCCTCGCGCCCTCGTCCCACCATCTTTTATCAACCGGGCTCAAATTATAATAAAAAATATGACCAATCGGTGGCAATTTTTTTTCTAACCATCTTTCACGCCAGTTTTTCATTAATTAAATCATTATTTTTTATTCTTTTTCATTTTTCTGCCGGACGCTGCTGCCATCTGCCAGGGCCTTTTGGAAACCACATTTTCACGGAACACAGCACGTGCTTCAATGGATTTAACACAACCAAACGCGCGGCAAAAATATGAATTCAAACCGTCCAGATGTGAATATTATAAACAAAAATTAAACTTTTGTTTTTTGTCTACATAAAAATTTAGAAGGTAAACAAACACTCACCCCTGAAACCTGATCTTTGTACTTTACTAAACAACAGATAAACACTGAATTAAACAATTTTTATTCATCTGTTTCAGCATCTGTCAACCAAAACAACTTGAAAGTTCAAAGTTAAAAAAATGAAAACAAGAAAATAGGCAAATTAATATAGCAAACAAACCAAAACAATTGTGATAAATTTTTGGCGGGATTGAATGGCGTGGGCGTCGGGCCGAGGCGCGACGTTCCTGACGTACGCTGGCGTCAGCGGCGCATGCGCCCGTCGGCTCACGGCACTGCAGAAGCAAGCGAGTTCGCGAGCGTATCGATTTTACGATCGTGTCTCTCGCGGTTAGTGCGTCCGTTTCCTTTAGTTTTTAGTGGCCGTATTTGTTGTACATGAACCAAATCGTGAATGGGATTAAGCATTAAGTGGTGCGCTCCGTTCGATCGCTGACTCGCAACTCCTCGTCACACTCATCATGACCAAGGATAGATTAGCAGCCCTCGTCGCGGTAAGTTTTGCCTCACCCGCGCGACACTTGCGTCCGTTTTTGATCGGGCTCTTTGCCGAGGTGTCCACGTCGAGGCCCGAGCTAGCAGGCCCTGCAGCCGAGCTTGCACCACACCTCTCTCGTGCACTCTGCAAAGCTCGCACTAACCCGAGTGCCCCAAAAAACATCCAGTCCCACGACCTGTCATTCGTGACCGTCTGCTCGGACTTGACACTTGCTCCAGAATTCCACTTCATTCAACATATTCATTCAACCAACAATTAACTCCAACTTACTCCAACAATCGGTTCAGTCTCAATTACAACCAACTTTACCGCCCATCTTTATTTAATCTCATTATTATAATTTTTGTATTATTTACTCTGGTTACAATATTTTTATCATGTTATTTTTCATCATTCATTTCTTGTTACTCATGTCTCCTTTTTTGTTTTGTTCATTTTTAGATGCGTTCGAGTGGCGTTTTCTTTTTCAGACGATTCAGAAAGTTGACTCGAATGACATATCGTCGGTTGAATTTGGTCAAGGTGACAATTTTGGAACGAAGGATGATGATCGGTGAAGCATGTCGCTGCGATTGTTGTTAGTTGATTGTTGGTGCTGTCACTCGCCGGCAGGCCGGTTTGCGAAGCAATGACAGGTGTCTACGACGACGTCATCGTTCTTTTTGTACGCGCGCATGAATCATAAATGAAACGGCCTGACACTCGCCCCGGTGAGCAAGACGTGATTCCCACAGAGTACGATTGCTCATTGTGCGCTCTCGCAAGGACCGTCGTCGGGATACACGCTCTGACACCAAACACACCCCGAGATTAACGCAACATTTTTATGTCTGACATTTTTATTTCACACTTTTTTTTTCTCTTTTTTGTTGTAAAAATAAAAATACCTTAAGATCAACGTCTTTTCTAACGTTTTTGTCACATTTATTTAATTTCTCTGTTTTTTTCTGTTCATACTTTTTTATATAGTTATTCAGTTTTGACACTTTTTCATTGAAAATCAATTGACTAGACAAGTTGCAAATAACAAGTTAATTGTTTTCAATCTATCAGACTGTCATTATAAAATTGATTGCGTTAACACGGTTTTAATGTAATTCAGTACAAACGTGGCAAATTCAAAAGGCCTTGACAGTCAGAAGTAAACTATCGTAACATTCTTTTTTATTCTCTTCTTTTTTTATGGAGGACAATAAAGTCCTGAAGGTCTGAAACTATAACACGCTTGCTGATTACAATCAACTTTTAATCGCCTAGTTTTGAGCTTTCCAATTTTGACATTGCAGTTTCTGATCCTGTATCTTCTCGTTTTGAAATCGGACTCGCGTAATGGAAGTTATTATAAATTCAACGAGCCTCGATAAGCATTGTATTAAACGAGTAAAGTTTAAATCAGCCCATCAATTTCTATGTAAATTATCGTAGTCGCAGGTGAGTGACCAAGATGGATGTCACAGAGAGACTGACTCTAGCAATGGGTTTCTTTCTTTTATTTTTCATTCACTTGATGAAATTTTGCTTGACTTTCATCTAATTATTATTCTTCCGCCAGCTCGTGATTTCTATATTACACTAACTGTGTGAACAAACATTTATCAAAGCTCTTTTGACTCGCCGATAAATAATAATGACGTTTCATTTGCAATGTTTCTTTACTTTTTGCATCATTGTTTCTTTGTGAATTTCATAACTGGATCTCACAGGTGACACGTAGTCGAACCATTTTATTTTTAAAAGACAAAAAGAGTCAGAGAACTTTGCAAAGGCGAAGAAAATATCGAGATATAAAATTATCATACGATAGTACACGCGTTCATGTCGATCGTCAGTTCGGTGAAATGATAATAAGAAAATAGGATGACGTATACTATGATTTATATGAAGGAATGCGTATAGGTATAGTTCAACACTCGACGTCAAGTTCCCGTATCTTTTTTCGTTCTTATTTTTAGAACAAACACTTCAACCGAACAAAATTGTTCAGAACACTTACAATTTATTTTTACCGCTCACATCGGTGAACCGATGATCTCGAATATTATGACTTCATTGATGACTCAAATCGAAATTGAAATTGTCATTGGAAATTGTTATTGTTTGTTATTAAAAGCGAGAGGGTAGAGGACAGTTTCAAAGTTGGTGGAAGCAATTTAATTGGACCGGTCCGAACGTTTTCCCATTCATAAATCATTTGTTCGTGGCAAACTTAATGCGCTCTCTATCGTTGGACAAATTTACCAAAGACGCGGCTACAAAACTCGATTCTCTGAATGCTAATGAATTACTCCGCGCGAACAACGCGGTGGCCCTATACGCTATACATTGTCAAAGTTTTGTTATCCTAACTAATAAGATAACACAGCTTCTATACAATTCAATTAAAAATTTGTACCCAAAGGCGGCTATTATTATCACCCAGATGTTACAAACTTGGCCAAACAAATTTCAATTGTTTTTTTGTTTCTGTTTTTTGATTGTCCAGAATTATCGAACGTCAAAACAATATGTTAATTTCCATACATAAAATCAATCTCGCTTTCCTCTCGTAAATACATTTTTATGTTAAAAATTGTGTCCACCTAGTTTGAACCGTGACAATAATGTATTAACGTCAGATCCAAAAAGTGAATTATTATTGTTGAAACGATACGCTCGCCAGTTTACGGATAACGACGTGTGTCCGTTAACACATGCACATCCAAACGTACTACATAGTTTGTGCATTGACGCGTCACAACGGTCAAATTGTATCTGCCCCTCCTGTCTATATTGATTTTTTCACTCGCCGTTCACTAAACAATGATTTTCTCACCCAATGACGTCAAAATGACGGGGCTGGAATTCTTGAAACGTGCGATATCAACAGAAGACACCCTATCGGGACAAAGGAAAAATCGTTTTTCCCCCTCTGAGGATAAATAAACAGAAGTCTGATTAAATTGACGGATGCATCCGTCGGCATGCAAAACCTGTTGTTATCTTTCAAGTCGGATCCTTATGTCATTACGAGGTATTACATAAAGTTGATGTATCCTTTGCGTCCCGAGTCAAGTTCAACCGCGCCTATAAAAAGCAGCTGGCGAATTATTGATATCTCTTTTGCATGTCCCATTTTTGTTTTTTCAATCAATTATGTTTGTATTTTTGACACACTTTTTTTCTGTCGATTTTGTATGGTTTGATAAAATAAAATTAATGGTTGTTGAATCATCTTTACAATCATCCCATGTTCTACGTCATCGTCAGATACCCAGATGGTATTTATTTATTTGTTGCGGCACCTGGAAATAATTTTATTTTTTTTTATTAACTAAATCAAACTGAATGAATGTTTTGATTGTAAAAAAAATTATAAAATGAAAACAATTTGTATAAATGAAAAAAATGTATACAATTCTTTGTTTTGATTTGTCGGCTGTAAAAATTTGTTAGTCTCGATATCGCGATGGTGCTTTAAGGCACGCAAAATGTTTAGAACACGAAAACCAAATCGGACGAGATTATAATAATATTATAACATGATTACGCCAAATTTCATTTTCGTAATTATCACTATATGATAATACATTTCGTTTTTGCTCGACGTCAAATTTTGGAATCAAAATTTCAATTTTGTCATTATGGTCCTTTGATGTGAGGATAATTTGATTAATAATTTTTTTTCGTTACCAAACATTCGATCAAACGTTTGAACATAACAGTTTTCATTGTGGCAAAACAGAATTCGCAAAAAATAATTACAAAGCTTGTTGAATATAAAACTACATGTAGGCACCAACTTGTGTGTGCAGCTAAAATAACTTTTACACTTTCATTCACGCTTCAATATAATTTTCCACGAAAATTTTTCCTACAAATGATCATAAATGTCAATAATTTTGAAACCAATTAAAAACAACCTTGTCGGTGGCCTGTCATAATTCAAGTACCTTTTTTTTAATGATTTGATAAAAATAAAAAATTGACGATGCTCAGTGAGTAATTAATTTTAATTGCGTGCGATTGAAATACTTGACTGTAATGATAAGGAACATATTATTACGTGGAAGAAAAGCAAAAAAAAAATGAAAAATAAAAAAACTGATTTGTAATTGTCAGAAATTCATTACACCTAACATGAGATTGAGAGATATCGTGTGTCTGTTCGGGGAAGTCGCGCGAAATATAATAAATTTATTGATTGGCTCTGGTAGGTGAAATTGCTCGTTGGCTCATAAAAAGCGCGAACGTTGCATTAAAAAACGAGTGCACTTAACCAATTGAAAGGGTGTCGGTTTCACGTGCGCGCTGGGCCGATCAAATGATCAATATTTATTTGTGCTCCTGATCGTTCTATGTTTTATTAACAATTGTTTTTCTCTTTGTTGCAGGCCCAGTCGGACGATGACGATGTGGCGGACGAAGCGTCCGTCAACATGGCTGGGCCCGATGATTTCATGACAGAATTCTTCGCGGATGTAAGTATACCAATCATCTGAATTTGAATTTATTATTGATGACGTTTCGAATTTTTTGCAAAAATTAAAAAACAATAAAAAAAAAAAGAAAGGGGACCAAAATTCATGTTCAGTGACTCTCAAGTGTTGATTCTGATTTTCACATTGACTTTGCTCTGATGATGAAGTATTTGAAAAATTAATTTGCACCAGCTTTATGGGAAGTTTTATCGAAATTGAAAAGAAAACGATTGCACTGCAGTAGCTTCAAAATAGTTGAACGGCATTCTTGAACGCGCACAGATGTGATCACTCGCGTAGATATAGCGCAACGACGAACACGCACATACACAAAACGAAGCCAGGTAAAGCTTTCGAACCTGCAGCTTCGTTGAATTAATACCCTACGTTTTTACTGTGCCTTAAATTCTGCCTTTCGATTTTTTTTTACTCTGAACCGAAAAGAAAAATGTTCAGCGAAGAACACGAATAGGAACTTATAAAATTATAGACGATAAAAGTTTAATCTGAATAAATTACTATAGATGTGTTCTAATTTGTTAAAATCGTTGCATTACTATTTTAAAATGTTTGAAAATTTAAATTTTAAAAACATTTTAAAAAATGTTACATCTTGAAAGTTATTTGATTTATATAATAGTAAGAAGCAATTGTATAAATATGACTAAAATATTATAAATTAGGTAACGCCAGGCTGATGAATAGAATTCAAATCTTCGGGAAGCATTTCTTGTGGCAGATGTGTGCGATCAAATCACTTGACAGTCTTATAATTTCGTTTTCATAAATTTTCATAGATGATTTTGCAGCTTGTTACGCAACGTATATACGTCTCTTTCACGTCTCGGATGCAATTAGAGTCTTCAACTTAGTTAACTCTACGCTTCTAATTACCTATTCGTAAACTTCAATGAGTTTGATCCCAATTAATAGAATGTCTCAGGTTTCGACCAATATAAGTAAATCAATTAGTTTTTCAAACGTGACCAATCTCCGCGTTAAACGACATCTTTTAGAACAAACATCCTTCATCCATCCGTCAAAAACTGGTTGAAAAAAAATTATCTCTTCATAGAACAAAAAATTCATAAAATGAAAGAATAAACTGAAAAAAAAAGAAAATATTAATTAAAAGAAAAATTAGAGTGAAAAACTATCCGAGACTTGATAACATCAGAGTAGGGAAAAAATGAAGAAAAAATTGTGATTTGAACGATTGAACGATGTTTGTGAAATGAGAGTTGACCTCGCGCGACCGGCTAAGTAGAAATATGAGTGAAACTGATGTTTGCTGGATGTGTGCAAAAGCGTCGACCTTCATCCGAGACTGAAATATGGCAATCGACCACCGCGGGGGTCAGTTTCTTTCTTTTTTTTTTTCGGGTGTCTATTCAATTGTTAAGTCAGGGAAACAGCGGTAAACGTAACGGCGGTGTAAGTAACGCGGCCGTGTGCCAGACAGTTGGCACATCGCCATCACTTCTCATGCGCTTTCCGCACACTTACTTCATTTAGGCCCCTCGGTCCTCACGTTTGAATCTCATCTCAATTTTATATGCCTAAACAGAGAATCGCGGTTGTATTTTATTTTTCCTCTGTTGTTTGCACACCTTCAATCTGATATAACTTGTTACAAACACAAACTAAAACAAAAAAAAGAATCAAACAAAAAAACTCAAACATGATTACGGAATAATGAAGTGAAAATGAAATAAAAATTATTGTTTAAAAATTATATTAAATGTAAATAAAGATGGCGTGAAAACATTAAACAATTCGGTTACACCAGATTATGCACACTATAATTTCAATCAAAAATGTGTACTGACAGAACGACGGCTAATCGCTTGCGTTATTATGAACATGTTTATCGAATATTAAGTACACTGGCGAAATCTAATAAAACACAGCACGTAATTTGCCATCGACGCAATTGAATTTTCGTCGCAACAATTACGGAGCCAGTCATTCCGGATTCTGATGGTTATAGAGGCTGCCGCCACGACATCAAAACCAGCGATGCGAAATTATTGAATTACAAGTATGAAGCCACGTGGCCGAATTTTCGAATTTTCACCCTTGTAAATCGGTTCAGCCATTAACGTGTGTTCCCTTTATCAATCTAACTGTGTTATTCTGCTGATTTTGAATCTTCACTCTGAAATTCAAATCACCAACTGCCAGAGAGCAAAAATTCTGTTGAATACAAAAGGAAGTTGAACAAAAAAAAAATAAAAAAACAGTTACGTTCATTAAAACCGAGTGAGAATGTAGTTGGTGCAAATATTAATGTTTGAAATAAAAAGGTGGAAACAGAGACACAGAATAGCGTGCGACATGCGCGCACCACTTGAATCTGCGTCTGACAGGAAATGACATGAACTACTTGTGGGTTTAAAGCCGTTTGGCCTTCGTCCACCGGAGTTAATCCATGTTTCAAAGCAGCTGAAATTCCGATGTAAGCTGCGAAATTACTCATTCACTTCCGCGCAACTTGTTTATTTATTAATATTAATCCCCCCTGAGGTTTGATTTGCCAGGCGGAAAAAGCAAAATGTGTGTAAATTAGCCAACTCCGGCCTCGAATTTTCCGTCCCTCGCTGGGGGCAGCTCCACTACTGATTTTATAATTCTAACGCTGATGAAATTTTCATCGGTTCCATATAACGAAAACGCGTTGATTAACATTTCGAAACGTCATTAAAAATCAACAAGCTAACAATTGGATTCCAAATTATTGTCTTTTGATAATTTCGATTGATTAAAATGGTTTTGTTAATTTTTTCAGGTGGAGGAAATCCGCGAGATGATAGACAAAATACAAACAAATGTGGAGGAAGTCAAGAAGAAGCACAGTGCTATCTTATCGGCTCCACAGACCGATGAAAGTGAGTTCTAAGATCGGACAGTTTTCCATTGCAAAACGTATCATGCAGAAGACCGATTTTAAGATGAAAAACGGGTTGACACTAAAACGACTGTAAAAATATTTGAGACTACATTAAAACCTGTTTTGAAACGACAAATTATTTATAATGAAGTTAATTAAAAGTCAAATACTAAATTTTTAATGAAAATACAAGACACACGACGGGTCTGAGTTTTCAAAAAACACCCTCCGTCGTTCTAGTGTTAACAACCGTCACATAGATAAGAGACGTGTTCATTCATTTAGTTAATGTAAATTGGTACGCTTTACATTTTAAATTAACCATAAAGAGCTAGCAAACGAGAATGAAAACTTTTTATTGCGAGAAGAAAAACAGACCGTTTTCGTTGCGTGATGATTATGATTGTACGCCTCGGCTGTGTCGACCCTAGTGTATGTACAACTGTAAGAAAAATACCGTTCACTTTTACTTTTCACTGGCGAGTCCCAGCGCCAATCTGAAAGGGGTTGAATAACGATCAAGAGTTTTTTTTAACAAGACTGATGTAACGATAGAGAAACTGGCCATCTAAATTTACTTTGTAACTTTTTAATTGTTTTTGAAAGTTTGTAGTTTTTCAATTATCAAATTCACGGCCTGCTCGCTGACAAGAACAACAAAATTGTTTATGTTTTATTTATTTTTTATTTTTCTTAGCAATTGCATTGGATTTAAAGCGAATCGTGATTTCTCTTCATTCTAAATATTGTATTTTCTGTTGAGGCAGCACGATTGCCATTCTTCATGTTGTATTTTCTCATTGTAGTGAATCTGTTGAAAATGCGAAACAACAAGAGTAATGCAAAAATATAGTTTGTTTCTTTTTTTTTTTTTTTCAATGTTTCTTTACAACTTGTCATTTCATGATTGCATATGAGAATATGACAAAAATGGCCTCATATGTTATAATATACAGAAATACATCAGCAACATTATTTTTCATGAATAACATCTCATAAATATCAATTCGATAGTGCAGTGCATCTCAATTATACCACAAAGTGCCTTTTTCTTAGACAGCGAGCTACCAGAGTTGAATATATGCAAATGAAATGTTTTATATTCAAATATTTATCTGCTTTTTTTCATTGTCAAGCAGACATTTGATAGCAGACAAGCCGCTACTGTTGACACTCAGAAAAGATATTCGTTTTCTGGGGTCAGCAAAATCGATAATTGCTCCTCGATCGTTTTCACCTCGGTGTTATCTCGTTGCCAATCATTTCCCAATTGCAAATAGAAACATCGCGAGTCTTGAATACATTTGTTCGTTCGAAAAACACGAGAAGATGAGAATCATGAGCGTGTTCTTAACCGAGAAAGTGGGTTTACAACCTCGGCGCGAAGCAATATCGATTTGGCCGAGCCGGTTGCAAATTAACTATTTCGACGCGGCTCTCGCTGTTTCGCCAACTTGTCAGAAATCGGACGGCTGAATTTTTAATCTCGGCCACGCTTTATTAACTAGGCAAAAAATGTTGCCCTATAGCCAACTCGGATGTACAAGTGCGCAATTCACGCTCGCGATCTTTGTTCTCAGCAGTTGAGAAAAAAGCGAGCCATTCATCTCGTGCTCTCAAAACTTTTGCAAAAAAAAAAAAGTTGTCGATCCTTCATCAGACAATTAAGGGGATAAGCTATACGTGGCCTTATTATTTTGATTTTGCCAAGTGCAAAAAAAAATTGGTTCACGTTTTTTGTTTAACAATCTGAAAATATATTCCCATTTTGTTAACCATTTTTTGTTTTAACGAGTCAAATTTGAAACAGACTACCCAATTACTCATGGCCAACTGTTGCTGAACCAATTTTCATATGGGTGAATCCGGGTACGTTCGACGGACACAGAATTGAAACGCATCAAAATCGTTTTAAAAAACATCACACGTGTTGCGTAGATTTAATTTATAACCCCGGACGGATTGTTTTGACAAACTATAGAAAAAAATTTAAGAGATGGAATAAACGCTGATGTTTGTAGGTCAATATAAGAGTTTTCCGCACATGAAAGTCGGTTTTTGGAAGCGGTTCAAAAAGCGAACCGTGCGGGAGTACCCTCGGTTGAACTTGGCCAGCTTTTTTACGACGCTTCGGAACAGTTTGACATGGTTGGATGGTAATAATGCGACACAAACATACAATGCATGACATCTTTGAGCCTCTTAGCTGCTGACCGATAATTCTAGCTAAGCGACACTCGCCCTTACTATATTGATCTTCGCCACAACTACATTGCTGATGCTCATCCGCCAGCCAAGAAGCTTACATTCGCGCCTCTTCCCGACCAAAAGCCAGTTCTCAAAATTAAGCCCCAATAAAAAAACGCGTCCCTGGTGGTTCGGTCGAATATTAATTGTAACTATCATTTTTAAAATGTTTTAGAATTTTGATTGAAACTTTTAAAAATTGATTATGCCATCTTATACAGGGTTCCAAGAGTTCTCGTTAGAGTACCCACAAGGCAGGGTTCTAATATATCGAAAAAAGTCAAAAAGATTGTCTCCTAAACTCAAAAAAAATTTAATTTATTTTTTGAGGTTATGTTTCCATCAAAAATCAATTTTTAGGGCACATTTCTATGTAATTTTTCATGTTCTCTCCATCCCCGTTGTCAAAAATCTCATATTCATGGGATTTGATAAAGTTATGGCCAAACAAATTTTTTTTATACTTTTTTTTGAGGTTATCTTGGAAATCATTATTTCATAATTGTTTTCTCGTACACGATTGAAGAAAAGGGGAAAGGATAGGTGCGTAATTAGGTTGAAGACTTAAGAGTGCTGATGAAGTTCCGCAGACAGCTTAAAAATAGCTTCAAAAGAGTCAACTATCGTTTACGTCAGCGAAAAACACCTTTACGTTCATTTTCACTCATGCTCCCTTCAGGATCACTTTACGCCACGTCGCACCTTGTTCTCTCTCCGTCAATTTTTAATTGATAAAGCTCCTTAAATCGTGTTTCACAACGTATTCGTCGCTACACATTTTTGCTCGTCGCAACGACCACTTTCCCGGCTGGATGAACATTGAGAGAACACATTTCTCTTCAGTGACAACTGCCGAAACACGTCTTTCGACACCAATTTCTTGAGTAATGGTAATGAAATAATTAGACAGCATCATCTTTACGATGTTTTTTTAAAACAATTTCTGTTCTTGTTTTTTAAATCAAAGATTCAGAAGGGAACATGAGTGATTCATCATTTCATAAATGAAAATGAAGACGTTTCAATTTTAATTAGTTTCGATCTCCGCAAGTATTTTTTTTTATTTTAGGAATTTTCTAAAAATATTATCCACTAGCCTGACGGTCTGACTTTAAATTATATCTCTTATCGATTTTCGATATTCTCTGTAGTTTACACTAGATGTATGACACTTTCTTAAAACACCACTTTCGGCGCAACAGGCATAAGACGCTAATATTTAATTCACTTTCATTGAAAATTTGCATCGGAACATGATTCGTTATTTATTTCGGTCTCGTACGTTATTTCCTACAGAAAAATAATTTATTTTGTTTTGTTCAAAATCACGTTTGAAAGTTGAATTTAAAAATTGATCTAACTTTCGTGACAAATTATATTAGACATGAAAAACGGGTACTTTTTTAGGTGCAATTTTTATTCTTGAAAAAAAAAAATATTTTGAAAAACACTGATGGTGAGTTAAATAGAAAAAATGAAACTGACGGACAGAAATTAAATTGTACAATAAAGAAACGACAAATTGAATAAAAGGCGCCATCGGTCTAATTCAATGACGATGAATTATAACTTATTCGCTGTCTCTGGCCGTCGCGCGTTTTTCGAATACGTGATTGGAAAGAACATCACGCAGATTCTCTATTTCAAGCAAAAATTTATGATTAGAGCGGGTATAAAAAATTGATCCAATTTATTTGCATTTTAAATCGCGTCAAACGAAAAAAAAAAGTCGTTCGAACATTTGCCATTTATATCAAAACTTGGAGAGTTAATGAACGGTCGAAAATGAAATAAAACAAATTGATCAGATAACAAATTATAAGCTTTTCATCTTACGTCAATTACGGTTTGAAAATCGTAATTGTCATCGTCAGGCCGGAAGTGGACGGATAATGAAAATGAAATAAAATTGATGGCAGTTTGTTTTCAATTTGAGGAATGCCATTTCTGCGCCTTCGCGTAATCAATGTTTCGGCGTGATTACAATTGTGTGGATGCTGAATGTCCGCCTATAAAAGCCCCTCCAGCGATACAAATCAAAATGCTCGTAGGCGCTACAGTAACGATGGCATTTTGATTTACAATCTATTTAGCCGGTTCACGTGCGTGACATTTTGCGACTGAATCAAAGTTTTCGCATGCATCAATTTGAAAAACGTATCTTTTTCAAAAGTTTCTTTCCTTCAAAAATGATATCATTTAGATGCACTTTTATAAAGAAGCATTTTTAACAAATCATAAAAAATTATCATTACCGTCGTCACTCGCTTTTTTTATCACACCTAATAAAGATTTTATGAAGTTTGAAATTAAACTTTGAAAGTGTGGATTTAATTTTCTTAAATTTTCAGATTGTAATTTTTCAAAACGATTGAACTATAGGTGAGGGTTAATCGCGAGCATCTTATTTATGGAAACGAGAGTGAGAAACGATTGAATTGCTTATTTTGTTACTAAAGACTTTATATTCGAAGTGAATGCACGTATATACAACGACTGGAACATTTCCACCTCGCATTAACCTAATTTCCTTACTTCTTGGGTATGTGCCGGGAGGATACCCGATTTGCGCCGTCATTATAGCTCGCGATTGACCCGAAAAAAAGCACACCGTTAAGCAAACATAAGTCTTAGTGGCGCCCTCTGGGAATTCCGACGCCGACGATAGTTTCCCATTTTTGCGACTGGATGCCGACAGGAAATAGGAGTCCTCGGAAGAAACACGAGCCGATCGGGCGGTTATTTATTTTGCAACAATTTTAATTAATACTAACTTCGGTCGGCATGAAAAATTGGTTAATGTTAAATTTATCGTTCCACTTTTTTTATTATCGACAGACCAAAAAAAACCAACGGAGGGTGTAAATTAAAATTGATGCAATAATTTTTGTTATTACAGACGTATAATATTCCCTTACACTTTTATAACGATGAAAATTATTTCATTTTATAATTAAAAATAAAATTTTCAATTTAAAAAGGAACGCCTTACGCTTTCTGGCTTCATCCAACTTGATAAGAAGCAGTTAATAAATGTTTTTATCTCCAGCTAGAGCGCAATTTAATTTACATATAATACATGGCAAACTTTGATCATTTGAGAGTACGTGTTTCAGTATTAATTTTGTTACTTCCACGCGCAAAATTTAGTGTGAAATTACAGCTGTGATGTTTGATAAGAAAAATGTCCCACCATAAATTGGATTTACACTTCTTTTTTTTTCTGATTTTTCATGGTACAATTTTGGGATGCAAGATCAAAAATATATTTACCCAGGCAAAAGAAAGAAACACGTCACATATATGGTCGCATATATGTAATATAAGTTGATTGATCCATTGTACTCGTTTGCAAAAACGCGTCGTTGCGTTTTATTTTACAGCCAAAGGTGAATACTCTGCATAAGGCTTCCTTACACATTCTCTCGATACGGCGAATAAAAAAGTTGCAAAAAAAAAAGATGAAAGTTGGAAGTACACTCTTACCAGAGACAAAAATTGGAACATGTTTTGTTCTCGCTATTCTGCCGTAATGATGGTAAATTGAGAAACAAAAATGCAAATTCGTCGTCGATGAGAACACTCGAGACGAGCGAAACCCGGCGATATATTTACAACGTGGCGTAAAATTTAAAAAGCGATTGTCTCGAGGTGGATAATGTCTTGCGTCGTTGACCCATTTTGTGTGCGGTGCCGCGCGCGGCGCAATCGTTGAAATTAAAACCGACGTTTTTTTTTCTCTCTCCTCTCTCCTTTGCATCGATTTGAGTTCGCGCGTCAATATTCCATTACACAAATTTGAGGGCGCGCGCGGCATAAATTTGATGTTATCTCGCGCGCACGAAAGCGGAAAAAGAAAGATTTTTGATACCGACGAAACCTCTACTTCATTCTTCCTGATAGAAATGTGTAACGGGCAATTCCGACCGCTTCACTGGCTCATTTCTACATTCCATATCACCAATTTGGCAGCATCTTCACCCTTAAAAAAAGTTGGGTTGACATAATTAAAATCTTCTTGGGACAAGTAGATTGCCATCTCATTTTGTTGCCAAAATAGATGATTGATATAAAATCAATTACTTTGAATTAATAGAATTTAAATGAATTTGATTAAAAGAATAAATAAACGATTGGGAGCGAGTGGCCGCGGTATAATAACACTAATATGCTTTTCAGATACATCAAATTGTTTGAAAATCCTCTTTCAAACTGGTATCTAATATCGCGATTAAAGTTTCAACGGAGTAGGATAATCCTGGCAGACACGTCGATGAGGCAAAATGTAACATTGTGCGTGGCTAAGCTGGTTATAGGTATATAGATACTGCACGGAATACCCTCGTAAGGTTTCTTCGATTTTCATTCAACTCTTCCCGCAAACGAGAGAACGAGCGCAGCAAAAAAAAAAAAAAACCATCCGAAAGCCAATTAACATTTCACGTCACAAATTGAAAGTTATAAAATTGTATATTTGATTTTGCCGTTGTGTCCGCGGTTGAATTGAGACCGCTTCGTTTGTTGGCGCCAGTTATTTGCGCAATATTCATTAACGTGTCATTGTTGTTGTAAATTCAATAACGAGTCTGACGTTGTTGTAAAAATTCCACGCATTGTTGAAACATACGCCGTACGACGAGAATACAGAAAAAAAAAGTATTATGAATGAGTCTGCGAGTGCCATCGATCTCACTGGTCGTCGTGTTTGGAAATCCTTAAAAAAAAAGAAAGAAAATACATCCTGGCCTTCATGATTGATCTATTTCATTTTTGATTCTCATGTAATAATGATATTTATTCACCTCATCAATGAGTTTTCTTTTTTTTTTTTTCTGGAAAAAAAATGAATCATGAAATATTGAATATCTAACTACAGGAAATGAGATGCATAAAAACTTGTATTTAAAAAGTGACGAAGCTATTTTATTGATTTCAATATCAAGAAACTGTGAAATGCAGAGTGAAAAGAGAGAAATTGATTCGAGGTGTGATAACAGAGTGGTTTTCATCGCCGATCAATTTGAAGCAATAAATTATTATGCAAAATTGTAAAACTGATGCGGCGAAGGCATTTGTTCGATGGACGCAATAATGTGTCTCATTATGTACGTGCCGTCAAGCTTGTGTCTCCTTCATCAACGCACAAATCGTCCGGGCGATAGCGCCGCGCCATTTTCAGTAGTAACAACTCGTAGATAGTCCGACAACGATACCGCCACATATTGTTCGTATCATTCCTCCGCTCTCATTTGAGTACACAGAATTTTCATTTATTTCAAATGAGATGAACAATCATTTCAATTTTTCCACAGGTTTTATTTATTGTTATGATAATATTTACAGGGAAATTTTTTTAATTCCCCTGTGAAACACGGATGGTTTTAATTACATTTCAAATTAATTATCTGGACTTGTTTCATTTTTTTATTTTTATAAAAGACAAAGTTATTTTAAATGTAGGAAAGTGCAGCCAAGAGAAGTTTTAATTTGTGAATTTAATAGAAAATAAGAGCATTATCTAGCGAAGGGTTTCTCGAGTGTGAGTCACCGGTCATTAACCGGACCACGTGTAAATTATATGACAAAAAAGCGTCAACGGGCGCTATAATTTTGAATGCCACCACAAAAAAGTCATTCGGATGAAACAATCTCGCGTCTTGTTATGACGCTATAACGTTTTGCGTTTATTCATGCGAGAAATGCTCTTCGCCTTGGATCTTTTAATTAATCTTTCTTTTACTTTTGCAGAGGTCAAAATGGAACTCGAAGATCTTATGGCCGACATAAAGAAAACTGCTAATAAAGTTAGAGCAAAATTAAAGGGTAACTATCTCTATTTTTTTTTTTTCATCCAAGAAAAATTAAAATTATAATAAAGTAAATGATGAGAATTTTTTTTTTTATTTTTAAAGACTAATTGTTGTTTGTTTGTCTGGTACAGTTATAGAGCAAAATATTGAACAAGAGGAGCACACGAACAAATCTTCAGCCGACTTGAGGATACGCAAAACTCAGCATTCGACATTATCGAGGAAGTTTGTTGAAGTAATGACAGAGTATAATCGGACACAAACCGACTACAGGGAACGGTGTAAGGGAAGAATACAACGACAGCTAGAAATCAGTAAGGAACTTGGTTTAAATTTTTGTCAATTAAAAAGAAATAGTGAATGAACAATGTGAGACTAATGGTCATCTGTTTTTTTTTCTTACTTTCAGCGGGTAGAACAACGACTAATGAGGAACTTGAAACAATGTTAGAACAAGGAAACCCGGCAGTCTTCACGCAAGGGGTGAGCCAACGCGGAACTGACATCCGCAATTAATTTGATCAAACAGAATGATTGGCAAAAGCGCATTGTCACGCTTCGATGCGATGCAATTTGAAAAATAAATGATCGAGCGGAACCAGTGCACCGATACGCGACGTCAAATTTATACATTCAACTCTCACCCTGGCCTTTGTCCAAACAATGAAGACCTTTCAACTGACAATTTTAACTGCTCATTATGAATAAATTTCAATTTGTCCGTGCAAATGATGCTTTTTTTCTCTTTTTTTTTTCATTTACTTTTTTTACAATTCGGCAAAAAGGATGCGATGAAAAAAAGATGCATTTAGACCTGCGGTTGAGAGACGACGAAAGCACAAAAATCGCTGAGACTAAAGAAAGTGAAATTAATTCACCTTGCAAGCATTGTCCGCAGTTTATCGTACTTTTTGTTCACAGTCATTTATGTATTTTCCGACGACATAAATGCAGCGAATAATAATGAAATCGTGTGTTTCTCTTTCTTTTTATGCATTTTTTTTAATGCTCCACCGTCTTTTTTTTCTCTTCTTTTTTTTTTCGTCAGGTTGTTTTTCTGGTTTGACTAATGAGACGCGCACCTTTTGTGAGTGCACAAAAGAGATTCGTCAACGAGTCGATGCCAAAGAAAATGCCAAATTCTATTGTACGGCAGTCGCCGAATGAGCTGCTGAAAAATTTTGTCGATTTGGACGAATTGTCAACGTTTACTCAGTAACGATGTGCAACGAACTAAAAAAAAATGTTCGCCTGGAATTGGCGCAATTAACACCTCCCGCCGCACGTCGCCAAGTTCACAACAAATTATTCGTGTTCCCAGCTTCTGATTCGTATTGTTGTTTTTGCCTGTTTGAACGAGCGCAATCTTATTTCTCTTCTTGTTTGAAAACTTGCCTTCTATGGTTCTTCAAGACAAGTTGCTCCTTCCCTCTTGTGACAAAGTCAAAAACAAGTGGCTCAAACTTTTTTCAAAAGTCTTACCTTCCGAATGTTAAAACGTTATTTATTCCTAGAAGTAAGTTTCGTCCGTCGTTGGAAATTCGATGCACCTGAATTATCATGAATAATACGCGTAAAATTGTACGCTGTAAAAGTAGTATCAAAGACTATTTTGTTACGTGAATTATAACTTTTTTCCTTATGACGTCATATCGTTCATCGTTAAACGTCCAATCTGAGATTGTATTGCTGTATAAATACCAATTCGGTCAAGTTGGTTGACTTGGACAAACGAATATTGGCCGCTTGTAATTCGATTGCAGAATAATCACGTCGCTTTTCAGATGCTCCGTTCTAGTCCACTTTTGTTTCCGCTTTCAAAGATCCACTTACATTTTATCTGCTCGTGACACTTGTCTTTCTATCGTAAAACTCTACCTTTGTGAGTGAAATCTGGCACAAACTTCCGTGTTTGTTTGTTTTTTTAATAAATCATTTTTTCATAAATCTTTGTCGAACCAGAAATCAATACTTTTTACTGATTTAATTAAATTTAAATTAATTTAATTATTCAATTCTACTTGAAGATGCTGTAACGTAAATTATATATTTTTTCAGATTATCATGGAAACGCAACAAGCAAAACAAACCCTTGCTGATATCGAAGCACGTCATGCTGATATTATAAAATTAGAAAATTCAATCAGAGAACTCCACGACATGTTCATGGATATGGCTATGCTTGTAGAAAGTCAGGTAAGGATTTGTTGGTTACATTTTACATTACGACTTATGAGATGAAAGTTACAAACCATCTGAGACGTTGGAAAAAAATTGAGCTCAAAATAGACAGACGTACAGAAGATGTACAAATAATCAAGTTTAGTTTTGAAACTGATGATAAAATCTTGTTTTCAGGGTGAGATGATAGATCGTATAGAATACCACGTAGAGCACGCGGTGGACTACGTACAGACGGCTACGCAGGACACCAAAAAGGCTCTCAAGTATCAAAGCAAAGCCCGACGGGTAAGTCTGTCGAACCATCCGGTCAAATTTGATCAACTCATTGATGTCATTCATTGGCCCTTTTTATTTGATCCGGTCCCAAATTTCATTACTAACTATAAATATATATAATGCAACATATTCAACACTTGAATCATATTTATTCTTCGCTTGTTTTTACTAATATGATCATCCCATAACAAGGCTAACAAAATAGTCAACTTAATATATATATATATATATATATATATCTATATATGTGTGCGTACCTGAATCTATTGATGTGTTATAAGAAACCCATACATGAAACACGTATAACTAATCATATACATAATCTGTGTGTCTCTTCTACCCTGTTTAACATGGATGTTGCTGATTGTACCTCTGTCTAATGCTGCTCTATGTATACTGATCTATTAATCGCTGGTTATTTAACTCGATTATGCAAACAACGTTTGCCTGTGTGTTTGTCAACCTCGTCATATGTCCGCACAATGTCGATGTAATAAATGTGTGTATATATGCTCCCCCGAACTGCCGTATGTGTCTACAAGTGTACACATACTACGTGTCGCCCGACACACGAGACGACAACTTTTAAACACCAGTTCCTTGATGTGTCCTCAATGCAGAAAGTCCCGATTAGCTCCCGTCCCAGTAATCCCGTCGCGTTACACCAGGAACAAACGTGCGAACAGCAAAACCTAGGTACCGACACGCTCCGCTCAAGTGACTGCGCCAGGCCTGCTGCAAATAGAAGTCACGTACAGAACGCAGAACAGAATAAGGTAACGAATGGCTCGAGTCAAAGTCAACGTGCATCTGCTCTTGTACGCAACCAACGAAGTTGAATCTCCTTTTTGCAACCGGACACCGTCCGTTGTCGTTAGGATGATATTTAAATTGTGAAATGATATAAATTGATCGACGGAATTCGAAAGTCAACTGAAATTTAGGTATAACGCGGCATATATCACATCTACGTCACGTATACACAAAACGCGTGTGCACAATGAGCATGCATGTTCACTTTTACATGAGCTCGACAGAGAGACGTCAGCTTTCCGGGTTTTCGTTTTCAAAGTGGGCACAGCTTGCGCCAAGTCAAGTGCTTGATGAAAATTTCAGCCCCGAGAAAAGATTCTTCTTTTGCTTTCTTCCTTTTTTTTTTTTGGTTATATACCATTCTTGCCATTCGAGCGGGCCATCAAATCCAATGATTTTTTCGTTTCGATGCAAACGTATGCGAGTGAACTTTATTGCCAGGCCAATGAAAGTTAAGTGTCAAAGTTCGCCTTCTTTTTATTTTTACAATTGTGAAGAGAATTTTTTGTCCTCGCCGTGTCATAATTTTAAAATGGAATCTGTAATTAACCGGTTGATTAATTTCCTTGGCCGGTGTAATTTTTATGAATAACAATTTTCATTGGCTGTTTTTGAATAAAATGTAAATGTTGCGCGACTTGTTCGCAATCGCTCGCAAATTTGCATAGATATAACGGGTCTCGCGCCGAGTGCTTTATTTGCATAAATAATAATCGTACAAGCGAATCGCGAAGAGCTGGCCGGCGAAACCCTCGGAAATCATGTTGACGCCTCTCCCGTCGTTTTGACGGACGCTAATTTTGTCAGGGGTCCGTGCTGGAAAGCACTTTTTCTTCCTTTTGAATCTTGCACCCGCTTTTCTCCGAGTAGATGAAATGTCTGCATAAGTAGTCGACTTATCCCTTGAACGGAATAATTAAACCTGGAGAACGAGACGCTTAGTGTTACAAAAATTACAATGAATTTGAATTCGTAAAAGTGATTGCATGTTGTTCGTGTCGAATCTCCCTGCAATTTTCCTTCGATCCGAGTGCTTTGTAAACTCCGGCCGATGAATCGTATAAATACAAAGTGTCCAAGTTGCTGTTCATTATTCGTCGACACTCTTCGTTTTCATTTCAGAAAAATAAGTTGTACAGATTAATCAATGATATAAGTAGTCAAATTAAAAAATAACGGCTTGTCTTGAGGGGATCCCGTTAAGAGCATGAAAATAAAATTGGTAACGGGTGTTGATCAATTTTAACAGCATGATTAAGACGAATAATGATCGAGAATATACTTTTATTGCTTCAGAATAATTTGCAAGATGAGATAGTGCCAATTTCAAGATCAAGCTTCGAGTTTCACGATTCAATCTCGTGAAACGTAATCCGACCGAGATGCAAAGACTGATGGAAATTGAGCGATTAATTATTATTATATATATTTTTTGTCATTTCCATTTCGATGGATTTGCTAATAGATGGACTGCCTGTTCGCAACTTGTTAATTCTTTTTAGAATGATTCTTGGTTGCTTTTGATTGTTATTCTCAGGTAAAGAGGCATCTGTTTATATATTTTTATAAATTTTAGATGCAGATGTAAAGTAGCAGTTAGGTTGCACTTTGTACGAAGTTTGATTTCTTTTCTTTAATACCATCTTTGCATGCAAATAAAAAACGATACACTATTTCTTCCTCATCGTATAATTATCTCTCAACGATCGATCATATTTATTATGCAGAAGTGCTAAATGTCATTTGAAGTTTTTACTTTAAGTAGCATTTTTTACATTCCAACAATACTCAGTAGATCAGATTGTAAATGTGTTACAAAAGAAATTTAATTTTTAATGAAAAACAAATTTAATATTTAGTACTTTTCATATACGCTAAACGCTCAACATTTTTCCTTAAATTGATTGCAACAATACTCGGCTGAACCTCATTTTTCTTCTCTTTTTTTTTCGGTTTTGTCCCAAAGTTGCTCCACTTCATCTAATTACTTTGCAAAATACGTCGCACAAGAGCCGAAAATTCCAGATTGCTGCAATCAATATGAAAAACCGCAAGTTTGACAAGGCGTCCCAGTAAATATAAATTCTCAAATGAGTTTTACGCAAATTCTTAATTAATTTCTAAACCCCCGTGCATTTTGAACATTTTCATCCGAAGCAAAAAGTCACGGACAAGATAAAATTGTTAACGCGATTCGTCACGGTGCAATTGGGTTGATGACATTAAAAGTCAGTACCGCTTTTTTTGACAGCGAGTTCAATTACATCCTACTGAGTAATTAAAGCGCCGAGTGTTTCGACGAATGTAAACGAATTCGAAATGTAAATTGACGCCACATTTGTTAACTTGCTCTTTCTACCTCCCCCCCCCCCTCCACTTCATCCCCCTCAATTTTCCACAGGCTAAAGAAATACCCTAGTTGCATACAAACAACTTTAGCATCTAAAGTAACGTTGAGGATAATTTGATTTATCTTCAAACGGTTGATTAATAATCAATCGGCGAGCTTTTGCGTTGACAAAACCGAGCTTAGCCGCAAAGGATAATGCCGGGCTTTTAATCAATTCACCAAACTGTGAAATTCAATCAACGCTGGCAAAAATTGTTTGTATGAAATATCGCGCAGCCAACTAATTGATTGACTATAACATATCCATAACTGCATGGGTGACAATGGCCATTCATACTGATCGACGTTTGATTCTCTTTTCTGTCCACAGAAAATGATCTTTATTATGATCTGCATCGCAATATCTCTCGTCATATTAATCTCCGTTCTTGGAGCGTTTCTTCCAATATTCTAAAGTCCCCTAATCATGCAAAACAAAAAAAACAAGCGACATCACCAGCAACAGCTTTGATGATGAGCATGCAAGAAAAGAAAAGACAAACAAAAAAAAAAGAAAGATTCACAACCGGAGAGCAAAAGAAAAAAAAGACACGCAAAGTGGGAGCGAAAGTTACGGATATGAATAGCACACGAGAGTAATACGAAACGATAAAAAGAAAAGATACTATTACCCGCGAGTGTTATTGATCGCGCAAGAAGCGAGGAGAAAAAAATGACAAGAATGAGAAACAGCTACAAAAACAAAAGGAAGAAGATGGAAACAAATCTAATAAATAAATAGTGATCAATGAAATTAAAAAGCAATGACCTATATCGTTGAGAGAGATACAAACATTTTTTGGACAATTATTTTTGAGCTAGAAACAACTCGGAGAGCAGATCTATCCTCACTAATAAAAGACAAGAATACAAAAAGAAAAACGAGAGCCCAACTGACGTGATTCGACGAATCATTTTACACGCGAAGACAATAAAACAAACACACAATTAATGTATTGTATGTATGTGTATATATCGGGGGGTTAGTTTTGTATATATGCATATATATACATGGTCGATGGACGATTCAAATTCGAGTGCTTCAAGTGAAAACTAATCCCTTGTTGTAAAACCAGCCATCGAAACTAATCCTCGCACTATTAACGCGGTTTTAGACTTTTTAATTTTCATCAACACGCCAAGCTAATCTGACGATATCTAGCACGCCTTAGATTAATTCATTGGGATGTAAAACGTAAAAAAAAACTTGATACAACAAAATCATTTCCGTTTTTTCTTATCTTTTTGATACAAAGGCGCGCTTGATATTTTCCGGCGCTTCATACACACTGTCCTCATGTCATTTGAGTGTACTCAACTATTATGTTAATTGTTGGAACGTCAATGTAGACATTAATTATACGCCTAATCAGCATCATTGTTTCTGTGAGCGTCGTTTTGTTCAAGAGAGAGAGAGAGAGAACGATGATGCGTGGAACCATCGAAATTGGAGCGGGTGCACACAGTCGCGAGAGCAATAAATATACAACCTGCGAATTTCGATATTGCTGCTGCATTGCCATTGATTTTTCTAACATGAGCTTCCGATAAAGAAATGGTGTGTTTGATGTTCACCTGTACCAAATAAAAAAAGAGAGCCAATCGATCCAAGCGATTCGGCCCGTCTGCTTGCCTTATTGTTAGAGACGCTTTCAACAAAATCATTTCTCTCGCTCACAAGGTACGCGGCAACCTGTACTAATCGTCCAACTAACCGCTGTCTCCTCATTCTCCGATCCTCGTACACCAGACGACCAAAATTACACTGTCCGTCTGTGCGTCAACTCAATGTTTCAAAATATCTGATCATGAAAAACAAACGCTAACTGTAACGTCTCGTCAAGAAAAACCAAAATGAGTCGACGAGCCTGTTTCGGCGAGGCTATCCAGGGCACAAATTTTCATAGTAACGTTGTTCTGTTCACAGAAAATGATCCTGATCATAATCTGCCTCTCAGTGGCGGCCATCATTTTGATAATCATTTTGGTCAATAGTTTGTTATGAGCACACGAGTATCGGGCAAAGAGGAAATTCGACATTCGCACATCCCACCTGTCACGTCCGACACAGTCCAAAGAAAACCAGGGGAGTCTACGCCGTCAAAGCAATCTCATCGGGGAGGATGATTTTTGTCACAGGGACATATATCTCACTCTCAGCTGCCGAACCACTTTTCCGAACGAGATTTGGGAGTTCACGAGTTCTTTCCAAGTCTCGTTTTAAGGAGGAACAAGTGCTGTACTGACCTTGGCGGTTCCATTTGGAAGTGATTCTTTAAGTTAAGACACCGCAGACTGGTAGAATCGAGATGGATCTTACAGATTGATATAATATCTTCTTTCAATAATAAAAATAGAAAAAAGAAACTACAAAATTTTTTTTATCATTAAGACTCAATCGCAAATCAGATCCAAAGACGGTTGAGCAAAGAAGATATTATATGACTGTTTTTACTTCCATGAAAGAAAAAACTGAAAGATTCTGTAGAAAAATTTGAAACATACCTGTAAAAGAATGTTAGCGAATGCTCGCAGAAACCGTGTCGGTAGGATATGTCTGTGTAGAAGAAAAGAATTTTTTTTTCATTGACTTACCAATTGTTCCAACGATCGGGTTGCAATCTTGCGAGATGCAACTAATGGTGACCTTGCACCGATCAAAGTACCGAACTAAGTGTCAATTACTCTATCGTTTTGTCCTTGTTTTCATGACTATGTTGCGGTGTTCTTTAACATTTGTAAATATTGATAATTATAAGAATTGAGTATTAGTATGTCACCGTGGAAGGCGACCTCGCCGAATATTAATTAAGGAGCAAGTTTGTTATGATAGCGCTGATGAGTCTAGACGGGAGAGAATACCGTGTTCCATTTCACTAGCCAGTCTTTGCTCGATAGCAAATTCGTTTCAATCTGAACGTTTACTGCTTCTATAACGATTGCGCGTGGGTTTCGCTCTGTGGAAACAAAATACAAGATGTACTTCACGTAGAGAACTGATCAAATCACGTCGCTTCTGGCGCATGCACGAACGTTTCCAAATCACACCGATATCAGCCGATAGAGAGAGCAAAAAAAATATACTGAACACGTCCCCGAAGATTACGATTGTCAAGTTGTAGTGTTCAATGGAGATGACAACGGCGAAGCATTGAAAGAAAACGATCGGACGACTTTATGATAAAGGGGGAATCGTTGACAGAACGAGGAGTCGATGATTAACGTATGAGAAACATCAACGATCCGAGTAAGTACACTTGGATTAAACGATGTTTTAATGTCTCATTGGTATGTATTCTTATCGACTCGATTTTTAGCAAACCAGAGATCACACTTTTGTAAAATGCACAATTCTTTCTTTATACCGTAACAATGCAAAACCTGTTTTTTTTTCTTGTTACAATGCAACGGTCATCTTGATCCCAAAGTATTTATCGCATCCATATTTCTTTTCCAACGACTTTTGTTTAACTTGCAATCAGTATTACGTTTTTTTTTATACAATTTAATGAACGGTTCATTGTATAATCTAAGATACGAAAACATGTTAACCCAAACCAATTATGGTTTGCTGATTGCAGTTGATACCAATATTGTGGCGCGTTTGTTCATAAACATTAGCGCAATTCAAATTCTATCGGAATCACCGTCGGTTCGAATCCTCATCCAATTTTGACAGAATATGCATTTCAAAGAATTTTATAGAAAAGGTCGCGCATTTAAAAAGACATACTGTTAAACCGAAACACTTGGGTTTTGGTATTGGAAAAATAGAGAAATCGTTAGATTCAACCGTATTTAAATGTTACGAGAAAAAAAAAAGAAGATAACCAATGTACTTTTTTTACTGCCCGCACGTTGGTACTGAAAAGAAAAATGCAACACTTTCTTAACGATATTTATTATATTTTAAATAATATTTAAGTTTAATTTCATTGTTGAGTTGTATTATGAGTTAATTGTGTAACTAAATATAATTGTTTTATTGTATATCATCTGGTTGATTCATTTGTTCGCTTCTGTTTATTTTCCTGCTTTGTTATCTATAATTAAGTTATCAGATCTTACTACTTACAGAAAACCCAATAGAATAATAGAATTGTATTACCAGTCTGTTCATTATTTAGAAACGCCAAAAAAGAACTTTCTAAAATGGTGACTCTGATCAATGTCCAAGTTACATTATTTCGCTGAAATTCGTGTCAGTCCACTGTCAGTTTGCAATCATAAAAATTGCAATAATCCAAATGAGGCCACTTTTCTTTTTCTGTGACATGCAAGTATAACCGGCTGTCTGTCCACAAAAAAGCTTGGGCGAGCATTTTTATTTATCGCCTCTCGGGTTAATTTAATGTTAGGACGAATGATGGATCTCGTCCGATGTCCTTTTCGCACGTTTCAGGTCTTTCGACAAATCAGTATGATAACACAGTGTTAGACAGAGTTCGATACCAGATATCCTAGCCAGTTAAATGTTTCAAGAGACAGACGGATAAGTTTAATCCGACGGGTTACAACTAATAATAATCATGTCTTTCTATTTGTTATTGCCACCAACAGAAGAAGATCATGATCCTGATCTGTCTATCAGTTCTTGCTATCATCTTGGCCTCGACCATCGCTGGATACCTTGGATTCTAAACGATTTCGTCGAGGTAACAATCAAATTTTATTTTCTCTTCTCTTCACTCCTGGCCCTTTTAGACAGGCTTACTAAACCTGTTTAAAATTTAGTTATATATAATTGCAATTAAAAAAAATTACAAAATTACAAAAATTTTGTTCTCGATATCTTTTCTCTTGACAACTCTTTTAAGGTCCAGGATAAATAACAATGAGTAAAACGATAAGACAAAAGACAATCATAGGATGAACAAATCAACCTAGACAAAGATCAAGATCGTGAGCAATTTCAATCAGTCGTGCTGTATGAAGTTGGTATAGTTAAACAGAGCGTCGTTATCTTGAATTGATAACATTAGCAACGGCAATACAAAACTTTTGCAATGAGCAGTATAAATATTGCCTTATTACTTTCAAACTAATTGCGCGAATTGAATCGTTAGATCTCACGACTGTGCCGCTAATTTTGTTTTGTTTTTTTTTTTTTGTAATTTGGCAGGGAAAAGAAGAGAGCGAGAGAACGAAGAGAGAGAAAAAAGTCCCGGAACGTTGAGCTCTCTTGCAAGGATTTGCCTACACCATCATCAGACGGCTGTATAGGTTCTTACGCATATCGTCCAGGTCTGCTGGAAATGCCAAGCTCCGCTCCGACGCCCCCAGCCATTGTCTTCATCGACGTCATTGAAACGAAACAGTAGCAGGATCTCACGCATTCGACTTCGCATCATCGTCAGTTGGGTCAATCAACGAGGTCAGCCGAGCCTTCATCGAGAAACATCGCATTCGCGTTTGTTCATACTCGTAGCTCTTAGTATCTATAGGCACAAGTTAGAGAAACATTTGTTTTGACAAATATTTTATAACAAGCATCAGAACTTAGCTTAACTGCAGTTTCATTTTAGAACGAAAAAAAATGCGCGAGCCATTCAAGTTGATATTACGTGCAGTTCCAATTCAGAACGACCGAGTTGGGTTCGGTATATTTGCTTGCGTGGGTAAGGATGCGAAAATGAGTGCGTAGGATAATGTCAAATCTCTTCTCCTCTCATTCATTAGGCAGACGCAAACAGATGCAAAGGTCACGGTAGAGCAGCGCGATTTCTCAAACGGCACTAATTCACGCCTCATGATATCAATTCCCTCCATCGGGCAGGTGTTTGATTTGACAGATGAAAAAAAAAATGAAAAATTAAGTGTCCGAATAATGAGATAGACTGTCGTTACGTTATTGATTGTCAAAATTCACTTTCATTGTTCTCATCGCTCTACCGGTTTCTCTTTTTGTTCTGAATCTTAAATGACCGCCGACATACACGCATGTTGCATATCTTTGCGGACAGAACTGATGCATGAGACGAACAAAATTCGGTGACTCGATTTAGTCACCGACCAAGAACCAAAGGGAGAGAGAACATTATGACGCTCCAAATAGCAAATGATTAACACAATGAGAGTCAAACATTAAACGTTTGCAGGAGCGTGTAAGAAAGCCTCGCGAAAGATTGCCACATTTCTGATATATCCCGTATATTATGCGATGTATAGTTGTCAATCATGATACAGGTGACAGAACGTGATTGATACAAATAGAGATAAAAGAAATTGTATTAACGTACAATTTCCAAAAAAAAAACGGGTTGTGGGTGCACGTTGAAAGGCGATTAGGAATTATAACGATTCGACGCCCGGTCTTCTGCGGGTGCCTGCGAACATTCGACGGAAACCTCCGATTCCTTTTGTCAGTCCCTTTGAAAAGTTGAAACGTGCCTAGAAGACTTGATTTATCTTTTGTACTTCCTTTCCTCTTCGATAATAATATGTTTTCGCTTGCAATTTTCTAAGTGTCTTTTTTAAGATCTTTTTTTTCTCTGTTACGCAAATGTTCGCGAGTGTTCTCGGTTAAAAGGTCGGGCGAAGAATTGTTGAAACTTTAATTGGTTGCTAGTAATAATTATATTCAAAGTTATATATAAATTAAGGCCATCTTGCATTGTACAGAAAGTGTAATTGTTAGTCTAGGTAGCTATGTTATAATCTATTACTCGAATTCAATATATAAAATAACAAACAAAAGGTGGGATAAGAATTGAATAGCGGATTGAAACAAACTAACGAAAAAGTTCATCGACGGACTGTCGTCGCGAAATTTGAACTTGGTGCAGAGAGATCGTGAATGAATAAATAAAGAACTATATATATTATCTGAAGTTCGTAACCTTATTGGTGTAAATTTTGCAAGAGAAAAAAATAAGCGAATGCACAATGCAATACGAACTCTCAGACTGTTGCGATTATTCTTCGTTACTCAAAGTTGATAAATAAAGATTGACATAGTGGTTTGAATATTTAAAAAATTTTAATATTGAGCAACGAAGTCAATTTTCGATTGATCTTCAAATGTATATTTATCTGCGTTGACCGTTTAGTGCATTAACAATTGTCGCGAAAATTTATCGAAATAATGTTACAAACTTCAACTACGATGTTAATTAAGGGACAAACTGGCCGGTTCCGCGAAGGGAGAAGACATTCCAATTTTTTGCGACCCGCTTGCTTTTTATTAAAAAAAAAACCGGCTTGGTCGCTGAAAATTGCGTTCGAGCTTTGTGAATAATAGCTAACTCAATCGATATGACTTTCTTTTTCTTCTTCTTCTCCATCTTCTATGTCGTACACAAAGACTTCTCTGCGATGAAAGTAATCATATTGATAAACAACTGTTAAGTATACCATTCATGAAACGAAAAAATCGTAGACCACGTTTGTTTGTGAACAAATTGTAAGGTGCTTGTGACTTATCCACACGTATGCGTTTTGATTTCTCGACTTTGAATTTGGTGCACATAGGCATTTTTTTTTTCATCAGATCATTTCTCACCTAACTATTTAATCGCCGAGTTTGCTGCACGTGATCGAGATTATGCTGATTCGGATTCTCTTCTTTCTTCACGCTCAAATCTCTCCTAAAATAAGATCAAGCTCGACACTGGTACGAATCTGAATAGACAAACGTGACATACATTTATGTACCGGCATCAAAGCCAGTGTGATCTCGCACCGTCAGTTAACTCGGGTTTAAATAAGTGATGACACAAAAAAATAAAAGAAAAAAAGTTCTGAAACTTCTCCCTGTCGCTGTCACAGAGATCCGAACAAAGTTCCTTGGAGACGGAATCGTGAAATCATAAACTGCATAGTGCATTACACCTGACCCGTTTGCGAATCAACATTCACGATTATGATGAAACTAAATTATAAACGAGGACTCATTCAGGCCTTGTATAGTTTCCAATGTGGACGAAAAAAAAAAAAAATTAATCATCCGATTGACGCAAATCATGATTATCTGTCGAGAAGTGTAACATCGTGAGATGAAGGTGATGAACTGTGAAGATTAAGAGCACCGTCAGCAAACGATGAGCTTTTGAAGGGTCTTTGTCGGATCAATCTCTGAATATCAGTTTGTATGAACGAACGTTGTTTGACATTCGGGACTTATATATTATATATATGAATAAAAAAAAGCAGGCGAAAAATAGTCATAAAAAAGATGATGATGCATTTATAAGCGGCGCAAGTGGTGCACTCGGTCATCCACCGCGAATACTCTAGTCAGAGCTTTATCATAGCTCGTCCGGGTGATTGTCAACGAGCGATAGTTGTAGCGCGAGAATGTGCGAGCAAACGACGTCAGCTTTTAACAAACTTAATCTCAAAAAACCTAACGTAGTGCATAGCTATTCTGGTAATAGGAATTGAACGTAAGCAGAAAAGCGAAGAAGAAGAAATTTAAAAAAAATGGGAAAACGCAAAAAAAAAAGACAAAAAAAAACAAGAAATAAAGAAAAAACCAAAAAAGTATATCAATATTATACCAAAACCAGCGTTGATTTCATATTCATATAGAGATAATTTAAAAAAGAAAACGAGTAATTGTTAAATATGTATCGGTGCACAATCGACTGCGTTATCGTGTATAAAGTGATGAACATTTGGCCTAAGCTGTTTTCGGAACGATGGTTGATCCGGGTTAACCACTTTTATTGCCATCTCCATGTTTTTACAGTTGTCCTATCTTCTCGGTGTGTAGATTATTCGATTATATCATCGGAGCGTGTGACTATTGCGTCGACTAGTGCTTTGCTTTCGCGTCGTTTTAACTGTGGATAGCAAGCATTCGGACACTTTTTATTTGCGATCCGCAGGCGGAGTTTCATATCAACAGGATAGTGAGATTTGCGCACTTGAGCTAAGTCGAAATCAAATTTTTGTCACAATGAAAATGAGAGAGAGAGAGAGTGAGAATGAGAATGTGAAAAAGAAAAATATGATTGAGCCGAATTAACTATAGTTTGTTTGAATAGATCGTAATGGAAGCGAAAACAAAAAACAATTTAATCGATGTAATAAAATCACGGATTGTGTCACATCGGTGTGTGCAATCGCTGTGAAAGGCAAACACTTCAATAACCTTATATGAGTGTCAATTCCAATTTTGAATTAAATATGATAAGTTCGCGGGAGAGAGAACGTGAGTGAACGATTCAAGTGGCGAGGACTAATTACCCCTGAACCAAAGAAAGTATCTAAACACGAAAGCACGAGCGGCTCGACGGTGAGCCCGGTGCTTTTTCAGTTTAAACACGTTCTTTGCGTAGAATCTCGATTCTCATGCAAACAAAGTGAGATTACTGATAATGAAATATAATTAAACAAATAATATGAAAAAGCAACCACACAAAACACACAGACTTACACACACACGAACAATGATAAAATTAAAGTAATTATAAACAAACAACTATTACAAGTTACGCTGTAGCGCGATGAGAAGACAAAGAAAGAAAAAAAATGTGAGAAACCACTTTTTATTGTAGATATTTCATAGGGACTTGGTATAAAAATATAAATATTCTGTATTTAATGATAAACTTAATGAAATAAAAGTCAACGGTGTTTCTGCCTATTCACAATGCGTCTCGTACTTTCATCAAGCAAACTATATAAAAAAAAAGCATATTTAATCGTGAAGCAAGAACATAAAGTGATACACAAACAGATAGACCAGCAGAGCTGAACACCCCAAGTACACATATACACATTATATATATACTATATATATCTCGTATGCATTTAAACTCAGACGGTCATTATATTTCATTTCGATCTTTAACGATGTGAATTGTACAAATTTGGCAATATTATAGACTTAAGACCTTCCATGATCGTAAAACTCAATTGGAATAGGACTAACAAAAAACGGGCCTAGCGCGGTGATGAAATAAAAAAAATTACAATCACAAGTGGATGCGACAGCAACGGTAGAGACGATATGTGATCACATGAACGTGCCCTTCAATCGTGTAACCAGCACAAAATCCTATATAAGCAGAGGCGTAGATCCGTAGCTTATCTAGTTAATTCTCAATTTCGATGAAACAAGAAAAGGAATAAATAAATAAAAAAAAGGAAGGAGAGACAAGATAAAAGAGATCAATAAGAAGCGCATAAATGCAGCATATCGCTCGTTCGGTCGAACGAACCAATCTGACAGATTGCCTTTAGACGTATAGCAGCATGTGTCAAATTAAACATATTTGAATGTCACAACGTGAGACTTTTTTCAAGTGATGTTATATAGCTGCGTGTCGTAGAATGTCAATCATTGATATATTTTTCAGAGTTCGTCATTATTGAACAAATATTATATGAACAAATACCAATTAGCGTAAATTATAAAAATTCAACGCGTCGAATAATTCAGAGAGGCGACCTGCGGTCGCACGGCCCCGTGACTCGGGTGCGTTAAACTTTTCAAATCACACACCGAGCTATCTGTCAGTTTGTTCGTGCCGCTAGAAATATTATTATATAAAAAAAAAAGCCAATAAAGAAATGAAAAGACAGGAAGAAAGAACAAAAAAAATTAACACGAAACGATGATGACAAAAATGTATTATTTTGATCCGTGCGAATTTGAGTAAAGAGTACGAAGCCAAGTATTATTGTACAATTAACTTTCTTGCGTTGTTGTACAACTGTACCGTAGAGGGCCAAGTGCGTTCTCGTATTTGTGTTATCCTCGTCTAAAATTGAAAAACAAAAGAAAACCAAAAAAGGGAGAAAAAAAAGAAAGATCGAAAATGCGAGATAATAATATTAATGAGAAACGAGTCGCTCCATTATTTGCGCGTTGCCGCCGGCTTTACATGCGTGATTTTGTGTTACACCGTTTATCCCGAATGCGCAATCGCCGCTGCCAAAACTGCCGTCATGTTTTCCGGACTCGACGATGTACTTTGCCCTTTATCGTATCGACCGAGTAGCATGTAATGTTTTACAATAAATATGAAATAGCTGACTTATCTTTATCCTTAATTTTATATAACCGATGATGCATTTCTGAAATAATAAAAGTCATAGCACCAAAGAGAGATTATTATATCTAGAGATAAAACAAAAGAAGAAAATTTAAATTAAGCAAGTGAAATCTGCAGAGTTGCAAAACCGAGATGATGTTCAATGTATTATATTAAAAACAAAAAAAAATTTCTTGGAAGAAGCGTGTATTGAGAATAAATTACAATCTACTATCATCATTGGCACATGTGTCTTCCGTGTCTGACATTTTTTGAATAAACGTTACGAAGTAAATCAGTTTTAATTGTAACGATTTGAAAGAAGCAAAAAAAGATGATAACAAATAAAACAAGTCATGCCTGGCTTTGGACATTAGAATTCAAACGAATTTTTTCAAAAAAAAAAAAGTGAAATGACAAAGTATCGTTTCGTTCGTTTTGTTCGAATTCAAGCTTTCCGTCGCGACGACGTTCATTTGTAAAAGTCATTCTTGAAGAAAAAACAAATGTATGTAACAATAATGTATTATTGAGAAATAATTATTATTATTTATAAAATTATTATTTATAAGTATTACGATAGATTAAATAATCGACTGTAATTATATTGATATTAATGTTTCATTATGATTAAATATTAAAAAATTAATCATTTGATCAATTAATCATTTTGTGTTCAATTCGGTATTTAATAAAAACACGGTCAGGTTTATTTATTTTCGTAACTCTTAATATAATTTGTTCAAACATTCATAAATTTGATCTACAAATTAAGACGAAAGCAGCAATAAAAATCACGAGCATTTCTGCATAGACTGTATTAAAAATTATACATTATTACATTTGCATAAAATAAATAATAAATTAAATCGCAAACGAACTTAGTCTCAACTTTATGGAGATCAATGCAAAGTGATGTCACAATCATAAGTACATTCATGTTTTGCTATTCGTATAAAATAGCAGTATTGTAGTATATTGTGGATTGATTCTAACGTGGAACTTTTTGTTTCATTTCATAGATGTCAATAATAATCGCAGATATTAAAACAGTTCAATCGCAGTTGATCATTTTTCTCTTAAATAAAACAAAGTTAAAATTACAATAGACGATGTTCCATTTGATTGACCAGAAGACAATTTTATTATAATTGTATATCGTTAATTTAAATATTATTTCGTACGTGTAGTTTTTTTGGTAATCTTTGGGGAGTACCTTGAATACAGTATTAGTAAAATAGTTACCAATACCCCAGATATGTTTCAAACGAGTTTGTCTCTCGTAATATTTCAGGAATCAAAATTTGTAGTTTCAAAATTTTATACGCCTACCGACAATGCGTTAGAGTTTCAAACATTGGGACACAGGTTCGAATCGTCAAAATCGGAAACTGTTTCTGATTTTGATATTAGTCCGGAAGAGTATTTGCCATCCAGTGGTATTTGTTCGTGGCCTTTTAAAGCTCGCTGTTTGATGAATTTTACAGCGACTTTTGGTTGGACGTATGACATTGTCAACCGGCACCCCCAAGTTAATAAGGCGAGTGGCTGAAAAATGAGTTTGTTCGTTTCTGACAACTGATTTTGATGTACTTATATACTTTTCTTTATTACACTTACTCTTTTTTTATCAAGAAGATTGTATGGAGAAATCACATATCGCCTCAGACACCCAGATACTAACTTTTTTAAAGCCTTAACTTCTTGTGGATTTGCACAGGGATGATACAACATCACTACTGCCCCGTGCTAAAAATACCAATACAAAATTAATAGTACATGCAAATGTAATTTAATATGGTTGATTAATTAATTAACTGATACACTCACTTCTAAACTATGCAACCATCTTTGTCTTGGAAGAAACTTATATTCTCCATACTTAGGCCAGACTGGTCTATGTGTTCCACTTTAACAGAACAATGAATCATGAATTAATTTTGGGTCTTTATAAAATAAAAAACATTCGTTCAGTTTCATATATAAACTTACTACACTGGAAGAGTTTCGTCATACTCAATTTGTTCGTTCATACATTTGTGGATAGCCTGCAAAAATTAAAAAAATTAATGTTTAAAGTAATGTATCGTAAATTTTGTTTTCTATAAATAACAAATTTGTTGTTGTCTTACCACATAAGCTAACGGGACTTGTTCACAATACTGAATAGCATGGATGTTATAATCTGGAGTTAGTTTTTTATCATAACAGGTATAGTTTTCCGGAGACTCGTTCCAATCAACTGTCAAGTTAGTCTGAAAAGAAACAAATGCAACATTGTTTAAATTTGTTTTCATGGTTGAAAAACGTCAATTTTCCAGCAATGCCGTTAGTTTGAAAACCATTACTTTTCCATTATCACACGCATCATCGACTCCCATCTTGACCGACATTGGACCCGACGAGGAACCATTATTTCCGTCCTGTCTTAGTGATGGAGGAAAAATTTTAGGAGGTGGAGTTGGTTCGCCTGGACGCGATGGCATCCACCGACCTTGCCAATCTTCAGAATTCACAGCTCGTCGGAATTCCTTATTAATTGTATGTTCAACATCGGAATTTGATAATCTGAAATCTGTTAAAGAGGGTTTAGTCTTTTGATTTAATTTGATATTATTAAGAAATAGTTTTATTATTATCATATTTTATTATTATCATATTTGAAAATTAATTCTCTAACAATGAAATAATAATCAAAAAATTAATTAATGTACCTATCCTTATCTCTGATATCTAAAAAAAATTAAAACTTATCTTTAATAAAATTAATGAAACAAATGTCAAGTATGTTTTATATCAACATATGTTCAGTACTTGTTTTCCTAACAAAAAATGAATGTTGATTGATTTCATTGTTGCTATAAGATTTTAAATTACTCAAAAAATTTATTTTTAAATTTGACATTTCAATATAAAAACTGTAACAGTAAATGCAAACAATGTATTTGTGAGAGGTTAGATTTTAATTGTTTCAAAAATCGTTGACAGTAAACACTGTTTCTGAATTTAATCAATCTGTTAAAATACCTCTTAACAAGTCGACCAGAAAATCTGCATTCACGCAAGCACAGCATAAAATACAAAAAAATATTGTGTACGCCGGATCGCGATATATCAACATTTTCAACGTATCTGTCAGCTGACGATGAGAAATTGACCCGAAGGGATTGTAACTGTCACTTTCTAGCTGTTTCCCACACAAATACGGATGTTACATTTAATGCTCACTAGGCGGCGTCTTCATGTTATAAAATAATAAAAAGAGCGTCCGTAAACAATTGATATAAAAATTGAGAATTAAAAACTGCACTTTGACAAATAAGCAATTATGTAAAAAAAAAGTTTTAATTAAAACTAAAAATAATCTTCAACATTCTTATTCTTTTTTCATAGGTCAGATTGAGCTTTTTAAAAGTCGCTTTATTTGACATAATAAAGAGCGGGAAAAGTTTCTCGTCCTCGTTATGCATAAGTGAGCACGGAAAACAACAACACGTGTCGGTGCTTGGTGTTATGACGTTTTTTTAACTCTTTTATTTCGATTATGTTGCAAAAAGTTACGGTTTGATTGAACTGTGGTTATTTATCTGGATATTATCCAAAATGATCACAGATTATTTGGTGACCCATCATGCTGCAGCACTTGAAGAAATTCTCGACGCCAAGGAAGAAAAATTATATTCCCTTTATATCAAGTAAGTGCACATCGTATATTTTCTCATTGAATAATTGATCTATTTTAAATTGTCACCAATTAATAAATCCCAAACAATTAGTTTCATAGATCTTCTCGAAGCTGAGTTTGAAGTTGCCAATAAAATTTTGCAAAGGCCTACTGATTATTTACTCGTTTGTGAAAGAGATGCAGTCACAGCCCAGGAGCAGATGGTTCAAGTTGGACAAACTGTCAAAAAACGAGTATGAGATTATAAATTTTTTTATTTTTATAATTTTTATTGGATAATTTAAAATTTAATTCATACAATTTTCAGATACGAATTCGAATAACAGGAATACCAGTGACCATTCAGAACGGTGAGATCGGGCAGTTTGTTACAACAACAGGTGTTGTAGCTCGGGTTTCTCAGCCCACCGCACTGAAACTAAAGATGCGCTATACGTGTAAAAAATGTTCACACGAAACCATAGTTAAAGTAATCGAACTTCCACCAAACCAAATTTTTAATTTTTTCAATGACATTATTTAATGACATTGTTTTTTTTATTACAGTTGGAATGGGAAAGACAATTGTTCCCAGAAACTAAAGAGTGTGAAGCATGTAAATCGAAAAGTATTACACCTGTTACTACCATCAAACAAGAGGATTGTACTGATTATCAAGAACTGAAGCTGCAAGTGTGTTTTATAATAATTTAAATTTGTACAATTTGATTGTAATGTTCAATTTTAAAAATTATACATATATTTTAATATTTTTTTAAGGAGAGAAATTTAGGCGATTGCACATACTCAGTGGGACTTGCTGTGGTTCTGATCGAAGATCTGGTCGACATATGCAAGCCAGGCGATCAAGTCAACATAACGTAAGTTAATTTTACGAATACATCTGTACAAATTGTTAGAATAAATTTATTCGGAAATGCTCTTTTCAGGGGAGTTATTATAAGGAGATGGAAAAATCTTGCAGCGGGTAAAAGAGCAGAAGCAACAACCATGCTGTTGGCTAACAACATTGTGGTGCAACAAAAAACATCCAAACCAATGTCATCGGTCAAAGATATAGAGGAACTGTTCAAAAATTATTGGAAAACTTATGAAGAAAGTCCACTAGTTGGAAGGGATAATATTTTAGCTTCTATCTGCCCTCAAGTGATTATTAATTTTTCAAACAAAATTAAACTTAACTTCATATCTTAAAGCAAAACAATTTTAAATTTATGGTTTTCTAGTTATGTGGAATGTACAAACTGAAATTAGCATTAGCTGTTATCCTCGCCGGAGGAGTTGCAAAAACTTCAGACACAGGTGTGCTTCATCATACTAATTATAAAACTATCTAAAAAGTATAGAAAATGAATATGAGCATGGTAAAACTCAATTTAATCATTAGGCACAAGAGTACGAGGTGAACCACACATGTTACTGGTCGGCGATCCCGGAACAGGAAAATCGCAAATTTTACGTACGGCTTCAAGATTAGCCTCGCGTTCTGTACAGACGACAGGCATAGGTTCAACTGCCGCTGGTTTGACAGCAGCAGCTGTTAAAGTAAAACCAAAAAAGAACTGCCTTATTCGATCTAGACATACAAAATAAATAAATATATAAAATTAAAATGTTTATAGGACTCAGATGGTTGGCACTTGGAAGCTGGAGCTCTCGTTTTAGCTGACGGGGGTGTTTGTTGTATCGATGAGTTTACAACGATGAGTCAACATGATCTAGCTTCGGTCCACGAAGCAATGGAACAGCAAACGATCTCAATTGCCAAAGCAGGCTTGATGACAACTCTGAATTCTCGTTGCACCGTGATCGCTGCCATAAATCCGGTGGGTGGCCGGTTCGTCGATGGCAAAGAGATTGAAACGAGAATCGGAAAACCGCTGATGTCACGATTCGATTTGATATTCTATCTGAAAGACGGCAGAAACAAAGAATGGGACAGGATGATGGCCCTGCACATATTGAAAGCTGCCTACGAAAATGTGGACGATAAATTGTAACCGGACATTCTTTCATTCTTCTTCTGTCTTTCCAACCGATAATTTGAACATGCCAATTCTTTTCTTTCAGAAACAATTCGGAGCACACGAAAAACGTCTGGGATTTGAATAATCACTGGGAAGAAGACGTGCTCCGCGAATATTTATCGTTCGTACATTCCTTGAAGCCGCAACTAACTGACAGTGCGAAATTGATCTTGCGTACTGTGTTTCTCAAATACCGGGCAGACGACAGAATTGCACCTGAAAGAAAGACTGTCCGCCTTTTAGACAGTTTGATTAGGTAAAGATGTAGTAATTTATTAAACGGGACGATTATTACAAACATTATTTATTTTATATTTCGGTTTGTTTATTGGACGATGGAACGAACAGGCTGGCAGAAGGTCATGCTCGACTTATGTTCAGATCAAAGGTTTTAGTTATGGATGCAATCGTAGCTGTGGACTTGGTTGACAGCGTTGAAATTTTTGATGATAATATTGGGTGTCCTTTTCCATTAGATCCTACTGAACGCTACTTAGAGATGGGTAATTACATATAAAAAATTAATTAAAACCCCTAACTTTTCAAATATCAAGTAATTGTTCGTTATTCATTTCAGGCTCAAGAACTCTAAGGAAATTGCGATTAGAAACACTGATCGGAGATTTGTGACCAGAATGATTGGTACTACTTGATTGGTCGAATTACCTTAATGAACTGAATAATTTATTAAAAATTTATAACATTAGCATGTACATAACCGAAAAGTTGCTTATAGTTTATACAGGACGATTTTCATATCTGTAACACAATGTAACAAACTATTGTCGTCGCTTCAATATAAGTGTCAATATAAGTAAAAATATTTTGTATACAAATGTTATAAACGAAAGATGAGTTACGTAGATTTACAATCTAGGTGGTTTCACAGTGTAAAATTTTACTCACCGAGTACGAAAATTTAAAACAGACACAACAAAACTGATCATCTGGGGAATTCGAACACTCTTGTTCATCCTTCAAACATTCAAACTATCGCGCTAAAGAATATTACTCGCCGTATAAATATTATAATTTAATAAAGCGTTGCATGTTTATAACTTGAGACCGCAGTCTTTATTTGGGTGTGTATGGTGTATATGTTATAATTTTTTGGTGCTTATAAATGAAAGATATTCTCTACAGCGTTTTTTGCAAATCAAAATGATATCGAATAATCAGTTGTGACTTTAAGTGTACCTACTGTTTGAAAGAATTAAAAAGATGAAAAAAAAATGTGTCTATGTTTGGCCTCCTAAAGTGTTATTGTAAAATTAGTTCCAACGCAAGCACGACCGTTAATATTATACTTTTCACATACAGTACAGATGATATTTATATATACAAAAAACAGAAAAAATCACTTCAAGAAACGCCGATTGTAACATTAAAATTTTTCATTAATAATATCTATCATTTACCTTCAACAATGGATCAGATTTCGTATATAATTTATATATATATATTTATAATATTTTTTTCATATAGAAATGATATAACTGCAATGATCATATCAGTGTTGTTTGATTTAGTAGCGTGGCTGGCCAGCGGCCTGAGACATTTGGGTGCGAATGGCGTTAGCTGCAACATTGCTAGCTGCGTTTTGTACATGCTCATTTCCAAGAAAAGTTGTTGCAAATTCTTGCTGAGCTTTTTGCATGCTCGCATCAGTGTTGCGATACATTCTGTGTACCTGAAACCATAGAAATTGTGTGTTTAATTAAATAAAAATTTATCTATATTCAAGATAAAAATATGAAAAGAGATAAACACTTACTTTTGTTAGTAAGAGAAAATCAGCAACAGCGGCTGTGACATATGCTATTGACACCAGCAACATTATGATGCCCATAAAGGTGCCTTTTCCAGTTCCGTAACTGAACGCTGTTTTTACTTGGAAAATGCCACTGATAAAAAAATAATACAATTTGTAATGAGTATTTTACGTAACTGATTATTATCTAAAATGAAAAGAAGGAAAAATATAATTGAAAATGTTTACCATGTACCAGTTCCAGAAACGCCAAGACTTTGAATAGACGTTACAACAAATTGGAAAAAGAAGACGAAGAAAAAGACCATGAAATTGATAGAACTATCGTTCCTGTTATAAAAATGAAAAAACAACGTCAATTAATTCTCGTTTGATAAAATTGTGAATAATTTTGAGTCATGTTTTCGCAGATACATACTTGAATGCTTTGTACACCGGTCGGTACCAACACAAAAACGAAAACGGCGTGAAAAGTATAAGATAAAGTACACCTAGACCGAATATTTCAAAAACTCCAAATGTTATAAAGTAAAGGAATCCTCCGAAGGCGTTCAACACAAGTACTAAGCCGTGGACTGAAAGAAATAATATACGATCAATATTTTTTTTTATCAATGAAACTCAAGGATGACATCAATACCGAAGGAAACACGATACGTACACATCCATAAGTAATAAAGTTGTCTAACAATTTTTTGAAATTCGGTGTGGATCTCACAATCGATGTCTTGATAAAAACATGGTTGGAAACAACACTTGTCCGGCAACGGAGGCCAATTGTTTCTCCTAGCTAAAATAAAAATCACAAATTCCAACGAACAATCTCAATTTTTTCATCTATTTTTAAAAAATTTATAAAATATTTGTTACCATAAAATGACGGACTTTGCATGTCACCTCCCATTTTTGAAGGGTCGACATTTTGCTGCAACAAACAAAATCATATCGTCTCAGATAACTCGTTTAACAAACACACAATTCAGTTTTTTAAAAGAGCATGTCAAGTTATTGTCATTTACAGGAGACGTTGGTGAAAATGTCCTAGACGATGTTGTTTGCGTCGGCTGAAAGTTTCGCGGGAAGGACGAAGGGGCAGCTTCCCTGTTGGTGGATGGAAGAGTGGCAGGTTGTTGAGTTGCTCCAATGCCACCATATGCCGGTGGATTCGCCGTTCGTACTGGCGGTGGGATTTGCGAACTCTGATTAAACGGGACCTGATTTTCTATCACCGCTCTTGTCACCGTGGCCTGGGGAGGATCACGAACCGGAGGATTCTGCAAACATTCATTCAAAATCAACTTCCATCTCAGAATAATCTCTCGACCAAAAAAAAACAACAACGTCACTAAAAATCGATTCACAACAATCGACGAATGTGAAAATTAAAAGGAAAATAAAAAGGGGAACCAAATAAAAAATGTTTTTATTCTTGTGATCGATATTTTTGCAGGCAAAGGAGGTAAAAATTAAAAGAAAACACTGAGATCGTAATGATAACAAAGATAGATATAAACACTTACCGAAAAGGGATCATCCGCTGGGTCCCCGAAGGGATTTTCATCAAACCCAGACATGCTTTTCAACTCCCACACAGTCCAAGGTGTTTTCTCGGTTTATTTATCTTTTGCCACACACTTGAGACTTCACTGACAACCGCAACGGTTCATTGCTTCACGTGCACGCAAAATTCATTTAACAAATACTCCCTCCGTGTTTCTATACGAAAGGTTCGGGTTACGGTTTGACGCAGCCGTCGAATTCCGTGAAAACAGACCCCCGATATCTGACGCGAGCAGCGCACAGGAAAGTACACTTTGAGCGGCAATGAAAGCAGACTTTGAAAGAAAACAAAATTCAACGAACAAAAAAAAACTGAACATTCGATAGGCAGATTATACGGCGTTGTTGCGTTATATTTTTTGTGGTATTTATAATTGACAAAGATAAAAAGAACTTATGAGATAGCGCGGTATCAATTTGTCATCGGTGAGGTTTCAAGTTTGGGTGCGCGCGCAACCGACGGACTCTACTTGATGAAATATGAGGAGCAATAGCTGAACAGCTGTTTTGTTGGTTGTTGGATGACAGAAAAGTTTGTCGGATAAATGAATGATTTATCCAAACTCGCTGAACTTAAATGTTATCGCGAATATTCCGTGGAGAGAACGAGAATGCCGCTGTTAAACGTAAACGACAGATCGACACATTGAAAATTTTTAACGACAAGTGAGTCTAGTTTTTTAACTTTTTAACCTCAATTGTTATTGACGACGGCGCGTTTTTAACATTAACTATACACATCGCTGTTATTGTTTTGTCAACAACAGTTGTCCGAGCAAGTGGTTGGTTGTGAGATGTTTGAAAATTCGCTTTGTTTTTCATTACGATCTCGTTGCATCCTAGTTTTGGTTTTTTCATGTCATTAGTCACTCGATAGTGAGTCACGAGATCTCAAAAAGGCTCTTTTGACTCGCGCGCTCCGTCAAATCACGATTATAATTCGGTTTGATGGTGATAATTTTATTGATAGTTTTTGTTTTTCTTTTGTTTCCTGAAACAGCGTTTTAGAATTAAGAGAAGATGTTGAGTATCAAGTACAATTTGATGCTGGGGACACACGAATGGCTATCATGGTATCGCTATCCCCTGAGTTTCCATTGGAAAAGCCAGTTCTACGAGTTTGTCCGCCAGTAATTCATCGTTGGTGTAACGAGCATAGCGAAATTGTCAGTGCTCCTGGATTACTGAATGTAAGTTGACAATTGTATATTTTATGTATTTTATTTTAACTAGTTAATTTCGTTTGATATTAATTTTAGTCTTTCTTTTTCTTTCAAGTTCACTGTACATAGCGATCTCGGTAGAGTTGTACAGGCGATAATACGTGAATTCACTCGAAATCCTCCAGAGCTGCTCGATGACAACTCACCCGTATCAAATCTTCAACACATAGGTTGGTATATTAACAAACAAAACAAAAATTATTTAACAAAATAAAAAAAATTGTAATTTTGTATTTTGATTTAAGATTTGACAGAAGGAGGGTCACCGTCTTATCCTTTACAATGTTACGAGCTGCCATCGACGTCTTTCAATTCGTATTACAATACTCAGTATCCGCAAAATCAGTTCTCGTCGACCAATACAAACACTTCTGTCTACAATTACAACTACACCAATGCGAGTGACAAGTCATTTGTCAGCAACTGCTCAACGATCCTTCACAACGCCAATCCGGTGCAATATTCGTCGAGTCCTTGCGCTGCAGCTGGCGTTACGACAACCTACACAAATTACCCAGCTGCTGCAGTCCAAGTAAAACCTGATGACCTGTTCCCGCAACTGGAAAAACTGTCGATTGAACAATTGAAGATGTTGAACGACAGCGACGACAGACTGGACCAATATGTGCGAAACCACCCGAAGCTTGAAGACTTTGATGCAGCTATCGAAGATGCTATCGATTGGGTCGAGAAAACTGCTTGTAAGTGGAAGATTTTTTATTTTTATTAATTTTAAAATTTGTGATTTAAGAAAAGATAATTCATGATGTTAAAATCGTAATGAAATTTGCAGCGTCCAATTTAGCCAAAGAAGAAGAGCTGAAACAATTGAAATCAGAAGTGGCGGAAAAAGTGGAGATCGTGAAAAGGTTGAAGAATCGTTACGACGAATTGAGCCAGCAATATAACAAATTATCGGAGACGTTTGCCCCGGATCACATAAAGGAATGTTTAAGACGCGCAGCGGACAAGAGTCATGAGCAGAGTGAGAAGATAGCAGACGACTTTTTGAACGGTAAGATAGACGTCGAGCGCTTTCTCAGCAGCTACATCGAATGCCGAAAATTGGGCCAGGCACGGAGAACAAAAGAGGAGAAGCTTGCGCACCAGCTGAACGAACTCAAACGAGCTGGTTATTGAGCGTAGAGACGATCAAAGTGTAAATAATATATGATAACGTTTAATTTAATGGGCGTCAATTTTCGATTTGAATTTACAAGCTGTCGCGATGAAAGTGAACAAAAGAACAAGGAGAACGCGGACTATCATTCCAGCATAGATTAATGTTTGGACACTCTTATTTGTACTGTTTTTGTGAATCGTTGCGCCTGCTGATGTGTGGACACTCACTTTTTTACTACAAAACAACAATGAGTACCAATGTAAATAAATCAAACACAAGTTATCTGTCGAGTCAAGTTTTGAATGTCTGTCACACAATGATCCGCGCGTTTAGCTATTCAATGTTCCTTGTGTACTTTTAATTGTAAGCGCATATTCTATATATCTTTGCTAAATGTACAGGCTTTGTATAGACAATACTTACGGCTTTCACGAGCCATCTTGATGCAACATATTTTTCCAAGTTGTCGTCAATGCTGCGTTAATCTAAAAAAATGTGTTTCTTTCTTTTTTAAATCATTCTTCGTCCTTCTGATTATAAAAAGAAGTTTGGCCAATATCATTTATGATGCATTTGATAAAGATTCATCACAAAGTTTTATATAAAAGTAATATAATTTGTCAAGCCTCGTATTTGAAAAAAGTCTTTCTGAGAAAGCTGTAGTTACATTGCGTAGAAAAATTGCAAAAGAGCTGTGTGCACTTATTGTACAAAATACATTTTTTAATACAACTAAAACTAATCTATTCATTTAATAAGTACCGCAAATCTTTAAGCAAACACGACATCACTCGTTCTTAATACTATTGGCAAGGTTGTGTTTCTTTTCAATGAATAACAAACGGTTTATAACACCAATAAAAATGTATATAATTTATAAAAAGATTCATATGAGTATATTTTATTACAAAGAACAGTTGCGTCAACATATCAAAAACTATGCTCATATTACGCAATTACAGACACACAATTGTCATAGAAAAAATGTTGTCTAATTTACGCAATATTAGTCACATGCAACTATATTTACAATACAGTTTATTTGGAAATGTCCAAAGCTCCCGATGCTTCTCAAGCTGACTATAAATTTGTTAAATGCATTTTTCAGATGAGTACAAAAATATCCAAATATCCATTTTCTGTTACACACATAAGTTCATGCGCTCTTGTGGTGTTGATGAAAAAAAAAACATGTTTATTTATTCTCTCGATATGTCAATTTTTTTCATCTACATTTCTTTCTGACTTTCTTTGAATGTTATTTTTTTGACAAGTCGATCTTCCGATTCGAGATTCAAGGATCTACGAAGGATATCATGATGTAGCGTGTTCCTGAATTGACTCTCAATCCCTCATGATAATGAGTCAATCGGCCCGGATGCATCAACATCCATCCAATTTTGGTATCTGTGACGGAACAGTTGTAACGAAGAAACTTACATCCGCCTCCTTCGTAATCGATGCCCGCACGGTTCAGTGCGATATTAATGGTGTAAGTTGAACTGTCATGGTGTGGTCTCAATGACGGCTGCTCGTCAGGCCTATATCGTACAACGAAGTTCATCAACGACCTTGGAGGCTGTTAGGAAATGGAAAAATCAGTCAAAAACTGTGACAATAATTAAAATAAAACTAAAATAAGAGTGATGTAAAATAATGTAAAAAAATGATCCAGGTTTCATAGGTGAGCCGGTGGTACCAATTTTACAAAGACGAATCGGTTAATATACTGGTGCAGCAAACATTTTTGACTCTACGTGGTTTGTTAAATGAAGTATGTGTTTTTTTTGTCAACGCTTACATAATCATAATATCCGTGAAAAACGCGCTGTTGCAAAGGGCTGACGTAGTGTTTAAGAAATAGCAACCAAGTTTCGTCTAGATCGACTTGGGTCATATGAATATCACGCGTGGGTACAGCCTCGTAACCACCTTCAAGGCGCGGGTCCTAAAAAAATGGGCGTTGAACAATTAAATGATACTGAATCTTACGTCATGAAAATATCCGATGAAGACAGTTTCCTGCAAGGGCTTGACGTATTCCCTCAAGAAATACAGCCACTGCGCCTCGAGGCCCACTTGATTCAAGTGGATGTCCCGGGTTGGCACGTTCTCGTAGCCACCCGATAATCTAAGATCCTGTGTCAATTAAACTCATTTAGTCACAGTAAATTTAAATCTAAAGTTCTCTCTGTTCAAATCTCTGCTTTGTATAAATGTTTTACCATGTTCGATCCATCGGACCACTTGCCAAACGCTTCCATGATTGCTATAAATTCTTTGGTGAATCTGGTGCTAACTATTGGGAACCAGTAGACATCGGGACACGGCTAAAAATGAAATTTTAAATGAAAAATCATTCATGACTATCCATTTATTACAATCATCGAATTTTAATTGAGTTGCTAAAAAGCACCTGGATGGGTTTATTCTCTTTGTCCAAATTCTTTGAGTAGTTCTCATGCAGATATCGTTTCTCCCAGTCGAGCTTATTGTCAAAAAGTTGGTACAAGTCCGGATGAGTACGACTGGTATCAAAGTTGTCCGAATTGACGAGGTGGCCAAACTCCAACCTGTTGCTCACGTACATGAACAAGTCCCTCTGTCTGTTGTGGTACGCAAAGGACATCTCCGGATCGAGGCCGTCCTGATCCTGGTGGCTGTAGATCGGTCGTGTCTCCTTGTTTCTGATGATGGTGGCATTGATGAGGTAACAGACGCTGATGTACGGCACATTCCAAAGGCCCCTGGAAAAGAAGAATAAAAATGATAAACAGCGTCTCTTGTGCGACGGCACGGACGGTGTGAGGGCGCGTGTCTTTTTTAAACAGGTCATCATTTAATGTTTGGGACATGAGTGTGTGTGGTGCGATGATTGGCTCGTGAGAGTGTATATGCAATGGCTTAGATATAATTATCCAATTGAGATTGATAACACACTCTCTCTCTCACTCGCCGCATCGCGCGTTTCCATCTCGAGTAGCCCATTCACATTTTAGGCTGACAAGAACGCTCGCACTCGGTGTCACAGTCAAAGTCAAGCAACCTTCCGACCAAGCGATATCATCTTGGTAATGTTTTATGATTGGAATCGAACGAACCAATCGAGGCTAAATCAATCGGTGTGATCGTTGGTGTCTGATCGGGATTTTTCAGATGAAATGAGGAAATGTTGGAACGTTTGGCTGTTTGTCTTATTGGCATCAATCAACTTGCTGCTTGTCGACGCGGCTAAAGGTGGCGGTGGCAGCAGAGGTGGAAGGAGAGGCGGCGGCAGAGGAAGGATATTCGGCTCGGGTATACCCATCCTGATACCTCATCGCAACCCTGCCAGCACCAACTATTACGAACACAAAGATGTGAGTCTTCAAACTAAATTGATCAGTCCAGTGTGAATTTTAATTGCACGTTTTTGACCTTCAATATTCTTTGACCTTTTGACCTTCTTCAGGGAGCCAAAATCACCAAGGCCTCGCACTTCGAACTCGACTACATGCTCGGTAGAAAGATCACCTTCTTCTGCATGGCCAAAGGGATCCCCAGACCGGAAGTCACTTGGTTCAAAGATGGCGTCGAGCTGTACTATCACAAGTTCTTCCAGGTGAATATTTTGAAACTTTTGCAACTAAATCAAATGTCCACTGAGATTTTGAATGAAATTATTTTTAAGGTACACGAGTGGCCCAGCGGAAACGATACGATGAAATCAAAGATGGAGATTGACCCTGCGACTCAGAAAGATGCGGGCTATTACGAGTGCCAGGCTGATAATCAGTACGCCGTCGACAGACGCGGCTTCAGAACGGATTATGTCATGTTTTCATACTAGTGCTGAAACGTAGAAAGTCTTATCATCCAGTAGAAAAAGTTCGATCACTTAATTGTCCCTGTAATGAAGACAATGACAATTAAAAAGCCCATTTTGCAACAGGTACCTGATGATGAAAGTCAGTTTTACAATAATTATTATAGACAGAACAAATGAAGCGTTGAATAAAAAACATATGTTTTAAAAAACAACTGCGTTGTGTTTCAATGACGGGGGGTCACCTTCCAATTTTGATTGTCATAAAATTTCAATCTCAACTCAATTGAAATGATTATTTGATGAAAAAATCATTTATATCCATATTATATATAGGTTCTTGGATAAGAATAAACGCGTCCCCTAGATCCGCTGTTATGAACCAATTGATCTTGGAAAGGGTAACATATACCAGATACAAGGTCCCTATATCTTTTCATCAATTTGAGAACCTTGATACTGTCTGTTCTCCGATCAAAAAAATTGATTCACTTGGATACAAAATTGTTCCTATATCAAAAACTATGCGTAATATATAAAAGCACTTCAATTTAACTATAAAAATAGTTTTTTTGGCCCTCTAATTGTTGAATTATCTAATTGTTTAATTCTCTAATGAGATGCGTTATCGATTTTGATTACCAATCAACAGAAAATGACGGGAATATTGATAAAAGAGTCTGTTTTTGCATGTTACAAGCCGGTGGTGGTGGTAATATATGTTATTGTGACTATTTAGCTAACAGTCTCTGTTATAAGTATGTAATAGATAGGATAGAAGAGGAGAGAGGACAACTAGGGGAGCATCGAGTAGATGCTTGACTGATACGCCAAAGTTCCGTGTCATCGTGGTGCTGCCCGGTGTGTGTGCAACTCGCTCTTTAATTAGCTGGCCGACGCAATTGACTTCGCATCTCGAATCAAGCACGAAGGCTAATTGTACGCAAAAATTAACAATCCCAAACTATCTCACGTCTGCGATCTTTCGTTAGTTTCTGTTTCTTTTGATCGTAACGTAATATTGATGTGGATGATTAACTAGATCATGTCACGCGCCGCCACATTGCTCCTCGTAGTAGTTCTGCTTTTGCTGGGCAGTCGAGAGATTTGCGGAAGAAGAGGAAGAGGTCGAGGCAGGACCAAGTCAAGGGTACAGATAGGTTTGCCAATCACTGGAAAGTACAGGGACCCTGAGAGTGATCAATACTACAACAATCAACATGTAAGTCTGCATCAAAAAAAGTCAGCCCAAAAATAAAAAAAAAGTCGGACCTAATAGAAGTTGAAAAATCTAAAAAATTACTTTCATTAATTCTAGGGTGCAAAAATTATACTGGCTTCGCATTTCGATCTTGAGTACGTCCTGGGACACAAGATAGCTTTCTTGTGTGTTGCCAGGGGTACCCCGCGACCCCACATCACTTGGTACAAGGACGGCAACGAGATCTACACCCATCTTTATCTTCATGTTAGTAGCGCATCATCTCTCTGTACCCCGACGTCATACAAATTGATTTGTAATCGTTTCAGGTACACGAATGGCAGTACGGAGCTGACAAAGTGAAATCGAAACTGGAAATCGACCCTGCAACTCAGATGGACGCTGGAGTTTACGAATGCACGGCCGATAATATGTATAGCATTGACCGCAAGTCTTTCAAGACTGACTTCTCCATTGCGTTTGATTAACTCGACCAGACAGAAGCCGCTATGTATCCCACTCTATATCGCATTGTACGATTTGATATAACGCGCGTCTTGTTTTATACACATTCATTTTATGAGAACGAACAAAAAGAAATGAGAAAAGTAATTTCATGCTAGATGAAAAAAAAAGGAATAAAAAAAATCCAGCTGTTGGTTTTTTTTTTTCATTTACCTGCGTTCGTTGTTTATGATCTGCATGTAATCCGAGCTCCGGGCGTAAAAGCCGTCGTCAGTGACGGCGCCCCAGAAATTACTCCAGGCTTTCAGAGGCCGCACGAGCAACGGTGCAACGATGCTTCTTTGCTGCTCGACCAAAAGTGAGAGCGTGTGCTTGTTGTCGAGGTGCGCTTCGGAATCGACAGAAAAGTAATAGGCGCAATCCTTCTGAACACAATAGTCCCTGAAAATAAAAGTTAACAATTTTTTAACAAACAATTATATTTTATTATACAGAGGCAGTTGGGCTAATTGTGACATTCAAATAAATTTGCTATTTTATACAAAATAAAATTCAAGATTAACAAAATCAAATGACTAAGAAAAAAATGTTCTGAATGAATGTGACGTATTACCCCACGTATCACAATTACCCCAACTGTCCCTAATTCTATTGTCTTTTGAATGAACTCTAGATCTGCTTTTTTTACATTGCCAAATTTCTTGCAGTAACTTCGTCGATGTCGTCATCGGAAAGAATCTTCTTGACTCCACGATATTGATCGCTGTGTTTTTGCAAGAAATCATCTACCAGCTGCTCGTGGTAAGCGACGCGGTTGTGAAGGAAGAGGTAGAGTCTCGATTTCGGGTACTTGAGTTTGACGATTTTTTCGAAAAATTCCTCCAGAAAAGCTGTGGGTTTTTCGATGAACACAGCCAGCACAATCGTCGGGAAAGCGTCATCATTATCTTCCGTTGGTAGTTCAATCGTGTTGTCCCAGCAACTCAGACAGCCTTCCTCCGGACTCCAAGATTTGGCCAAATAATTGCCAAGATAGTTTAGTACTATTTTGCTGCGACCATTGCCATGAATGATCAGAGGCACTGTGTTGTGCACGGTGTTTTGGAGGTACGCATTATTGCCCTTGAATCGTAGCTCGACGTCCCCTGAAATTGAGAACATTTAATTTCCTGTTCTTTTTTTTATTTTTCATTTTTATTATTTTAGCTAATTGTTATTAAACATTTGATTAAACTAACCGACACTTCCATAGAGGTTTTCAAAAATTTGTGATTTGTGGTCCAACTTGATACTGTACTTTTCGCGTAGTTCTGGGCTCAGATAGATTTTTGTATAAAATAATTGATCGTCCTCGTCATCTTCGATCGGACTTGATGAGACAATTGAGTAAAGCTCTTTGGCGTACCCGATAAATCCACCCGAGTTGAGGTACCGTTTTCCCCTTGACAGGGGCGGGTACTGTGGAATCAGAGACCTGTCTGGCCAACAATTTTCCTCGGCAGAAAATACGACTCTTGCGTCAAAAGTCTTGAATTGTTTAACTATGTCTTCTAGGGAACTAACAAAAATGACGTCGTAGCTGGAAAGAATTAATTAAATTTAAATAAACGATTCAAGTAAACAAAATTATTTATTTCAATTGATTTTTTTTTAATATGTTTAAATACTCACCAGTCGGTAAAAATAATTATCGTGTCTTCATCATCTTTATATTTTTCAAGCGCTTCTTTTAGGAGATTCACTTTCTGTCCTCCTCCAACAGTTTTTTGCACATTTCCTCCGGTCCATGGTTTGCCTAGTCCAATTACATTGACCTTATCCCTAAAGTCATTGACTTCCGTTGATCGAATATACCTCTTGTAACCGTCCGTTTCATTTGTTGCTACCGTAAAGACCACCACATCTGAAAAAGAAAAGAAAAACGTTGCAATTAAAATGTAAAAGGAACTGAAATGTAACACAAAATGTGAGAGATTGTGTCTCATAAGCAAAAATTTTTGTATACTTGAACGAAACCGCAAGTCCACTCATACTTGGCAAATTGGTGTCACGTATAAGTAACGACGTTATCAATGCGTCTCAATCAAACTATTATAAATGTGTCTCAGACAAACTAATTCGTGAATGAAAATGTATACTATATTTGCTATATCTTTTTTCTACAAAGATTATTGTAGAATTAAAAAAAATTATTTTGAAAGTTTTTTTTTGTAAAATTAATTTTCCTGATTCCCATGCGAGGCAAACATAAAACTGATGGGCGTTTTTATGATTCTGTAGCTATAATTAGAACCGGAGATTAAAAATAAAACTCATGGAGAAATTGATTCTTAAACTGAACTCGCGAAAATGAACACATTATCCACATATTATGTATCGATATAGATTGACTAAATACTATTTTTCAACACATCATATATGGATGATATATGGACAATATATGGTTCATGTATGTTAAATTATTTTCATATATGGACTATACAGGCGAAATAACAAAAAGTTAAAAAAAAACAATCAATTTGTTTAAACATTAGCAGTGTAGATATGTTCAATATATGATCTATATATGGTCCATATATACTCCGTATATATTTTATGTACACATACACGTATGATAAATTTATTGCTAATTATTAATTTTTTTTTTAAATTTCTTTTGGAGTATTTGATATGAGATACAAAAATTCATAAAATAATTTTTGGAGTTGGAATAATAAATCAAATAATATAAGATGAAGAAACCGGAAACGAAAAGCAGTACAGAGCACCATTATACATATACTCATCTCAGTCTTGCTCCAAAGATAATTTAGAAGCTGTCATCAAGAAGATAATAAATTATTTCAACATTGATGCTGGTGAAGGATTAATTAAGACAAAAAATAGTTTGAGGACGTTATTTACCCTGATTTTCGGACGAGAGTGCAGATGCAGAATAAAATGCACAAATAATGAATGCCCGGCACAAAAAGTCGAGCCTCATCGTGTTGAGGAGCAAACTAGATATGAAGTCGGAAGGACAGTGATTAGACAAACATTGAGCCCCCGTTGAGCTCAGATTTTAACTGGCGATAGAAAAAGCACAGTATCTTAGCTCTGAGAGAGCGACCGCGACCGCTGCACACCCACGCGCTCACGCGTCTCTACTGCACGAACGAAAAACATCCGTTAATTGAACAATTCATCTTTTTCGTAGAAACAGAGCGTTGATGAAACTGCTTTTGTAACCGCGAAAGCTCATTACACTGTCAGTTTATTTTTTTTTCAGAGAGCAAAGAGAGGTTGGCAAGTGGATCTTGCTACGTGTGCGTTGCTGCACATGCACCGGGCGGCTGTTTTTGACAGATAGCGCGAAATATGAAATAGGGACGAAGAAAAAAAAACGAGTAAAATTAAAAATTGTACAGAATCAAAATTTTTTATCTACTTAAAAATTTAAATTTAATTTGTTTTAAGTCAATTTTATATTTTAAATTGTTGTACATAATTACCAGTTTGACACAAGAACAATCTTTTTATTTTAATTTCTTTATAAAATTAATTTTAAGTTACAATTATTTTCAATTTTTGTACTTAATAGTAAAAGATGGATATTAAATAATTACCATTGATATTGACAGTTTGACACCTGTCAAGATCCAAATGTTTACCAATTGTCTCGTGACAAGAATGACTAATATTGTTCCGTCTGACATAAGTACTCCCTAGAGGATCGTCGTTGCACTCTTTGGAATAATCATTAACTTGATTATCCGCAAACACACAACTCATCGTCATCGATGAAAGAAGAAGGACCATCATGATCCGACCAGCACCCATCTCTCCGATACCGTGTAGCATGCAACCTAATCTTGATCGAACTAAACTCTGGTGTACCAAAAAATGTGACTTTTATATCCTCGTGAGAAAGTGGGAAAGTTTTGAACGATTTTACATCATCTCGCCGTCGCGGCAAAAAGAGTCCATATCAACTTCCGAGTTGGTTTTTGTTTACACGCTCTCTTGCCTCATTGTTCATGCTTTTTCACCGATTGATTGGTCACGGCGCGAGTCGAAAAACAAAAATCATTTTTTCACCCCTTTCTCTCTCTGTCCGAATGAACCGTTATGTAATTAGTTTTTTTTTTCATAAATCGTTCACTTGAGCAATAGCCTCTGGACATGATTTCAGGTTGACCTCATTTTGTTCCAACTTCCGGCGCGGATTCTGAGTTTGTCAAAAATGAATTCCATCATTGGTACCACTAGTTTTCAAGGTCAGATCAGATGAAAAAAAAAGACATACGCGCAAAAAAGTATCTATAAAAAAGGAACTAATTAAGTTACACACAGAAGCAGCAGAACCAAGAGATAATGCTGAACAAATGGGATTGAACGCTGATCTAATATGATTACTAGGGCAGTAGTCGCTACTGAGGCTTCTTTCGCGATTTGACGGAAATCAGTAGACGCTGGTGCTCCAACATTGCTCAACAGCTTCAGTCACTTTGAACGCGTTCTTTTTGTTGTTGTTTAATTATTGTTGTTGTTATATAATCTGAAACGATGGGGAAGGACGACGCGGAAACCGCGGCGCTAAAGAAGGAACTCGAGGACTTGATTAACAAGTGCCAGGTCATCCACGAGTGATAATCTGAAAGAAAAAAGAAACAAAAACACTTTGTGTCGCAGAGAAAATTAAAAAAATTAAAATTTATTTTCAGGAGGATCAGAAAAAGCAACAAGACACGACACTGGAACAGGCATGCGGCAGCATAGCGGATGCCTCGAAAGTCAAGATGAGTACAAAGAAGTTACTCAAAGGTCACATCAACAAAGTCAACTCGGTACATTACAGTGGAGATAGCAGGTTCGTAGTTTAAATTGCTCGGTAGTTAGAATTAAATACGATTAAAAAAATTGTTTAAAAAATATTAACTGGTACTTTGGTTTACAGGCATTGTGTAACCGGATCCCTCGACGGCAAACTCATCATCTGGGACTCGTGGACCGGAAACAAAGTACAAATCATTCCGTTACGATCTGCATGGGTGATGTCGGTGGCCTTCGCCCCGTCGGGAAATTTCGTCGCCTGCGGTGGGATGGACAATATGTGCACGGTCTACGATGTTAACAATCGGGACGCAACCGGTTCCGCAAAGATAGTCAGAGAATTGCTGGGTTATGAAGGGTTCCTCTCATCTTGTCGATTTCTTGACGACTCGCATATCATCACTGGTTCTGGTGACATGAAAATGTATGTTAATTCAAACAGATAAAACGGAATTTTATTAATATAACATCATATATAATCATGTATTATTATATTTAATCAAGTATTATATAAATAATTAAACTAATTATCTTAGTTGTATATGGGACCTCGAGGCCAACAAGAGAACAACAGATATTGCTGCGCACGCTGGGGATGTCGTGAGCATGAGTTTGGCTCCGGATCAAAACACCTTTATCACTGGATCGGTCGACCGAACTTGCAAACTCTGGGACATAAGAGAAGTGCAGAATGCAAAGCAAACATTTTTCGGCCACTCTGCTGATGTCAACTCTGTTTGTGTATGTTTCAATCCGATTTTATTAATTTTTTTTCATTTCTTTTGTGTACATTACATTTGATTTTTTTTTAATTTTAGTACCATCCGTCGGGAGGCGGATTTGTAACAGCATCTGAAGACAAGACAGCCAGACTTTGGGATTTACGGTCAGACCAACAGTTGGCCCAGTACAAGCCCCCCAATTCAAACCCAGGATTTACTTCTTGCGCGCTCTCATTCAGCGGCAGATACATATTTTGTGGCAGCGATGATAATTTCATCCATATTTGGGATACCCTCAAAACTACTTATAATGGTAAAAGAACGTCGCATCTCTTCATGTATGAATATTTCTAACTCATAAACTTTTTTATTCGTTTTAGGATCCCTGTCAGGTCACGAAAACAGAGTAACATCTATCTGCATGGCAGGAAACGGTATGGCTCTGGCTAGCTGCTCTTGGGATCAGAATGTTCGAATTTGGGTGTAAAAATTGAATTGAAGCCTACTATGCTTGTGTCAAAATATAAGGATATTCATTCGCATAATAAAATACGTCGATTGAACTTTATTTTATTTAATAAGCTGAACAATTTGTTGGTTTGAGGCATATTTCGTATTTCGTAGTATATATAATGGATTTTCATTATATCACTGCATAGGATAATTATTTGATTGACTTGTGTAATAATTTTCAATTGTTTTTATAACTTAATAGTTCATCTTTGAAATCAATTGAAATTGAACTGTGTATTTGAATGATAAATAAAATTAATTGAAATACAAGCAATTGTCAATTCATTAAACAGGGCAGTTAAGTATATTTATTATAATCTATCCTAGTAGCTATACGTAAGGACGTTAAAAGCTTTTGTTCATCAGGGACGTGTTTCAATGGTTAAATGAATATGATTGACCCTTTCGTCACTTTTTAGAATAATTTTTTCTGTTGGGCTGTATCTTCTGCAACAAAATTAAATTATCTTTATATGTTGGCCAACAAAGTTATCAAACAGATGTTTTTCATGGCTGATGATCAACACTTATAATTTCTGAAAGCTATACTTACCTACTTCCAACTTCAGCAGCATTAAACATTGCTGTGGCAGCTTTTTCGGGTTTAGAACCTTTAGAATAAGCATATACAATATTTTTGATTCCTGACTGAATTATGAGTTTAGCACATTCGTTGCAAGGAAACCGTGTTGTGTAAATAGTACACCCTTTTAGATCTTGAGAATTTTTGTTCATTATTGCATTCATCTCAGCATGGCACACTAGAAAATGATCAAAATTTTGTTTTATATAATTTTCAATTCGAAACAATAAACCTATACCATCAACACAATACAAAGTTTAACCGTAATAATGTTTGGAATCTAATAACGACGGAACTTCATCTTTATGAGCCCAAGAAAAACGGTCATCATGACAACCTCTAGGCAGTCCGTTGTACCCTACGCCGACAATTATGTTTTCGTCATTTACAATACAAGCTCCGACTTGAGTTTCTGGATCCTTGCTCCTCATCGCTGACAGAGAAGCAATCGCCATAAAATAATCATCCCAATTCAGATAAGAAGTTCTTTTCTGGCCGATGCGTAAACTAAAATTAAGACCACTTATTTCATCATAAGTTATTACATGTATTTTTACATGTAAGTTACATGTAAAATATTACATATGTTTACATATTAAAATTTTTTCAACTTACACACAATTTCAGAGTATGAACATAAATTGATTTATATTAAAAAAAAATAATTTTACCGTTTAGAAGGAGGTTCAGAGGTTGATTGCTCGGTGTTATCCATATCAAGTTAAAAAATATGCGCACTTTATTTAATTATTAAATTTATAAATTTATGGACAACTGAACACACTGCTAAGTTGACACTTTCATAATATAGCGGTGATTATATACTTTTGCAATGTATCCGTGTTTGTATTTTTATCGCTGAATCGATAAGATACATAAGAATTACACTGCGTGTAATGCTCATTAATAATAAACAATACAATGTTAAATGTTGCTTAGTGTGCGCGAATCAATTAAAAAAAATATACACACTTTATTTAATTACTAAATTTATAAATTTAAGCACAACTGAAGACACTGCTAAATTGGCACTTTCAGAATATGGCTGTGACTATATACTTTTACAATGTAGCTGTGTTTTTATTTTTATTGTCGAATCAATAAGATACGACATTATTAAAACAATAAACGGCTTATTATCTTTTTTACTTTCATCTAAATGAGATAATTTCTCTTTAAAAAGTCACGCAGAAACGGCAACTAAAATCTATTGTGAGTTTTTTATTTTTTGAAATGTGTATTGTTAAAAAAAAAACAAAACTTAAATTATGCTACTAAAAAAAAACTTTTGAAATCAGAAATTATAACAGTGATGCCAACATAAATTTGAAACAATATACAGCTCCCTTTCCATTTAATTCAAAATTACAATTTTCTGGTTACATCTAAAACATGATGTTACAATACTTTACTTAATTCGCTAGTTTATTAATTTATTATTTATTTAAATTGCATATCATTACAAATTACGCGCGACTTTTTTACTAGTCTATACAGATGGCGCTTCAGTTGCACCTCTGTGTGAGAGAGTTTTCAAGTGTGAGTTCCATCAGCTGTTTTTAAAACAAACACATGTGATAAAAAACAAACATTAATAATTGTTAAGGTAGTTCAAAACAACATAAAAAATGGCACTGCGTGGCCAAGTAAGTACATTCGATTGTCAAGTCAGTTCTTCATCTATTATGTCGACTGAATTCCTTTAATTATATCATTGCAGAGTTTGTATCATTATGTTAAACCCAGCCGGTGGACATCAGGGGTTGGGGCAGAATTGCCAGAGGCATATAAAAAGTTTTGGCGAGAATGGAAGTCCGAACCCTCGCCGGTTCATTACATCCCTAAAGAAGGCAAATACGAACGATATCCTGATGGACAAGTGTAAGCTAATAAAATACAAAATGTACAAATTATTTTTGAGATTCATCGGTTAATTTATCTTCAAATTTTACAGACATCCGATACAAAATCATCCCTTACCATTGAAATTTCCAAAAGAATTGAATAAAGGATTGTGGGGCGGTGAAGCCATAGTTCAGGGTTTTGTGAAAAAAGCATACGATAAGAGGAGAGTTCCAAAGTTTTGGGTACCACGATTGAAGAATTCAGTCGTGTACAGTGAAATTCTCGACAAGTATATGACGATGACCATAACATACAGAACTCTTGATCTTATTCACAAGCATTACGGCCTGGATCATTATATCCTGAAAGTAATTATTCATTCATTATCAATTGATTAATTCTGCAATGAAAAATGATTAAGAGTTAATGAAATTAAACAAAATTAAATTATTTTTAGACAGGCGCGATGGACCTGAAATCACTGTTAGCACTGAAACTAAAAAAAGAAATGTTGATTGCACTGTATGAAAAAACTTTGTACCCCAATGATGCTGAACAGCGCGAAAAAGTTTTCGAAAAATACAAGCATTATCTAGAAGGAGTAAGTATAGTAAACGCAGCTTACCAAATCAAATTAATTATGAATGAATAATTGATTTTTTTTATTACAAGTATACTCGTGAAGATTTGGAATGGTACGGTCTTACGTATGACGAAGCTGTATTAAAATTCTTGAATGAAAAAGAAGAAAGTCAGGTGCCCCAACCAATGAAACACATCTATCGAGAGAAATTGATCGAAGAATTGAAATTAGAGAAACAAATACAAACAGAAGCAGAGAAAGAACAAAGGTTCGTACAATGCAGTCAATGTGTATAACAAACTGATTTTATTCTATATTAAAAATACACAACAACATTTCATATATATGCAAAATACAATTCATGTATATTTAAAATATAATTTCAATCTTTGCAGGAAGGAGTCTTGGCTTTCCAAGATGAACCCGTTTTCGAACTTGAAAACGGACTGAATATAGTACGGTTGTGTATGACAAATAAAACATGTTGATAACAACGAAGTCTTTTGATTGTCATCTCCATTCAACGCGTGTTAAATTTCAAAGACTTATTCGAGATATTGCAAAAAGAAAATTTCATCATACACCATAATAATTGAGACGCAGTCACAGCTGGTGCCAGTAAAATCTCAAAGATCAGTTTTTACAATATAAAATCAATTGCAAAAATTAACAATTTTAAACATTGTTAGTTTGCGTTAACTATGAACAACAGTGAAGATGCCTCGCGACGTTGGTTTATTTGATTCTAGGATATAGAGCATTCTAAATCTTTGTCCTTTGGTAAACAGTTGAGCAAGGATGCAACAGCTCTGGTTATGTATGTCATGGTACCGAAACTGCCACTTGGTGCGCTGTCATAAAAATGTTGACAGACGTACGCGGCCCCGCCGCAAAGTAACGTTCCCATCGGTGTCGTTTCTCGTTGTTCTTTTGGTTTTGCGCAGCAAAGTGTAGCATCACCATCGATATTCATCTGCAAAATATTGTGTCTTATATTTGGTCTTTATTTTATTTTCATTTTAATTTTAATTATAATAACATATCAACTGATACGAGTAAAATGAAAATTGATCTTACTTGATCCTCTAAGAAAATAGCATTAGCCTTGTGAACCAGATGTTCGACAGCAATGATCCCTCCCAAAGAAGACACGGCATTGTATTCAGTAACAAGTGTGAGAACCATCAAAGCCTCGACAACAAGTTGACGATACTCCGGTTGTGGAATTGTATTTAGGACCGTTTCAACAGCTAGTGCAAATTTGAGCTCTCCGGAAGTCATTTCTTGAGTTAAATTTTGCGGAAGGATGCGACCCTCGATAGCCAACCCTTGACACTGAAACAAAAATTGGAGCATCATTATTTTTTGATAATTCGATTTGTCTAACAACGTTCTGTAAAACACACCTTTTCAAGGACATGCCAAACTCTGGGATAAAAATCTCGGGGTACTCTATTAAGAGCCCCATCCAGACGTCGTCTTCGTAACCACTGCCCTTGTCTGTCAGCTTCCGTTTCAGTACTATCTGTCTGATCAACAGAAAGTAATCCAATTTGCGATTTCTGAAAAGAAAAGAAATTGCAATTCATTTTCAACAAACTAACTTTTTACTTTCGATATAATTTATACTTTTTATTACTCACCTTACTGACTCGACTCGATTTACAACTTATCACAGAGAAATTTCCTCTACCGACTGAAACAAAACAAAATAAAAACAAAGTAAAGCATATTTTTTTTGCAAGTCGTCATTTTGAATGAACTAATATAGAAAACTGGATTTACCGCTGCTGATAGCAAACTCCTTGCCGCTCATGATATGGTGCAAAAGGTTTTTCATCTCAAAGGGAGACAAGTTGAGCAAGTGCTCGGAAGCTTCCTCGCCGCTGCAGATGAGAGTCCTGGACAATTCGGTGGCCATGACTTGAATGATGAGACCGACCCTGAGTCGAAGCATCTCTAGAAATAGTTGTGGCTCGGTTCGGATGAACATAGCCAGGTAGACTAGTAGCTCCTGCGTGAGCATAGCTGTGGACTCGTCGTCGCCGTACGCCTGGTGTATCACAGAGCGCAGTTCGTTTTCTGGCAGTGGGGCGACGATTGTGTGCTCGTTGGCAGGTGGCATCCCAACTGTGACCTGTTTCTGACGTACGAGCAGATCCGTGACTGCCTTTGCCAGGTCCTCCACTCTCTTGCCCAGCATTCCAGCAGTGTGTCTCACAATGCCCCACATTTTTTGCTGGCACGCTTTCTCGTACAGCCCTTTTAGAAGATCTTTCACCAGCACACTATGTCCGTCCTCCAACATCCCTGTATTGAAGTAAAGACCTTGAGTATCCACCTATAACAAGCGAACAAACAATTATAATAATTGTATAACAATTTTGTAGTAATTGTATATTACTTGTATAATAATTATAATCATTACATTAAAAGATACTAACCAGATACTGTAAAATGTCACCCTGTTCTTCAAGACTCTCGGTTTCCCTCAACATGGCCATCAGCTCTTCAACTTCAGTATCAGCATATTGAGTCTCGTTCACTCGATATTTGTGCAACTTGTGCTTCCACGCAAAGGCATCCTCATTGGGCGAGGGGGTGCGATCCAACTGCACTGCCTCCGCGGGGATGGTTTGGTTTGTTGTGTCAGTGATCTCAATGAAGGGGTTACCGCTGCCAAGCAGAGCGTTCGAAGATGATCGACGATCCTCGCCAGTCATGCCCAAACTTTCAGCTACAACATGACACGTCGATCAGCAAAATGGTTTTTATTTGAAAAATCAAATGACAAAGCTGCAATCATTGTCAACCAAAGTAACTCTACAGGTTCTAAAAAGGAACACTGGAAAACAGGGCGAAAGAAAGTAATATTTCGCAAATCAACTTACAATCGTCGGTATCGTTAGGAGAGTTTGCTGCGGATACAATTGATACAACAGTTTTAAAGACATTTTTTTAGATTTGCATGCGACAAAACTGAACAAATCGCACGTGTGCCATTTCTTCAACGAGAATTAAATTATTAAACACATTTAATTTACGATTAAAAAAATAAACAAGTTTATTATTGAAGTTGTGTATGAAACTTACGTTCCACTGCGATGGATCGGGTCTTTTTGATTGCTCCCTTGACAGACATCCTGCGACGGATGTTTTTCGCGCTTCTCACTACTGCACGATCCAAAAGGCTGGTTCGATAAGGAAAAGCTCGGACCAAGTGCTCGTCCAGGTATTGCTGAACCTTTAAATTGATAAACAAGATTAAATTTATTAGACTGCTCAATTATCATTTTTTCTTTTCGGCGAAAAGAATGAGATATTTGGAAACCTCAGGATTGAGTCTGTCGGGTCTGCCATCTTCTGCGCTCCCGAGAAAACTCAAATTCGTGATACAAGAGGTACTGAGAAAGTCGTTGAGATTTCCCAAAGACACCCTGGTCCCGTTGATGTATCCACTTTTTAATTTTTTCATCGTAGTTATCATGGCCAGAGGAATTTTTCCCTGATCTGAAAAGTTAAAGATTATAAAGTTGGGTTTCATTTGATATGACAGTGAGAGAAAAAAAAATGAAGATATCGTAGAAACATTATGAAGCAGCAAATAAAATTGATTCGAAAAGCAGATCCAAGTAATTACTGGCATACCTAAATGATTATGAGTAGCAACAATTGTTATGGTTGGCCTGCCAAGTATTTGTTTCCAGTTGATGGTCAGGAAAGACAAGTTGGTTGTGAAATTGTTGGCGAGGAGGGCTGCATCGTTTGTCATGTAGTACTCCTCCACATCAAAGTTCTAATACATGCAACATATATGCAAACACGACATACACATTTTTGCATCTTCCTCTCGAACCATTTTATAAATTTATAAATATAAATAAAACAAGTATACCAACGTAAGGGCAGATAATTCCTGTGACAAGACCAACCTCGGAATTTGTTAATACAAATTTTGCAATACAAAATTTGTTTTCAATTCCGATCTATCTTTACTTCGAAACGCATCATGCAATGTTTTTTGTTAGGAATGATGAAACACAGAGAAGAGAGGCTTTCTAGTTTTACAAGGTTTGCTTCAAGTTGGAGCAAGTCGCGCCAGAGATCAAAGAATATATTGCAGCGAATTGGTTTGAAACGTTAAATTTACCTAGGTGGATATTCTTGAGAGGCATGACCACTAGGGGACGGCCTAACATATTCTGCCAACTAGACTTCAAGAAATTAATTTCGCCTTTGAATATGTCTATCATGAGCTCATAGTCCGATGCGATGTAGAACCTGGTCATGTCTGTCAACTAAGATATTTTCAATGGTAACAACAAAGCCGATTTATTTTTGAAACAAGAGGGAAAACAGAGACAAAAAAGATTACGTATCAACGCGCTCTACAATACCTGTGGTGTGAATGCGAAAATTTTGTCGTTTAGTGAGTACAATTTGCTTGTGCTTAAAATTCCCACGTCTCGAGATTTTCGTCCGGATAATCCCAACTTCTTGTTCCTCCCTAACAATAAAAAAAATTCATAATATAAATTGTATATAACTTGTATATGGTTACATTGATATTCCATATTAACCTAAATAGGTATACAAGTGGCTCAAAACTTTAGCTGGTTGTACTTCAATTGGAGCAACCTGGTCGATGGTTTGCACATGAATATCATGCTGGGCTATTTTTTCACGAATCTCATTATCCTCGGCAAGAATCACAACTTGCACAACAACATCAGGCTTTTTCTCACTGCACAATCGTCGATTCAAAGGATCTAACTCGCCAACAGCCAAGTATCCCTGAAAAACAAAGAAACAATTAAATTTTATGCGCAGCAAATTTGATGAATAATTAAAATCCTAAAGTCAACTACCTCTTGAAGTAATTTGCCTAGAATGTAAAGAGACTGGGCCCACATGAACGGACACCTGCCCAATGGCAGCCTCTCCTGAGTGCCAGGCTCCGCATACTCAGCAGCGACTTTGTCCGGTGCAACTGCGTACAACTCGGGAACTAATCTCATGCTATCGTCAGATCTGATCATTATCTCCTCCAAAAGTTTCGAGTACTCTGCAATCGCGTCTTTGTTCCCTTGAAAGCAATAGTCCAAGATCAAGTAACAAAAGAACAACGGCCACTCGCATTCAATGTTCTCAAACATTCTCAGTTCCCAAGGCTCATAATACAATCTAAAACAAATCAAAACGCTCCGATTAAAATCAACAATCAGTCAGTCATAATTAAAAGTAACAGGACGAACGAGAGGCAATTGTGACCTGTTGAGATCTTCCTTGGGGGTTCTGTAGCCGTCCCTCAAAAATCTCTTACACCCATAACGACCCTGCAATTTTTTCGTTATAGTTTCTCTGGTCAGTTGGATGAGATTGGGCTCATCAACTGCGAACGCCGGGAAACTGATGATGGCCAGGAGTCCGCTGTCGAGTTCTTTTGAGTTGGACTCGCGTGGCAACATCGACTGCAACACCGCTTGACACTTTTGAGCCTCGTCAGCGAGGACATGGATGACAGACGTTGGCCCACCCCTGGCCCCGAACAGATCGAGCTCGTTCATGGCTTCCATCGCTGCTTTAGCCATCCCGATGCTGCTGGCGTTGAGCTCAGGCAAACCATGATTCGTTTTGTCACCTCGTTCCCAAATACCATAGTCGGGTGTACAGTACGCCGACTCGATATAAAATACAAGATTTTGCACGAACGCAACCTGAAATCACATTTTTAACATTTTAATCTGCCTTTCTTCTTCGTTTTCGTAATTAACTTACATTTATTCTATTTACAATTTCGCATAATAATGATAAATAAAAAATTATAAAGTAATAATAAAACTTGAACTCAATTCAATTGTATTACTTCGTCTAAGTTAAAAACAATCTGCAATCCAGAGGCTGTCATCTGAGCTAAGATAAGTAAGTACAAGGACACAGCGTCGATCTGCAAGTGTCCCCACTCGGTATCACCAACAACAACCTGTCCGTTGACAGAGCTGTATTTCGCATGCAGAGCGTCGAGCGGATTTTGCGTCGACTTGAACTTCTCGACCTTGTCCTTCTGTTGCATCATAGCCATGAGCAGTCCCCGCATCAATTTCACACAACTCTGCTCGAGCTCGTACGTCTTTGCCCTGTCCTCATCCGCGTCGGCAATCTTTTTGTAAGCCATCGCCAAGCCCCAGACCGCCAGGATACAGTAGACGTTATCACGAATCCATGCGTGGTTGTTTTCAACACTTGCGGGAAACAGGCCGGTCACTGCATTTTGATGCTTCATTATTATCCTCTGAACGGCCTGCTGGTAAAAGTCCAGGTGCACCCCGGAATCCCCTCGACTTCGCATTTTGAATCCCAATTTTTAATACTACCTGGAAAAGTAAAAAATTTAATTTTTGAGAAAATAAAATGTGTATATTTAATTTAAGGTTTTTTGTTTTTGTTCAATTTGTTTTTTTAATTATTTATATATATGATGCATGTATTACGCCACTGAGTACCGTCGCACCGCCACAATGTGAAACGAATGTCAAATGTGGTAAACATATATCTGATAATTAATTTAATCGAAGAGCAAAAACTGTTCATCACTTTTGAATTATGATAAATGTACCAGGAGGGATGTTGATTCTTAATTGCCACAATGATCACGCTGATAACACGAGGAAGCTGTTGTTCCCAGTTTAATTGAACAAAATGTACTGCTTTATTATGACGAGTATTCTTATTCATTCGTATCTCGAGACTGCACACACACAACTCCGGGGAGACCGAAACTCATGGCACTGCTCCAAAACTCTTCTCTCATTCTAGAGATGCAACGCGCGAAAATTTGAATTCGCAAGACTGATCGACAGATAAGGTCACCGCGCTTTAAAAATATCGATCATACTTGTTGTGCTACGCAACGACGCGCAAAAAGTTTTGGACATCCGCACGACTCGTATGGTTCAATTGTTCAACAAGCTGTGACCTTGAAAAACAACCTGAAATCAGAAAACCGATAAAAAAATTAAAAAGCAAAAATTCTCCGCGCTTGCAGCGCTCCTGGTGGTGGGGATTGTAAGTTTTGGGAAACAGTGACGTTTGTGTGTGTGTTGTGTTTTCTCTTTCTTAGTACACAAAGAAATCGTACAAAAAAATTGTTGAGACAAAAACAACAGATTTTTCAATTGTCTGGTGTGTTTAACCGTGAAACCGAACTATCGAGGACAAATTCACGTGCGATGGTTGCAGCAGCACTGCTCGACGGTATTCGGCTCACGATAAAAAGTGATGTAGTCATAATGGTTGACATTTGATACGCGTGTTAAAGACAATCACGTTATTGACACGAAAAATAGTGGTATACTGTTATATTGCAATCGCGTTTACGTCAGACAGTTATGATGTGAGTAACGGGCCGCTCTCACTTTCATGCTTTTATTCAAATGTACATGACTTTTGTTGAGTTCGTTTAGTTGTGAAGATTATGAAGGTATTTTTGTTTTGCAACAGGTAATAAAATAGACACACTTTTATTATTATTGAAATTTCAACTTTGTCCCCGCCTATTCCTTTATTTCTGTTTTACTGCACTTTAGAGCAATTGTTTATAAACATTCATTTTTTTCAATCCAGTGTTTGTTCATTTTATGAATTATGCATACAAACATTTTCTGCTTCTGATTCTTCTAGCAAAAACTTGATACATATGGATGAACCGGAGGATAAGGATGAGGGGATGGATGCGTTAGGAATTGATAGCCAAGTGATGGTAAATTTATTTATTGAATTTATTAAATCAATATTAGTCGATATAATATAGCTAACATAATAATTTTATAAAATTCTATCTCAGGATGAAAACATCGTAAGTGTCGTACTGAAAGAGGAACCTGGAGAAAGGTTCGATCCCGGTTACATGGAAGATATCTGTTCTGGCACTTCATTCTTATCTGGAAAAGTATTTCTACCTATTGACAATCAAGAAGTTGATTTTCCTGATGAGATGGTAAAGAAAAGTGTCAATAAACAAATAAAAATAAAATAAAAGTCTAATTGATTGATTAACGAGATTTCCTGATTGCAGGTAAAATTAGAGCTGGAAGGTGAATCATCAGGCGCACATACGAACTGGGCAGCTCATATAACGAACAATGCGTCGCTTTGCGAAAAGGTGGAGAGCGCCGTTCAACGGTGTCTTGTTGTGAGTGATTTTGCCTGCGTGGCCGAAGAGACTGAGAAAGATCTGAACGAGACCGACGAGGACGAGAACGACAACACCGACGAGCAACAAAAGTTCTACAAGATTCAGTGCACGATATGTAAAAAATGGTTTCTAAACAACGACTCGATGATTACGCACTTGCGCACGCACTGTGAGGGTGGCACGCAATGCGAGATCTGCGAGCAGAGCTTTGTGGACAACTGTAGCTTGCATGCCCACATGCTCAGCCACGTGGGGATGACTCCGTTCGAGTGCAACATCTGTCAGAAAGCTTTTGCCTACAAATGGAGTTTGCGGAGTCACATGCAAACTCACAGCTCGACCGACAAGAGTTCGTCACCTGTCATCGATAACGACGAGCTCAGCAGTACAACCGAACAGAGGTTGCAGTGTGACCAGTGCGAGATGGTTGTTAAGGACAAGCTCACTCTGAACCGTCACATACAGCTGAGCCATAATCAAGTACAGGAATATCGGTGCGAGGTGTGTTCGATTAGCTTCAAGGATAAGGCGAAATTGAATGTCCACATGCCTGTTCACGCAGGGAGCAAACAGTTCAAATGCACCATGTGCCACCGGTTTGTAGTCATAATAATTGCGATTACTCAATCTGAGTAGATTAGTTGCAAATTAATTTGGGGATTGTTTTTTTCTTTTGTTTACAGGCTGTTTGCCCAGAAAACAGCTCTGAACAATCACATGCTGTCTCACAGCGGAGAAAAGCCTCACGCCTGTAGCGTCTGCGAGAAGACGTACAAGAGGAAATCCGAGCTGATCAGGCACACGATGGTGCACACGGGAGAGCGGCCCTACGAGTGCAAGGAGTGCCTGATGACGTTCCGCGAGAAGGCCAAACTCAATTCTCACATGCTGGTGCACACCGGGGAGAAGCCGCACGAGTGTCACATCTGCCACAAGGCGTGTGCCCGTAAGTCCGACCTCAACAGTCACATGCTCTCCCACACGGGCGGCCAGTACGACTGCAAAGTTTGCGACAAAATTTTTACTCGCAAGTCCGACTTGAACAGGCACACGCTCATTCACACGGGGGAGAAACCGTTTGCGTGCGAGCACTGCGACATGGCCTTCCGAGAGAAGACCAGACTCAATTCGCACATGCTCATGCACACGGGCGACAATAGACACGCCTGTCACATCTGCCATAAGAGTTTTCGCGAAAAGTCCATCTATAAGAAGCACATGCTCGTGCACACCGGCGACAGGCCTTATGAGTGTTACGTCTGTAACAAAGCGTTCACCCAGAAGAGCACACTCAATAGTCACATCCTGGTGCACGTGAAGGAGGCCTCGGTCGAGTGCCCCGTTTGTAACAAGATATTCAATCACAAGGCGGTGCTCAAGAAACATATGCTCACCCACTGCAATGACGACACCAATCAGTGCCCGATCTGTTTGAAAAAGTTGTCGCACAAAACCGCGTTGGCCAACCACATCGCCACCGCACACACATCTTAATCCCGCGGCATATCATTATTATTCTTATCACCGTCATTATGATTATGCGGTTGAAATCGATTGATACATAATTTTTTTTTTTTTGTATAAATCCTTTTTTTTGTTGTAATATAGGAGTACGATATAATTGATGTCTATGCGGGTCCTGGCAACGATATTTTTCAGCACTATTGTAATAATGCCAACATGCACTGAATCTATTCTTGTCATCATCATCATAAACAAATTTTACATTCCATTTCAAAAATGTTAATTTTGAACAAGTAACAATGGTCTTGAATGACAATGTGTATTGACAAAAAAAGAAAACTTGCATACATTATTTTATGCGATTCATTTGTTTGTTGTGAATAACATTCTTTCAATCAGACCAAACGAAATTCGACGTTGAACCGAAGAGACATTTTAAGAGTTGAATGATAAAGATGTTAATAATGTACGCAAAGCTTGTGTAATTTTATATATGTATATTAATATAGTTTTTGTGCTGTCGACAAGTTTTTGGAATAAACCATTTCGATATCAAAAATAGTACATTGTTAAACAAATTACGTCTCCAAGTCGTGTTGATCCATTGTTAATAACATTGCCTGGACGACGTCACCAATTTGCATCACAGCTTTCGTTTCGGTTCTCTTAGGCATGAACAGCAGCGCGTTCGCGTTGTTGAAACTCGTCAGTTTACTGCTTATTTGATTCCCCGTGCTACACGCCAAAGGCAGCTTAGGATCATCGTTCCATACCAAACGAGTTCGAACTAGATCCGGTCTAGTGTCCAGTGTATAAGAAAAGTTCAACTGAAAACAAAATTAAATTCGATGTCTCCTTTGTTATGTAATTGGTTCTTTATTTGTCGTTTAAATACCTTAGCAGAAACATAAACAGGACCCTCTTTGGATCCACAAAGGCCTCGTATCAGCGGCAGTGCAATTACATGAGCACCAACCATCGCTGAAACGGGATTGCCTGGCAAACATAAAATGTATTTGAGTTTGTTGTCCATAGTGCAAGTCGCTAAAGTCGTTGGTTTTCCTGGTTTCATATCAATGCGCCCTGTAAACAACAGTTTGTATCAATAATTTTCAAAATTTCACAACAAATAGTCTTGCAATGATTGATTTTAAGACGAACCAAAGTGAATTTCAGCATTGAAATGATCGCGCAAAATTGGTTTCAGCAAATCACGGTCTCCCATTGAAACCGAACCTGTGGTGATTAGAACATCAGTTTCGCGGAGCGCCTTCTCAAGTGCTTCAATCGTGCTTTTTTCACTGCAAAATTAATGTCTTGTTAAAAAGAAGTAAAATTAATCAAAACTGATTTCGACTTCAAGAACTAACTCATCTTGAACGATGCCATAATCTTTGGAGACCAGTCCTTTTTCTTTCAGCAGCAATTTCAACATTATTCTGTTGCTATCATAAACGCAACCTTGACTCAAATCTTGACCAGGTTCTAACAATTCGTTTCCAGTAGACAAGATACCTATTTTGGGAGCTTTGTATACAGGTATTTCATACCATCCACAAGCACTCAAGATTCCAATTTCCACGGATCCCAATTTTTTTCCAGTTTCTAGAACCTGGGTATCTTTTTGAATATCACACCCGACAGGTCTTTGACGTGAAATTAACAAATTATTATTAATACATTAAATAATTAAATTGTGAAGACAAGATCGTACAAACCTAATATCTTGATTGTACTTAGGTTCTACCATAATCTCGATTTCAATTTCTTCTCCAGTTTTCTCATCCTTACTTACAAGCAGTGTGTCTTCGACTTGCACAACAGCAGTTGCATCTAAAACATTTTTAATGAACAAACATCTTTTATATTTTACAATTTCTTATGAATTAAGAATAATTTTAATTGATTATGCTTACTATCTGGTATTGGACATCCTGTATTGACTCTGGCACAGTAACCAGCTTTTAATACAACACTTCCTGGCTGAAAGTTTAACAAGTTTTTATATCATCTTGTTTTGTGTTTGTTCATTTGCTTATGTATTAATTTTTTTGAAATCTTCAAACTTTACTTTTTCTCCTGCTGTTATTCCAGCTAGGACTTTTTTCTTTTTCGAATCATCATGATGAATGACAGCGTATCCATCCTTGATCGACGCTCTGAACGGTGGTAAATCTATCTTGGATCGAATATCGTCTGACAAAATTCTACCAAACGCCTCCTCTAAGCAGACGTACTCGAAGGAAAGGGGACGAGCTTGACAAATTAATTGATCAACGATATTTGCAACTTCAGACATGGAGATCATAGGAAAAGTTGATTGCCTCGGTCTTCCAGCGACACCTGAGTGTTTCTTTGAAAAAACATTTAATATTTTCTAAAACTTTTTTTCTAAAAATTTAGTCAACATTTCTAATTATTTAAATTGTCACCATAGAAGTTGAACCCAAATGAGAACAACCGCAACTGTGAGAATCATTAGCTGGAACATTTGGGTGCTTGGAAGTATCCTTTCCCAAAATCAAATTCACTGCGTGCGGAATTACTTTTTCTATAGCTTCTAAACACTCTTTGACAGCTTTTGGAGAACCGGGTAAGTTGATTATCAGAGTTTCTTTTCTAATTCCACATACCGCTCTAAAATTTGAACATTTTTTGTGCAATTTTTTCTATATCTATTTCAACGCAATTTTAATACTCAATGTCTAAATTTCTCGAATAAATTCTCTTTTTATTTGTTTTTTTTTCACCTTGAAAGCATTGCCATTGGAGTTATTTTCAAACTCTCCATCATCATAGCTATGGGAATCCCTGTAACTACTTTCTCAATAACTTTTTTCGTTGCTTCCGGTGTGACATCTCGTTTTGTAAAACCAGTTCCACCGCTCGTTAAAATCACATTGACTGGACCTGCTTCTGTGTTATCACAACAATTTTCCAAAATTTCCTGCAAGTGAAATTTGTCATACAATAATACAATATTGTCATACAATTATTGTCATACAATAATAACATTTACCATATCATAAGTTATAATATAATAAGAACAAAATTTACCCGTATTAATTGTTCATCATCTGGGATGCACTTTTCAAACGTAACTTCACTGGGTAACTTTGTTAAAAATTGTTTTATAGCTGGTCCACATCTATCCTGAGATGGGTCAACAGAACAGGTGTCACTTACTGCAAAAACCAATTAAACATTCAATTTTTATCCTGATAATGATACAAGAAAAATATTTCTATACATATAAACATCCAAGCAAGTGTCACATTAATTGTTTTTTCATTATTATTTTTGTGCAACTTTGTTTTGCAAATATCAACCTAACCTATAAAATGTACAATGTTTATTATAAATAAACTATATTTTTCTGATAAGTGAAAATGGGTTTTGCTTATACATTTTCCAATCTAGCCTCACCTATGATAATTCCAAATGTTATTTTTTTTTCGTCCATGGTGTAGTTAGTGTTCCAGAAAAAGAAAATAACTGGAAGAATAACTGATGCAAAAGTATGCTCTCAGATGCAACAAAAATTATAACCTTGATTGAATTATACGTACGCCATATCGTGACATATAACTAAGATCATTGAAAGTCAGTGATTATGTAGTGAAATAATAGTGCATGTTGCATTCACATAAATAATCATAACCGCTTGAAAAACAAAGCAGAATAGGAAAAAAGAACAACATGAAAGTACAAACAATGAAACAAGATTTGTGATGCATAACAAAACTTTTATTCGAACCCTATTCATTTTTATCGCATTACAAAAACAATTTTCGTATAATTGAAATTGTTTAACAAGGAGCCACGAAGACGCGTTTCATTTTGGTAAATTATTATCATACATTATAATTATATCAACAATGTAGCCGTGATAAAAAGATGTAGACAACTTGTCAGTAATCAACTAAGCTCCTGGAAATAAAGAAAAATGTTCGATAAGTTTATAGTTTCGACATTTTGTTTATTGATTGGGAGGAACAAAATTAAATATCTCAAACCTGCTTGGTCTAGGACTTGAATCCCTGTGTCTTCTACGAGAATCTGATCTACTGGATCGATTATCTCTTCTATCTCTATCTCTGTCGCGATCTCTGTCCCTGTCCCTGTCCCTGTCTCTGTCATTGTCGTTGTTAGAATCTCTGCGGTCCTTACGATTCGATGAGCTGCGACTACGATTCGGACTTGGGGAGCGTGACGTAGAAGAACGTGATGAACTGTGACCTTCATAACGATGTCTTCGTTCTCTTTGCCTGAAGGAAAGAAGAAACACAAAATTAAATTTACTTGAAAACATCAAATTAATATTTCAGTTAATTTTAAATCTTAATATAATCTTACTTCCGACGAAGCTTCAACGACATCTCACGTATTTCGTCTTCTCTGTCCTGCCTCTGTTGGACAATCTTTTCCATTTTCAATTGTTCTGCTTTTTTGTCAGCTTTATCTAGATAAGAAAATTTGCATTTAAATTTGAATCAATTTCAAAATATAAAACTGGCAGACGAAGAAGTGATTATACTTACATTGTTTGTTGAGCAAAGCCTGCATCTTCTTTTTAAGCCGCTCTTGCGGGGTAATTTTTGCTGACTGAAAATAATGTTTTTTACAATTGGGGAAAGAAAATACTTTAAGCTTACTTTCATTTTTACATGTCTATTTTTCAATTTAAATTTTATGGAACGAGCTTTTTAAGTGCTTTTTTTAAATCTGCAAAAAAGACAGTCTCCAAGATATTGAATTAAAATGACGACTGCAAAGATGAATGCACAACTGGCAATGTTTGAATTAAAAAAAAGCATCAGAGAAAAATAAAAAGGCATTTCGAAAAAGAAAAACTGCTTGGTGTTGAGAAAATTCGTTTGGTTCTAGCAACTCAGAAAAACAAAACAACGTCGAGCATATTCTATCATTGCAATTGAGAAGAGCAGTAGTTAAACGGGAGATAAAATTGCTGTCTTTTGCACTGTGCTTTAAGTGTGATTAATAAAACGTTTTGGTTCTTACTGACTTTGTGTCCACCACCTGAATTCGTACTTAACCCTGCTTTTGGCTTGTTCCTAAAAAAAGAAGAAAACCTTTTTTTTCCATTTTGAAATTGGTTAACTTAAAGATAAATCAAAAAACACGAAACTCACGTATTTGTATTAGAAATGTTGGATGGTTTAGGATCGGAATTGTCAGTCTTATCATCATCATTATCCGAACCATCTAATTCCAGGCTAGACGATTTTCCACGTCGCCCATAATACCTAAAACGAAGGAAAACATTTAATTGACGGTAGGAAGACATTATGATCGTTCACTCTAATTTTATTAATTTCACTTACCTTGGTAACGCGACAGTTTTGTTCTCAATACTTTTACGACCGGGACTTCTAGACCGCGACTTGGAGCGCGACTGAACTTTAGATCTTGACCTCGATCGCGACTTGGACCTTGATGGTGATCTTGATTTTGATTTTGAAACGGAATACTTTCGCTTGTGGTGGTAATAGTTATCTCTCGACCTACTGCGCTGGCGGGATCTCGATCGCGATCTAGACGAAGATGAAATTGAAGATCTCGATCTAGATCGTGACCTGGATCGAGACGAACGTGATCGTCCCCGGGACCAAGATCTGCTTCGTGTGCGCGTTCTCTTAGATCGGCTCCTTGAACGCCGACGTGATCGACTACGACTTGGACAATACCTCGAATGCCTTTGTCGCGACCTAAACATTAATTTAAATCATTTATTAAGTCGCTATAAAAAAATATATAAAGGTCGGATTGACAAAGTGAGCGGACCTTCTGCGAGGTGAAGAGTGCCTCCTGTCGCGTGTCCTGTAACTTCTGGACCTACTCAGCGATCGAGATTTGCTTCTCGATCTTGTTAACTTTTTAGACGGAGTTTCGGAACGTTTCCTTTTAGAGCTGTGCACATGGTTCGGTGGTCTTCGACTGATGGAGGAATTCAAGTTGGAAGAAGACGAAGCATGTGACTCTTCTTCGCCCCCGAAACTTGTGATGTACGTTATCTGCCCTGCGTTTGCGGGAGAGTTCGATCTTGAGCGTGAGCCGGAAGATGATTTTCGGTATGGATTGTATTCGGGACTTTCTCTTGCGGCGTAACTAAAAACAGAATTGCGTTATAAAATATAATGTTCCTCGGTATATTTTTTGTCATTCAGTTTCAAACTTCAGTAGTTACCTCGGCGGACTCATGATTCTGCCAATCATCTTTTTCTCTCGGAAAGCTCTTCTTTCTCTTCTGGAACGGCGACCCTGAAACAAAATTTCACATTGAAATAAAACAATCTTCTAAACGTACTGCCTCAGAGTTTTGTCTTTCATACATACCGAGTACATGGCCTTTTCCTCCTCCTGTTTTCTTGCCTGTCTCAAAGATTCAGCTTCTTCAAAATCTTGAGTCAAAAAACTAAAGTAATCAGCACCAATGAGACCATACTTTTGAGCAACTTGATTCATCTCGTGTGCTTGGGAAGGCTCTATTTGCGATACATCCACACATATATCTAAAAATAAAAAAGTTTCATTTATTTACCGCAACAGACAAAAAAAAAGCATTTAAAAACTCCTGTTTTGTCAAATATTATTAACCTAAATCTATATCACTGTCTTCATCATCTTTATCCTCCTGCGACTCGGAAGGTTCAGGAGCTTTTGCTGTTTCGGCGATTGGTTCATCTGTTTCATAATTGTACCCAATCGCAGCATTATTGCTTGATTTTTTCTTATCTTTTGAAGCTTCTATTTTTGTCGAGGAACCAAACTGTTCCTCAAGATGGATCTGGTGGAGAAATTTTTCTTCCGGCACTAAAACAAAATGACCGAACCATTTAATACAAAATCAAACTATCACATTCTTTGTTTAAATTAAATGCTGACAAACCTGCTAAAAATTCATTTTGAACTATGATGCGATAACGCTCATAATTAATGTGCCGGTCTTCGTTTGTTAATGCAATGTCTACATCGATTGTCTCCGGAGCTTCTGGTATCCAATCCAAATGGGCTCTTACGTCAAACCGATCTATCAGGTTGTCATCGTTCCCTTGCCATGGCATCCTAAAAAATAAAACAACCAGTAAACAATTGATCCGTTCGATTTTATAATTCCAACCAAGTTTTCTTTTCTCAACTCACATGTTTGCGGGACTATTTCCAGCAGCTGCTATTACAGGATCCAGATGAATCTTACATTGTCTCCCATGTAGTTGTAAAAACTGTGTCGGATCTGATTTCTGTGGAGAAAAATTGTCTTGTTTACAGGCCGCCATGTACTTAACCGTCGAACAATCGTTTTGAGTAATTGAAAATGAAGGGTTACAATTTTTTCATAATAATCACGTCGCCGTTCGGCTCTCCGACGATAGTCGACCAGCATGCCGCGTATCTTCTTCTCCTGCTTGCGCGCCTCGTGCCACATCCTGCCGCCGGTTTTTTTGCCCACGCTGAAGCTCATTTTACATCACCAAACGTTTGATAATCACTCAATAACTGAAACACACTCGAGACTCTCAACAAGACAGTCAATTTGTTGTCGCAAAACTTGATATCACATTATGCGGCCATGTTGTACCAGTTGTACTAGACATGAACAATTGATCAGACTACTCCGAAGTTGGAACTATTTTTTTTTTTTATTATCATCATTATTATGACTTCAAGAGAATTTTCAAGAGTTTTCGATTTAATTCTTATTTTTACAATCAATCCCCTTCAACTATTGTTTATTATATACAAATAAAAACAATTAGATGTACAACGACGTTTTACCAGCAGTCGGTAAGACAGTGAGGAGTGGGAGAAGGTCCTGCAACGTTGCATGGGATTGTGAGAACGCACCTTAATTGAGTTTGAATTTTGCGGATGTTGTGTGTGCGCACGCAGCTGACAACTCTGTATGTGTGTGTACACCCACACAAACACAAGCAAGTTGCAGAACACAGAAGTTGATGACAGAGACACGCGCAAGGACTATCTTGTTTACATGTTTGGTCCAGTTTAGTCCGACTTAACGTTTGCTTGAGTCCCATAAGATCTCGGAGGTCGATCCCGATTAAACCCTTGATAAACGAACCAATAGGAATTGGCTCGACAATGGTCGGTGGTTTTAGTGCAGTTGAAAACATGTGATACTTGGCGTAAAAGTTGTCGACCAATCGCCACCATTTTCCGTCGTCTCCGACATAACCAAACTTTCGTGAGGTCTCTATCTATATACTGCGACGCGTACGACGAGACACACCTTGTGCTGCATCAGGGGCTCCTCGGACCAGAGTGGAATGAAATTTTAAGCTAACCAACTGATCCAGGTGACTGTTTATCTTGCCTTGACTAAGGTTCTACAAACAACGATAGTCGAAAAAGTGTTTCAAAACGTTTTCGTTTTCCTGTCCGACAAATTTGACGAGTTCTGTTGTTGTTGACTCGATTGGTTCTGACGGAACACGTTCCATCAGATGCCAAGACGAAACGATGAGTTGCACTTAAATTGTTATCAATTTTCCTTCACTCTTTTTCTTTTTTCTATGTAGGCGAGGGAAAGGTGCAACCGAAAGCTTGCTGTTACTCAACCAGCTCTCTTAGATCGAAAATCACTTACCATGACCATTCGCATGACTCGGTTTTTCTTTACGTCACCTTTGCAACTGTCGGTTTATCACAACCTTGTTCATTTCCATAACCAAGTTGTTTCAACTTGTATGGTAAATGAATAATGACAATTGATGGAATGATAAAACAAGATTTTCTTTTAAAAATGTTGATTAACTATTTGATCTAAAAGGAATTTCAAGTTGATTTATTTATTCAAGTTTTGTATTAGCTAGTTCATAAAAAAAGAATCAATTTTAAAACCTATAAACTTTAAAGATTGGTTTCGAGTGAACCTGATAAGCGTAAGCATATTACTTTCACATTGTGCAGAGCTGTTTGAATAACTGTACCTTGATGCGCTTGTGAAAATGCGTATAACTGCGTTTAAGATTTGAGGTCTGATTTGAGTGGTCGTGCGCGCAGACTCGACAAGCCTCCCTCTGTGGGGTAGAAGCCCGAGCGAATTAGTCATCAGAGTGCAATGATAGAGCGAAGCTATATATTTTTGTATGCAGTTTAGTTGCTTGATGTGCGAACAAACCTGACTATTTGTTGATTAATTATTGTTACTGAGTGTAAATAACAGATGACACTGAACTGATCCAAAATTTATCAATGGGTAGGACGGAAATGTCAAAAACGCTCAATGCTTATAGAATGTGAGTAGAACGAATTCGTTTATTTTGTCTTGTAATTACCAAAAAAATGAAATAGTAAAAATTGAAAGAATGAGAAAGTGGCAAGATGCAAAATGACTGTAGGCAAAAAAATTGGTCTTGAACATTTGCTCACGGACAAAAATGAAAGTAAACATTTTTGATGAATCAGCGGCGCGCGATCGATCGAATTGTTGATGCTCGCACATGGCATAAGTATGATGATGTTGGGCGCGTGCGCCGCGTTATTGAGCCATTGCGAGTCGATGCGACTCTGACGTGATGGGGTAAGTTGTTGTCAGAACCAATTTTCGTTTCTTTTTTTTTTTTTAATTATCTGACAAGCCAGCTGCGAAAGACGTTGAAAGTGAAGGTTCCCTTGTGATCAACTTGGTAATGATTTTGTTGCAGCAAGAAAATAGAGAACATTGGCAGAATGACAGCCATGACTCAGGAAGAAATCATAGCTGGTGCTCGCACGGTCGCTCAAGGTCTGGAGGCTCTACTGGTTGAACATGGCAGCCTTCTACAGGGTCTGCAGTCGCAGGAAGCTCCCGCTGCACGCGACAAGACAAGTTTGTTGTCAAAAAATATTGAGATGATTGAATTGGGTAAGCAGCATAAGAAACAAAAATCGTTATTAACGAATATCAGACGGAATTTTATAATTTGACATTTGATATTTGGTAATTGTAATTGATAATAATGATTGGCACTTCGGCAGGTTTGGGGGAGGCTAAGGTGATGATGGCATTGGCAAGTCATCTTCAGATGATAGAAGCTGAGAAACAGAAATTGCGCGTCCAAGTCAAGAGACTGTGTCAGGAGAATGCTTGGCTTAGAGATGAACTGGCTGGTACGCAACAAAAGTTGCAAGCGAGCGAACAAACGGTAAGCATACATTTCTTTTGTTTAATAAGGAAAAGAAAAAAGTAATATTTTCGCTTCATATTTGGATTGTTCTTTTTATAGGTAGCACAATTGGAAGAAGAGAAAAAGCATATAGACTTTATGGCAAGTATAAGACAGTACGACCCAGATCCTCCGGCTGAAGACGAGAACACCAAGGACAAGCCTAAAGATGATCCGGTGGTCGACCTTTTCCCCGACGATGAGGTAGACGAGCGAAATAGTAAGTGATTGAAAGTAATAATGAATTAAATAGTTGATTATTAATTTGACCAATCTAAGGATATCATTTTTTGTTAAAACAACCATATTAACCAGTAAAATTTATTTTGCAGCGACCTCTCCGACCCCGCCGTCACAATTTGCACAACAAGTGAACGCGGGTTATGAGATTCCCGCTCGTTTGCGTACGCTGCACAATCTGGTGATCCAGTACGCGAGCCAGGGCCGTTATGAAGTCGCCGTGCCCTTGTGCAAACAAGCCCTCGAAGACCTTGAGAAGACCTCCGGCCATGACCATCCAGATGTCGCCACTATGCTTAATATCCTGGCGCTCGTCTACCGCGATCAAAACAAGTACAAGGAGGCCGCGAATCTGCTTAATGACGCGCTCTGCATCCGCGAGAAGACCCTCGGTGAGAATCATCCGGCTGTCGCGGCGACCCTAAACAATCTTGCCGTGCTGTATGGAAAGCGTGGCAAATACAGGGATGCTGAGCCCTTGTGCAAGAGGGCTCTCGAGATCCGAGAGAAGGTCCTCGGCAAGGACCATCCGGACGTCGCCAAGCAGCTCAACAATTTGGCCCTGCTGTGTCAGAATCAGGGAAAGTACGAGGAGGTGGAACGTTACTATCAGAGAGCGTTAGAAATTTATGAAGAGAAGTTGGGACCAGACGACCCCAACGTAGCCAAGACGAAAAACAATTTGGCGTCTTCTTACTTGAAACAGGGCAAATATAAGAATGCCGAAGTTCTTTACAAGCAGGTTCTTACACGTGCGCATGAGAGGGAATTCGGGGCTATTGACGGCGACAACAAACCCATCTGGCAGGTTTGTCATCGTCCTTTTAAATTATAGTTCTTATATAAGTTTAAGTTATTATTACATTCAAATTTGACTTTTTAGGTTGCAGAAGAAAGGGAAGAGAACAAACATCGAAACAAGGAAAATGCCCCGTATGGTGAATACGGTGGCTGGCACAAAGCTGCAAAGGTGGACTCGCCTACTGTTACGACAACGCTCAAAAACCTGGGCGCTCTGTATAGAAGACAAGGCAAATACGAAGCTGCAGATACTCTTGATGATTGTGCACTGAGGTCCAAAAAGGAGGTAAATATCAAGCTGTCATGAAAGATCACAATCAATCACAGCTTTAGAAAAGCAAACTACACTCATCAATAGAATAAACCTTATCACATTGCAATTTCCATTATTCGATCTTGATTCGAGAATAAATAAGCTTAACAGTCTTTTGTCTTGTCTTTACAAGCAACATGTTCAGCAGGTGAGTAAATTTTTAGCAACCTTTTTTTTTGCAAAATTTTTTTTAACCACGTATATGTAAATTGGCACGCATGGGTAATCAATATGGTAGACAAATTAACAAGTATCTCAAAGCAACTAGTACTTCTCGGCATCTGTGCTTCAATCATTCATGTGCTTTATGGTACACGTAAAGTTGCGTATTTGCTTTTCTGTATCTATCAAGTTTAGTCCAATCGATCGGTTGTCTATATAATTATAAAAGTGATGTTTTTATGGAATATAATTTATATCTACTAAAATGTACAGTTGTATTTGTTTTGTAAATTCGTTTTGAAAAAGTAGATCGAACAATGAATGGAAAACGTGATAACTAAGTAGATTATGTGCTAAGTCTAACAAATGCTGAACAAGTGAATTTTCATAGGCGATGGACCTAGTGCGGCAAGCCCACGATGATAATCGACGCGGTTCCAAATCCAGCTTGGCAAACAACGAGCATGAACTGCCAGATGAGGTGAGTCGCGTCGGACGTGTTGTCAATTCAATCACACGAAAGATTTTATTACGTTAGACGACAGAGACACAACCCCCCATTGTTTATTCATTTTTTGTTGTAACATCAAAGGGCATTTTTTTCAAACAAACTTTCGAGTGCAACGTTTTATCAATCTTGTCAGCGGTAAAAGGAGAGCACCTTTCAAATCAAGTCAGCCAACTGACAGAAATTTGTTTCAAAAAAATCCCTTTGGGCCTTCTAATTTTTTTTCTCTCTCTCTTTTTTGAAATTAGTCATAGCTACAACTTGGAATCTGTAATTTATTTATTTTAGTTTTTGTGTATGTTTAAACAAATTTTCTGTAAAACTTGATGCACTCAGTTTAGCATGCCGGTGTAGTACACACCTTTAGATGTCGTGTACTATTTACTTTCTCTCTTCTAATATTTTTTTATTTTTTATCATTTTGATCGCTGTAAAAACCGGCGTTTCTGAAGCGCAGTTGCAAATGAAACGCGAGGTTTTGCAGTAATGTTCCTTTTTTTTGTTGTCCAATTCACATTCACGGATTTGCACGATCAGACGGCCCGAGCAACGTCGACGACTGATGCACAGCACCCGAACCGAGCCGGTATTAAAAGCAAGATTTTTAACGTTCTGCGCATTAACCCGAACACGTAGCCGCTGGCTCATCATCCTCGGACTACTGCTTATCTCATATTCAACCCGCCAGCTGGCCAGGATTCGTCGTTGTTATCGTCAGAGACTAATTCGTACCCTTAAATTAATTTAAAATAACCCGCGATTCCTATTTTAACGACTCCGTAATTTTCTACAATTTATTCTACAACTTTTTTTTTTATTTTTTTTCTCTCTCCTGTTTTTTTTGGTACAAATTTGTCTCTCGGGAATGAATAATTTCCTGTGAATGTTGATACTTAAAATATACCAGGGTGTCCAGTGTACAGAAAAAGCGCGAATTCCTGAAATTGTACTGGGATATTTTATATAACATGAAAAGTACTTGAATTTTTTTAAAAAATCAATTTTTAATAAAAAAAAAGATGAAAATGACAAAATTTTAATGAAACTATATTTAATTGTATTTGTTTATTTCGGTCTAGTGTTTAAATTTTATTCTTGCAAATAACATTACAGAGAAGATTAAGTTTTGTGCTTCTCTTATTATTAATGAAATTACGTATGAAATTTGCTCAAACTATTTTGATCTGCATTTAGAAAATGTTCTTAAATGAATTTAATTTGTAATTAAAATGTACTGGATTTTTTATTTACTCAGTCGTTGGACGCCCTGTACACACGACCTATCTGAGAAACACACATTATTTTCTTTTCAATTATACAATGAGAATTAAAAAAAAACAATTGTTCAGACATTCAGTTGATGCTTTTTGCCTTGAAGTAGTCACAATCTACATTTACAGTGATATGAAAAAATATTGTTATTGTGATTGCGCGTTGTATATATGATTATATACAAAAATTCATGTCTTCTTTGATACAGTTTTGAACTCTTGTCACAAATTAACTCTCACAAAAGTTTTGGAACGTACGATCTTGATTCAACATGACAGATCGATCTTTAGTTTTATCCTACAATTAGTTTCCTTAATTTAGTTTCGTCAGTCAAAAGCTTCTTATTGCACGAATCGTATTTTGAAAAGATGAAAATAAAAAAAAAAGAACACGCTCAATTTAGAATTAAAAAAAAAAGAGGAACAGCTAGTATGCGAGTGTGTGCTTGTGTGACTGATGTGTCACGCGGAGAGAAAAAGTTATACCTAGTTTGTAAATGTAAATTAATTTTACGGTTAGTTAGTTATGGCAAAGTAATATTTATATATGTATAATCATGTTACAAAACGCTCGAGGCATATAGAAAGAAATGTTTTCCGTTGAGTTGTCTGGCATTGACGATGGATTATCTTAGCTTTGATGATGATTGTTTCCGTTTTGAGACCTGGACGACTCGTCGTCGCGCATTTTGTATTTACCTTTTGGCAAATTTTGTTCTCACTTCCAACTTTATACATAGCTTAAAATTAAGTGTGCAAGAAAACTATTTACCAGTGCCTTTGGGATATCCGAATAAATTATTTTCTAACGAACAATAAACAAATCAACAATTGTGAAATTTGTTTTGATAAGGCTCATTTTTATTCAAAACAAACTGAATAAAAAGTTTTTCGCCAAAGACACGTCAAATTTATTTACTTTATATCGTAGATCTTTGTTAGAGAAGAGAGGTTTTTTATTTTGAAATCTGTGATTTAAGACAAAAATAAGACTGTATACCTAATAGAGCCCCAGCACGCAATTGTGTTTAACACTATTTAATGTCTTGGACTTTGAACAAAAAAAGAAGTTCTTTTCGCTTTTGGTTGTGAGTGGTTCGATGGATTTTAAAGGACGCCCGGATGAAGATCGAACACAAGTTGGGTAGGAAGCAACAGGTGCGTACGAACAACTTTGCCTTCTTATTACTGTTTTAATTTGACATTGTCGAAATCGAAAGTTTCCGCGCAGTCAATGAATAGACTTATCATCATTTTGTTGTAGAAGATGAGATGTTTAGTGGTAGTTTTGACCATTTGATCTAAGGACTGGATATATGTTTGTTTGTGTATTATTTGTGATGCATTTGCTTGACTGACTGGTCCCCTACGCTATGTGTTTGGTATAGCTTTTGATCAAAGTTTAGAGTTTAGTCACAATCCATTGTTTTAAGATCTGTCGTTTATCTAATATCTTTCAAAAGTGATTGTCATGATTCTAATCCAAACCTGACAGTCATTTTAAGTGGACGAAAATCATACGCTTTTTTGGTTTTAGTTTATTCTGAAATTATGTTTGTCTCAAATAACTCAACTAATATGAAAAAAAAAAAGTCTTAACTAATATCATCAAATTTGCAAGTCCATCTCCGTTTTGAAATTAAATAAAACGAAACGTTTGGTATGCCGTTTCAATTATTTTCCATCGTTCGGATAAGAAAAACACATCAACGAGAAAGGGTTTTAACAACAAAGCACTTTCATGAAAGTGTGTTAATGGATTTTATAATTGTTTTATGTTGCAGGAGCGAATGCGATCGGTTCGTGCGCAATGAATGATGAGTGAAGCAAGTTTATGGCCTCCCGAGGAACATTTCTCAATCACGGAAACCTTGACGGACGTCCAAAACTTGAACTTTAATTTCTTTCTCATCACCGGCACATTCCAACAGCTTTTGATCATGTGATTCGGACTGGGTACCAAAAAATAGATTCCACCTTTTTTGCAAAGTTGAATATTATTAATTTCTTTGTTCATCGTGTTGTTTTCCTATTTTTTTTCTATCAATGAAAAAAAAAAAACTTATAATTTCACAGTATCAATTTAAAGTATAACATTTTTGGAGACGAATCTGAAAATTATTTATAAAATATTTATTTGAATAATTTTAATGTAGAATAAGTATTTGAGTTAAAAATGCGTCAATATCAGCTTGGAGAATTGATATAGGCACTTTACACTGCGCGATCAATGTGAAATCGCAAAATCTTCATTGCGATTGACATTTTAAAAATCTATATATGCTCTAGTTGCATTGGAAAATTATTGTTTTTTTTTCTTCGTCGCTTGTAGCTCTTCGAAATGCTACTCCCACTGCAGGACAGTATAATTATAATACAATGGGGATAAATTTAATTGAGTTATGATGAAATTATTTTAAAATTTAATTGGTGCGTCATTGAAAAAAAAATCTGTAAACTGCAACACTTGTTTTCTCTGTATATTCAATTGTTATTGCCGTTTTATACAAATAAATGAATTTGCACTTGCTTTCATAATAATTTGTACTTTTGTAATTCAACGGAAGACTAATTTTAAGATTACAACAAGAATTTATGCCCCAAAAAGAGAGAGATAAAAAAAGGTCATCAGAATTACTATGTATCATACAACGATTCGCAAATTGTTCACAACTTTGCACTGTCTGTTAAACAAACTGTTGCAATCGCGCGTAAATGCCATTTGTATCTGAGAAATCGCGTGATGTCAAACGACAGATGAAATTTTTTTCATTCAAAATTCCATAATTATGTTGATATTAGTTTTAGCATTGTAAATGACATTGTTGATAAAAAAGGTAACTATCAGTATTTGTTCGAGATATAATTTGTTGAATGATAACAGAATATCAAACGTGAAAAAAATAATAACAATACATAAAGTTGACAAAGACTGTGTGTGCAATGAGCATTTTTGTGGCTTGGCAAATGCTGCGCACCAAATTTAGCTGATATGGAAGTAATCAAGTTTGAGAACAAAAAAAAACTGAACGACAAAGATTAGTAACTCGATAGCGATGCGTGCTTTACAAATTGCCTTTTTAATAACTTAAGAATTTGTGTCTCTCGCGCTGCCGAATCTGTGAATCTACATAAATTAAAAGTCGCATGTATTATTATTAACTCAAACGAACAGATGAGAAACTAACTAACTAACATAATAATAATAAGTATACAAATGGAAAATGAGCGCGCGCGGTGTAATTATCACATGACGAGCACATAGCGAATATTAAAAAAGCATTCACCGAATGTATATTTTACTATAAACCGACAGCCAGATAATTACAAGTTATTAAGTTGTGTACACATCTGATTTAAGCATACCATTTGTGGAAAAAATATACAAAAACTCCGCACCTGAGAGCTCTTATCTTTTCGGCTGAAAGATTGTTAAATCACTATTCCCCCTTTTTTTATTCCGATCAAAAAGCCGCCAAATGTGATAAAAAATTAGATAAGGTAATTAACACTTCATAAGAGAAAAAAAATTGACATCTCGTGATTGGACTCTTATGGCTCTCAGATGCGCCTTGTTACCCAAGATTGTAGCGATAATATGCTTTGGTTTGTACAATAAACATTTCATCTTATCTAACGGCGCTTTGATTTGTCATCCACCTGTAAATTCATCTCACTCATTTATTTTACAAGTTTTATATTTATTTAAAAGGAAAAAATTAATTAATATTTATCTCATCAGAGCCACTTGTTTTTCGAAAACGATCGGAGAAGCGCTTTCAATCGGTTGTAATATTTCGAGCCGACCTGACCTAAGAGCAAGTTTTTTATATCGCCCGTGTCCGTGTCCTTGTCGACATCGGTGGTCAAGACTTTCAACATGAAGATGCAATGAACGAACTCCATATTTCCATCCTTGGCAAGCTGTTGATCGTATGCGTCTCTCGAATAGACCGAGGTGTCGCATCTCATTACCTTTAGTCGGCGTATGAATTCGTCGTAATAAAGATCAATGAGCTCTTGGCAATGGTTCTCCTCGACTTTGACATTCAGGCTGACTGCCAACAGGAACACGAGTTCCCTGAGAGGGCTCATGTAGAGATAATTTTGAAAGTCGATGAACTTGATGTCGTCGACCTGGTCGTTCGAGTTCTTGTGGAAGAGGAAGTTGTTCATCCAAAAGTCCGAGTGAATGATGGTAACCCAAGGCTCGGGCGCCGGTCCAAAAAGAATACCCTCCTGCATCATCTTGTTGTTCCGCTGCTCCGTCTCTCGGCAGGCCTTCGCGTATTTGCTCATCTCCGGGTCGGCTTCTATCTGCTCGATAATGTCTTCGATGGCATTTGGGATATCGGTTTTGAAAGTCATGCACTTTGCACTGCGTTTGAAAAGTTGGAACCGTTCTGGGTCGTGTTCTCTCATCGCAATACCAAGCACGTGAAATCGTGCGATTGCTCGAACTGCCATTTTCGCGTGCTCCAGATCGAGTCCTAAACAGATCGTTTGAATCGAATCAATATCATTGAAACATTCAAATCAATTCAAACATTATTGTTATCGTGACAATGAAAATTCAGTCCTTGAACAGATTAGTTTAGCAGAAATGAACTTGACACGAGTCTTGGTTCTTTAATCTTTTTGTTTTTTTCCTTCAACTCGGTATCAGAAATTTTACAAATGTCAAAAATAGGTGATATGCAAATGTTTTGATAATTTTATATTCAATATTATTTGCAATTGCGCTGAAATCCATGGTCAGTTGCGCGTAATTCTGTGTTTATGCAACTTCTTGAAACTATGTATTAAAACCTGCAAACATCTGCATATTATTAAAACATTACTAAAATGACTTTTAATTTATTTATTATTTCGGCGCAACTGCTGTGTTTGAATTTTGTGTAACTGTGCTTATCTATTCTTCAGGGATCGACGCAATTGCAAAAGCCCCTAAAAAAATAAGAATCCACAAAAAATTTACAAGAACATTGGACAACAATTATTGATAAATAAAAAGTAATGTATTACGTGTATTATCCACATCATGAAATATTTTTTGTTAGATACAAAGTGTTGACGGTTGTGATCAAATGAATTATGATTGCATTAACAAGAATCACTGATTATTCTACCTATCATTAATTAAAGTGATTAATTGCGTAAAGGATAAATTGTTATCGGACTGAATTGGACTGAGAATTAAAAACCATCAAAGTCTAACAGAGGAAACGAAGAGATGAATTACCAATCTTTCTGTCCACAATATAAAATCCTCTTTCCCTCAAGTCTTCGAGCAGGATGACCGCGTCATCGTCGACGTGGTTCGGCTTGTCACTGAGAGACAACCTGCCTCCATAAAATTTCGGCAACACGTCAATCACCGGCTCAATTGCGAATTTCCTCTCAAACTGTTGGTAAGCCGGGAACAGTCGTTCGTAGAAGAAGATCTCTTTCGGGACGGTGTAGGAGCAATCGAACATCTCCCTTTGAAATTGAGTCGGTGGCAGCATCTTGGCGATGAGATGCAGCTCTTGGAAGGGTGCATTGCGAAGGGTGGCACGCACCTTGAGAATCGTACTGCCATAATTTTCACCGACGGGCAAGCAGCCACGGGCATCCACGTCGTCGACGATCAAACTGTCAAGTCCGAGCGAGCGCCGAAGAAGCGACTGAAGGTCTCGGAGAACCGGCGGCTCGGCGTGCTGCATTGCTGATGATCGCACTGGCAACTGAGATAATCCAAGCGAGCCGACTTTTAGACTAGCTACTAGATATCAATCAGTTATATAATATTCTCGTCGTTCCACCTTGCTCTGAATCTCGCTCAATTGCGTATTGTTAACATCGTAAACTTTACTTTCAACCCCCTATTAGGAGAAAAAGACAGTTTAGTCATCGACCAGAATTTCATATAAATTGATATAGATTGATTGAAACAAAAAAAAAATAAAAATTCATAGACGCTCAATTTGTCGAGCATTTGTGCTTTGAAATTGTGACCCAGTTACCTCGAAAGATACTGCTCTCCAGCATTCAAGAAAAATTCCGTCTGCAGCAAAAACCTGCTTTTGTCATGATGATATGCTATAGTTCAGTGAGAACCGGATTCGCACAGACGTGGACAATGTATAAGATGGGTCGGAGAATTTCGGTTGATCCCGTAGGGACTAGGAGTAGACTTAATTGATATCTTTTCTTTCTTTTTTGATTGATTCTTTTACCATTGACGATCGTAACAAGATGTCGAGTTTGGTTTCAAAGCACGTCGGCGTACTTACATTTTACAAACAACTCTTATACTTTTATGGACGCGCATTCATAAACAATTTATCCGTTCTCATATACTCTAAATGAAATACAATTTCTCAATGCCGCGGCAGAGGCATATTTCCATTTCTGTTCCCGTTATAGACACGAAGAAACAATTTTTAATTGTTCAATGATACTAAAAATTTTTACAATTCAATTTACAGCGACGGAACCAGAAGAAGGGAAAATTCGAGCGGAGAAAATTATTTTAAACTTGAACATTTGTTTTATTCTGAAAGATACTGAAATATTTTATTTCATCTTTTTTCGTAATAGTTTACATTTTGTTACATTATAAATGATATAAACGTCAACTTGTTTCAGTTTTGTTGCAAACTTTAGTATTTGCATTGTATTAAAATCGACTCGTTACTTTTTTCATGATTGTTCGTTAGCTATAAAATATTGTCATTCGAAAGATTTAACACAAAATTTGTGTTATTTTGAAAGTAAAATTTTAGTCAACAGGTGAGGCAACTTTCTGCCTCACCTGTTGATCTTTCTGCAATTTTTTTTTTATTAGTATACAAAAAACCAATCTCGAGAGGAATATAGCCAAGTTTATGTGAATTGTTCAAACAACTTCTGGCGCTTCTTCTACGAGTTTACTGTGGATGTCCCAAAGATTCTGAAATAAATCAAAATTAAAAAAAAATTTAAAAAAAAATCAATTAGTCTCGGTATTTCTATTGAAATCATTATGGTTGTTACTCGAAATCATTTAAAATTCATGCGTGAGTTCACAAATAATTTTATCCATTGGATATATTTATTGCTCAACAATTTGCAATTAGAATCCTTTTTTATAAAGATACTTTCAGAGCATGAAATAAAAGATGATGACGAACAAAATAAAAGAAAAGAAATGTTGAATGGGCATGCAAGATTGAAGTAGATGAAGAGTGACTGAAAGTGGTTGCTGAGAAAGTGGTCATGCTACGAATGTTAAAACTCAATATAGCTACCGTTTTCAAGCTTTTATATACGCTGGTTACCGTTTGTTCCTTCTTCAATTAACCTGCGATGAACTTCGCTGAGGGCCTGAGCGTGAAGAAATAAGATAGCAGCGGTAAGATAATTATGTTAAGACGACCGGTACCGATAAATTAGCATTCAAGTGTGAGTACAAAACTACAATGTACAATTCGTTTCTTTTTGCAACCAAAATAATTAAATCACTTGGTTGATATTCACCTTGAAATATTTGACGGTTTTGACACGAAGCTCGAGGGTGGCGTCCTCGTCGCAAATAATGATCGTTCTCGGATGCTGCTGGAACGCCGAGACCGTCCACATATGATTGACGCCTTCCTCGATGGCTTTATACAGAGCGAACGCCTTGTGAGAGCCTGTGATAAGAATCAGCACCTCCTTCGCGTCCATCACAGTGCCAACGCCTACTGTCAGAGCTTGTTTCGGCACTTTGCTCATGTCATTGTCAAAGAAACGAGCGTTCGCCTCAAGTGTGTCTTGGGCCAAAGTTTTGACCCGAGTTCGGGAAGACAGCGATGATCCAGGCTCGTTAAATGCTATGTGACCGTCCGGTCCAATACCTAAAACAAGATTTCCGCTTAGTTCAGTTAACTAATTAAGTTCAATTAATTGTATCTTCCCTTTTGTATTATTTTTAATTTATATGCTTTATAATCTCATACAACCTCCGATAAAAAGTTCGATTCCCCCAGCTTGCTTGATCTTGTTCTCGAAATCGTCACACTCTTTAACAAGATCCTTGACATTGCCGTCGAGAATATGCACGTTCTTCGGGTCGATGTCTATGTGTTTGAAAAAATTCTCGTACATGTAATAGTGATAGGACTCCGGATGGTCCCTCGGCAAATCAACGTATTCATCCATGTTAAAAGTTTTAACATACTTGAACGATATTTTGCCGGCTTTGTAATACTCGATCAGCTTTTTGTACATCCCCAATGGTGTACCCCCTGTGGACAATAACAAATGTAAAACTCATTTATCAACTTTTAGTAATTTTCGTTTTAATTTTTTAATAATTAATCATTTTTGTAATAGTTACCTGTGGGTAAACCGAGAACAAAATATCTGTCCTCGCTTGGAGCGAAATCTTTGATTCTTTTGAGAACATATTTTGCAGACCATTCCGAAACATAATCAACTGTATCGCAAATCACTAGACGCATGATTTCTTTTCTTTTTTTGTTCCAACGAACCAAATCTGAAATAAGTCGTAGTTGTTAGCCAGTAATAAAACACTGAGATTTTCGGTTGGATAATTTATTAAGATATTAGTTCAGTGACGTTATCAGTAACCATTATCATTATTATTCATAAACAAGTCTTATCAAAAATGTACACCCAACTTATTTGGACGAGGCACCTTATTTTTAATATGATTAATAAAATTATTTTATTCGTGGTACAATAATTCGTTCATTATTTTATGCATTGAATTTTGATTCTATTTTTTTATGACTCACTCTTTATCAAATCAACTTGTCTGTTTGGCTCAACCGCAGCTTATCGGTCATTTGAGAATAAAAAAATGCCAGTGCAAAAATGATTCCTCCCATTGAAGCAACAAAAAATATTAAATAAATAATTTATAGTGAAGTATACTGATGAAGTATTTATGTTAAATTTATAGTTTATGCAATTAAAATATTTGATGTTAAAAATATAAAATGTAATGATGACAGTAACGTTCGTCGTTTTTTTTTTTATATTTTATGATTATTTTTATTTAATGACTAGTTAAAACTGATGGTTAATTTGAAAATAATGCATTGGTACTTACAGATAAATGTATATAAAACCAGAAAAACGGGAGCAAAAAATGCAGAAGATTTGTATGCTGTGTGTAAGAAACACGTCTGACAGCAAACTGTTCAATGCGCGGCAATATTCGTCGAAGCAATATATATTTTCAACTGGTGTTCATTGACCTCGAAGTCGACTGATCTTGGCACAATATGCAAATGTCGGAACAATTAATGTTTTGCAACGTCAATTATTCGTCCAACTCTGTACCCTCTATGATTACTGAAAAATGTGCTGATGTATAGTTATACGATTCCCACTAAACAATACATTCAAAAAAGATAGCCGGCTTACCCTACTACTACTTTTATTTGATCAATCGTGAGATACCTAACCTCACTGGTAGCAGCGCGCAAAAAAAAAAAAACTTTCATTTTCTCACTGTTCTCTGATTCAATCTTTCAATCGCGTTTTTGACCTTCAACAACGGTTTCCTGTTATCGATAATAAATAATTTATGAATTATTAAAATTCATTGAAATAATGGCTAATAGATAATAATTTTGTATCAGAAACATTTGAAAATATAATAATTTAAAAACGATACAAAAATTGGTTTTTGTTTAATGCTTTTTAATAATTAATAGTTTGAAAAGTTGTATATTTTGTTTTTGATTTAAAGCAACATTATAAGCATTAAAGATGGGTGACAACGTCTTTAATTTCATTTTGTTTATGTTAATTGTTGAATTTGACCTTCAGTTTTGGACTGGAAATAAAATAAACATTTGCATTGACTGTTGTATTATTTAATTTAATTGATTGTTGACATTCGAGACTGAATTTTACAAAAATTAAATCAATGTAAACACTCAAACACATTTTTTATTGAAATACAATTTCAAAATTCCCGCGCGTTTTTGATTGGACGATCCGGCTTTCCGCGAAAGTGATGCAGCGCCCTCTATCATTTGATTCAAAATAGTATTCTGAATGATATTAGCACTGGTTCTTATCAACCCTTTCATTTTTGTGCAAAATTTTGGCAGAAAAGAGTAGACAAGATGAATTCCCGCGTTTTTGTGCAAAACCCACGCCGTGACGTCATCGAGAAGAACGGACAGCGTCAGTTCGCCGCGGACCGCCGCAGGAGTCAGATGTCCAATGCCTGCGTTCTCAAGTTTTGTATAGCTTTTTAGGGTACCACTTCACCTAAACTTGGTAATATTCTTAAACATTTATTGTAAATGATTAATAATGATAAAAACAATGAAGGGCTTTGAAGGGCAAAGGGGTAAACATGGCGTCCATTGTTGGCGTCTATTGACGCGGTAACCCTCGATCATATCCGATTACATCCGCGAAATCTTCAGCTAGTATTCATAATTACATCAATATTTTTCATGGGGCATCAATACTAAACACTGATGTGTATTTATTTTTCATCAAATAAATCGATAATAGCTGAAAATAGTAATAAACAAATGAACATAAAAAATTGCCAATTTATGGCGTCGGTTTTGCATATCCGATTACATATCCGTGAAATGTTCAACTACTATTCATAATTTCATAAATATTTTTCATCGGGCACCAATACTAAACTGATGTGCATTAAATAAATAAATAATATCTCGAAATAGTCAAGAAATAAATAAAGAATCGCCAATTGTTAGCGTCGGTTGCAAATTGTAATATGACACCATTTTAGCCTGCCGATTGTCTCAAATTTCTGGAAACATTTTTTTCACGCACTAGTCACATAACGCGACACCTTCTTAAAAGTTTCTATAATTATTATCATATTATTTTTATTATAAATTAGTAATCTTATAAAAAGTAATATGGCGGCCAATAGAAAATCGCCAAGACGCCTTGGACATCGCGAAATCGTGTTGGTGTGTGTGGGGGGAGGGGGGGGTAGAAGTGTATTGAAAAAGACGATTTAAAAAACTGATTTGCTTACCAAAACAAGTCAAGGTCAAAAGGTCAATCAACATTTTTCCCACTAAACAAAAATATATTAGGTGATTTTTTGCAAGTACAAAAACGGATATTGATTTTATTTCACAAAAACGATTGTTGTCCTCTCTGACCTTAACTCGTTTATTTAAACAAACCGGATAATTTTTTTGATATCATGTCAGCTTGACGATGGCTAGGCTTATGACATCCTGTGGACGTTCATCTAAAACGCGAGTGCCGTATTTGCGAGTGCTTTTTAGCACTTGTCGCGAGTGTAATCAAAATTCATCCGTAAAAGTATGTAATGCCGGAGTGTTCGCGAGTGTGTGCCAATTGTGACGTCATTTTCAAATGCTCTCCCTGTCCAACGTCGCCCTGCCGTCTAGCTTGCTCAAAATAAATTGTAAGTAATTTTTTTTCATGAAATCTACAGAATATTAGAAGGGTAAAAGTAACGGTATTTCATTCTGTATATTTCATTCAATATTCATTATATTTTAAGTATTATTTCACTAAACTTGATTAAATTGCATTCTTTTTTTTAATATGAACATGCTTATTTACAAAAGTAAAATACATATATCTTAGAATCTATTTTATAATATATATAATTTGTGTCATCATTGATGCAATAATTTCTATATACATGCCTTATACATAGTTGTAACTGTGTATCAATTGTACATATCAATTACATTCTATATTTCATATACGCAGTCAAATTTTTCGCCTATTGAATGAAGAAGTTTAATAAGGCAAGAGACGCGATTCATGTTTCGTCTTTCGTTTTATAATTCATTATAAGTCAACTTTCTTGAATATCAAGAAATGTATACTTTCTTTTTTTCATTGATTTTTGTTATCGTTTGTTTAATCCCACGTTTAACACAAAACATTTCATTTTTTTATCATGAATTTATTTTCAAAGTAAAACACTGAATGATCCGTCTAGAGACTTGACTTGAAAAGTTGTATGCATCGCCAGTTTCACTTTCTATCGGACAATTTTATATAACACAACTATAAAAGTTTTATATACAATTAACATTTTTCAAGTGCAGATTATTCAAGTGCAGAAGATATTATTTCATCAGCAGAGATGCAGATTACACCAGCAGAGAAAGTTCATGATTAGTCAAACACTGTGAAACTTGTACCAAAATCTATTTCTGTTTCATACATAACGAGTAACTCGTTTAGTTTTTTCTTCTTTTTGCGCAAAGCATATTAATTAATACTGTGCCATTATACTTTCCTCTTGTTTGTCGTAGATTTTAATTTTTGTTTGTTTCCGTCCAATTTTCGTATAAATAAGATCTTGATTGTTATACAAGATCAATTGAAATGGAACAAGCTACAGAAGCGCATTACGATATTGCTTTACAATATAAAATTCTGAGTGTAGAAAGACAAGTTTGTCTATAAAAATTAAGCACGTGTTTCACAGAAGTAGAGTTCTTCTTTGTTTAAAACGTTTATGAAAACGAATTATCGGTGTGCATATCTTTAGCGGTACATATTTACAAATATATTAACGGTTCGAATAATAAATACATAAACGATTTTGCACAGAAAGACCAAATTTAAGCACATTTTAATCGTCTTGGCAATGGTCTGTACTTGTTGAATGAATAACACATTTTTCGATTCACGGTATAAATTAATTATTACCTACATGTTTATGTCGAGAAGTAAAAATTATTTCTTTTTAATTCGCTTATTAAAAGATTGTACTAGTTGTACAACTATTTCTACTACTAATACTATTTAGTACCTATAAATGTAGAGAATACATGGATTTTACATTTGGTGGTAAGTTAATAGAAGCCAATTCAGATGACAACAAAAAATTACCTAACGAAGACGTACAAAATCGTATCCTTCATCTTAATATAACAATTTTACAAAAGTACATTAACATTACAATTACAACTTACTAAATCTGACTTGATGTTATTTTTTCTTCTCTTACGCAAGGATTAAAAAGTGAATGAACTCTGTATAATAATAAGAGGGGGATGTAAGTACTTCTTATGTACAAAGTGTGCGGAGTTTAGTGCAAATATATAAAATACATCACGTCGTCGTTTTTCTGTTTTGTCAGAGTTCAGAATGTGAATTACGATCATCACATCGAAATTAAGTTTCGTCTCTTAAATGTTTTCTCTTGGTATTAGTCTAAACGTTGGCCATTCATTTGGAACAGGTGCAAGTCATTCAACTACAATTCGCTTAAATGATCGCCGTTGGGCGCACACACCTAAATGATGAGTCGGTGTATTATAAATTGTTGCAAAACATCGTTTCACCTCTCTGAGCCGTTAGTAGTTGATCAATTGGTTTTGTCATTTCTCTATCTGACTTGTAAAATACATGACAAAGCCTAAGCAACATTCGCAATTGATAAAATGTAAACACTAAAAATACTTCTCGCGTGAACTAATTACAAGTAAAAAAAAAACTATATAATCTACTACGTAATTCAGCTGTTAGAATTTGTTAGCTTCAAAAGTGAACAGTGTCAGCGTCTAAAATTAATTGTTGGCCCGTTCCCCTTCGGCTCAATCATGTAAACTAGTTTACTTGCAATAACATGAGTCTTACAAAATAAATAACACGAACGATTAATCTGCAAGCACAAAACTGTTCGGCAGTTGTCCAGATGTAACATTAAGAACGACATCTTAAATGAAATAAAAAAATTCTCCCCTTGTAAAAACAATACAAAGTCGTGCGCTTGTTAATTGAATGGGACTTGCACACATCAATGCTAACTCTTCAAAGTAGTATACAAAACAATACAACTCGCAGTCACGTGTACGAACCAACATATAGCCGAGTAAATAAAGCTTTCCAGTCATCACAGTATCATAGAGTCACGGCATGCAACAACATTCGAAGAACCGCACACAGCTTTGCAACAACACCGACTCGCTGTACGAACAAAAAGATTATCAAACAATCAATTGATCAGTGCGTACAAAATTTGGTCGAACGATCCAACGTTCGTGCAGGTCGAACATGAGTTTGGGGAGCAGCACAGCCAACCACTGTTGTTGCAAAGAGAAAAAAAAGTGCTATTCAGAGGCACAAGTCAAAATTTCTACGTCGCACCGGTCACTGGAAGTAGAACATGGTTAACAGTTGTTGTCATGGGTAGGAACGAGTTGTCGCGGTTTAATAAATGGCACGATGCCCCAGAGCAGCGCCCCGCCGGATAGGATGAGTCCGAGGATCATAAAGATGGGCCCGTAGCTGCCGATGCTCTCGTAGATGATGCCGCAGATCGGCGGTCCAACCAGCTGGATGATGCCGTTGACGAAGAGCGATATGCCATAGGAGGAGGTGAGTTTCTCCTGGCCCAGCATGTCCGCCATGATGACCGTCGTGATACCCACGTAAACTCCAGAGGCGAGACCGAACACGCCGCAATAAAAAGCCACCATCACATAGTCCGTTGCAAATGGCAAGATCGTCAAGGCCACACCAGACAGGAACAGTCCTCCTACGAAGTACCAGTGCTTCGGGATGAGGTTCAGGTCAGACAGCGAAGAGCCTCCAATTCTACCAGCGAGATCCAGAATTGATACAATTGACAGGAGGAGGGAAGCTGCGTCCTTGCTGAACTGCAACCCGATGGCGTAAGCTGGCAATAGGATGACGAAGTTTGTGTAGCTCACTGCGTTGGTGGAATTTGAGATTAGGATCACGAGGTACAGGGGGTCTTTTAACAGACTCACGTCGAAAAATCTGAAACGATTTAATAAACCAATTAGAAGTGATCCGAACTAGGATTTGATCAAAATCTTAATTTAAAACAGTAAACAGAATTGATTTTTTAATTTAAAAATGAGATTTAAATCAAATTTAAAACCCATTAAAACATTCGATTTCAATCTAATTTGATTTTAATTTACTTTCTGATGAGAATCGTTAAAATCTTTTACTTGTTAGTGTTGGATTCCTTGTCAGGTGTCTTGCGGAATGTATTCGAGATGGCATTCAGTGTCAAATTTTTGGTATCCTCCGCAGGGATGATCGATAAGGTGCTCCCATGAAACGGCGTGGCGACATAGTTCAACGACTTGACATTGCTCGCGTTGTTATTACCAACTTTGCCTCTAAATGAATTCCTATGTTTGCCGTCGTTGTACAAGATCGGCGTGCTGTGCATTTGGCTCGAGATTTCTCGTCCGCTGCCTGTGACCGAGACTTTGTGCGTACGCCATTGCATCGCGTGATTTTTGTAATTCTGCAGAGCTATGCTAGAGGCACTTTTCGGCAGTCCCGAGTTCGTAACGACCCCGGTGTTGTTGTTCTCATTGTTTTTGGTGCTCGGCGGTTTTGATATGGTTGAGGGGATTGTCGACGGTACGGCAACAGTACTGTCTTCAGACTTTTCTTGCGACACTGCTTCCGTCACTGCTGTATGATTAATCTTGCGTTTTATCATGTGCTTCTCTACGGGATCGTACAACAATGCTCCAGCCCATACGTTCAATGTTACAGCTCCCATTATTAAAACTGCTCCTCTGCAAAAAAATGAAAAACCATGGATTAATATCAATTAATCATTTTATAATGAATTGTAATGAATTTTATTATATCTAAAGAAACCATTGAAGACAGGATAGTTTGTCTCGGTACCTGTATCCATAAATTCGTAAAAGAAATCCTAATATCGGCGGTAAAATGATGGAACCCATCGCGCTGCCTGAGATGCAGAGGCCATTAGCAATGCCTTTGTATCTGTTGAAATAAGATGTGACTATGTACACGGTGGGTGGGAAAGAGAGGCCGGCTCCTGCTCCGACTAGTATTCCATAACTGAAAGAAACCATTTGATGTTATTAAGACCATTTTCAATTGATGATACATCTATAAAATGATTAATTGAGTAAATATGTCCAGTACAAAACGTTACCTCACGCATAAATATCCCACCGATGTTGCAAAATAGCTCGACATCATCCCAATGGCAGCGAATGTACCGCCAATCAATGTAACCGTCCGATAAGAATACTTCACCGACAGGATACTTGACAGAGGGCCTAAAAGCAAATGATTTTTAATACAATTCAAAAAAAAATTAAATTTGTGGGTTTTAATAAGAAGAGCGCAAACCTAGCGAACTGTACAAGAAGTAACAAAGGGCTGGGATCCAAGCAGCCGCTGCTGGCGACGCTTCAAAAACTTCTAAAAATTCAACGAATAGCACTCCAAATGATTTGATGGTTCCTGGTATCAAGATGTTGACCATCACCGCTGCTATTAGAACGAACCATCCCCAGCCCCCGTCTGGCACCACCAATTCATACTCTTCTTCTGCTTTTGGTTTCTGCGCTACATCTGAAAAAATAATACAATTTAGATTACTAAATTTTTCTAACACATTTTTAAATAAATCTTCTGGTATTATTTTTTGTTTGTTTGAACGAGGACATAACACAATTTTACATTTTTTGAGAGTTAAAACTAATCGAAACTTTCCTTGTGACAAATTGACTTTTGGTGAACTCTGGCCAAGTAGACTAGACAGGCTTTTTTCTAATTTCTGAATTACATTTTCCAGCTAGAATAATCCAGAATTTTCTGCCCGTTAATTTATCTCTTCAATCATTTGTGATGTAAATTCATACTAGAATATTTCACAGGAATGTCGTACACAGTTTAAACCACTTTTTTATCGCAATATAAATTTTTTTTTTAATTTTTGTTTGATAGCTTTCGTTGTTTATTGTCTGTTTTTGATAAATCAAAAAAATTAAAAGATTCGATGGAAGATTTGATTCTTAAAAACGAGATAGCATTTTTTTTTATTAAATGTACTTCCTATATAAATACTTCTATGTTATTATCACTAATCGTTTCATTGAAAAGATGAAATAAACGGAGCATCAATCTTGTTCTGTTCAAGTTCATTTTAATTGAACACATTTATCTGTAACTTTTGATATGAGCTCGTTTTGATTAAAAGTGCATCATGCACCGCCTCCCATTCATCCGCCAGACGATTATTTATTTATTTTTGTTTCATCAAAAGCATCCGTATACTGCACTTTGATAAAGGACGCGACCGTATCGTACAAAATCAACAAAAAGTACTAATCAAATTAAAAAATGATACGACAAAAATGGATAATTTTCGATAAACAAAAGTGAGTTCGCCTGATCGGTTTTATTATTCCAATTTCACATTTTAATCGAGTAGGTAGACTTCACTGATTCATTAGAATTGGTTAGCGCGAAAATGAAAGAAACGAAAATGAAAAAACAAAGGAATCACGTTCTGATTATGGAGAGTAAGGTCAGATCATTACTGTTGAAAGTGCAAGGCGCGTTTGCGTGACGTCATAACCTGGAACACGTGCTTTTTATGCCACACACAACACAGTGGCGCACGAAGCGTTACAAAAACAAATCACATTTAATTGCTTTCAATTCTACGTTTCTGTAATTTTTTGTTTTTTTTTGGTTTGACTTGTTTGACGCAAACGCAAATTGGTCGCCTATGCTAATCAGCAACCTTGGGGCAAAACGATACCAGCTGCGCGAAAGCCAAATTATTATTCTTTTTTTTTTTGTTTATTTTATTTGAATGTGAAAGTAGAGGATATTGAAGTGATTGTCTGAATAAATATAAGATCGTGTGAATTTATTTCGTATATATCTTTGTCTGATGAGAATATGATTCACGTTAAAAATATATGTTTATATAAGTTACATATGTATCATTAATGACCCATATGTTACATATATGACTGCATATGTTTATGTCTATGTGAAATAAAATGAACATATGATTATATACGTGACACATATGTTTCGCCTGACAACTATATGTCAGGTATCTGACTATTTTTTACTTGGAAAGATTTTGAAATGCTGTTTGTCAGATGCCATTGAACTTGGATGCAAAATCGAACGTCAATTGCTCATCAAGTGAAAATGAATTATTGTTACAAAACACTATCAAGCGAAAGCAATTGATAAAGGCGATGATGCAATTAATTTAGTGTTACGTCTTTTATCAAGTATTTGTAACGCGAGTATAAGAAAATTTATATATATACAAAGTTATTGCAGCATATAACAAGCTCCGTTCAAATTTCATCTTGCCAATGGCATGTTTTTCAAGCCTCACTTGTAAACTATCAAAATGTTCTTGCATAGTAAACAGCACGTCTGATGTAACTTGATTACAGTAATCGCACACCGCTTTGCATATAATTGTTTGAAATGGTTATTATTTTTGTAATCGAAAGACTTCAAATTTTCCATCGACCGTCTGTCTACTGGCAGCAATTAATTAAAACGTTTCGTTACAATTTTTAAAATCAACTTTTTTTATTCTCTCTCGTTCTGTCGATCGCGCTTTTCGATGGCGTGTAAGAATTTCCGTTCGGTATTTTTCCGCTCAGCGGTGGACAAAGGTTCAACTTCTTTTTTATTTTCAAAAGCCTTGGAAGCCATGGGGTGTGAGACTGACGCATCTGCTTGTAATCACATTTTTTTCTTGGCTTCACCAAAAAGGTTTTGAGAAACCAAATATTGTTCAGGGTGAAAATCAATTAATTAGATAGAATCAATCGGATGTCTTACTGTTACAATTTCCGTTCGCTTCCGGTTTCTTTTTCTCCTCGGTGTCGTTCTGGGGGATCGGTGTGTACCCTCCAACGACGAATTTGTTGTTCATTCCATTGTCCTGCTCGTTTTCGTTCGGCATTGTAGCTCGTCGTTTCAACGACCTGTTCTTCGTTATTCGTGCTGGAACGTTGTAGACAACGCTCGAGTAATTCCTAAATGATGCGATGAAAACGGGGCTCGCCGTATAAAGAACTTTGTGCTACACCGCGACGCGTGTTAGTTCCGCCGAGACAAAGCGTCTGAAACAAAGAGACAGTTTTAGAGACATTTTATTTATCGGCCGGTGTAACGCTATCAATCCCATAATCAAACTCTTAATCTCCCGTGCCACTATAGTTATTCGTTTCTTAATAGACATTTAACATCACTTTTATCATTCTCTTACGCACAGATAAAATTGACCAAACATTTTTTTTTCCTAATGAAAAAATAATATCCTATAAAATAATGTAATGTCCACTTTGTTTTAATATCCAAAATCTAAAATGCCATAGTATAAAATTCAAAATTAAACGATTTTTTTTTAATTGAAATTTCAGTCTTTTGGATCCAACGATAATTTTTTTTTTTTATTTACAAACAACTTTTTTTTTCTTGTTAGGTGTTGTAAAAATAATTTCACGAATTTCATGTGACTGATAAGGACTTCAAAGTTCTTGACCGATATATTGCAACGAGCGGGAAAGTGTTGCTGCGTTATCGCGGTGGATGAAAATTACTGGACGGAATTGTGCAAACAGAATAACAAAAATTAACGAACGAACGCGCGCCGACTAATAACCGCATGTTGTCTCTAGAATGTTGGCTAGAAAAATAATCACATGATTAATCGCGCGTGCAAACTCTGAGGCAGATCTGATTTCGCCAGTAGAAACTGGTATGAAACCACAAGTGTTCTTTTTTATATTTTTGTTTTATTATGACACATGCGAGATGTTTAGTACCTTCTTCCTCAGATGCATTGGCCGGTTGCTTATGTTGCGTCTCGTCCGTCCGCCGGTCTCCCTGCTTATCCTCAAAAGACCGCAACTTCCGTCCTTCCAACATAGACAAAGCGGAGCTGATCAGTCCTGTCAAACCAAAATCTCATGCATAAATTTACATCACCGATACATCTCATTTACAAATTTGAACCAAACAAACAAGTTTGAATGCGTCAATGAAAGTCTAGCTTCTAATATAACATTCGCATGTATGCTTAGTGACGACTCATCGTTTGACGCGCTAAGGCCGATAACACATCTGTTAAAACAACAAAAAAAAACATATTTTTTGAACATGCCCTTTTTGTATTTTACTTGATTATTTTATCAGTTTAATTTTCTTTTGTTTTTTTTTCGTCTCGTGTTCCATTGTACTAAAAATGTTATTTTACATCTTAAAAAAATAAAAACATCTAAACAGAAAAGAAGAAAAAATGTTCAAAGGGAATTTTTTGTTCATTAGCTTGATTTTTGTTATTTTTGTTAGAATTCAATTGAATGTTTTTATTTTATTACACTTGTAAAATGTGCGAATCACTGTCTGGATACAAAGTGTATCCAAAAGTATGGTCAGGGGTCAGTGACTGTGTAACACAGAAGAAAATCGAACAAAAATAAACACAAGACCGTTTACTCGGACTTTTTGAAATCAAAATTAGAGCGTTTGGGATTGAAAAATTTTCTGCCAACGACGTTCCAACAATTCACAATGTTTACTCTTACGCGCAGCGTACACCACTGATTCAAATGTTCATTGAATGAATCAGATAACCGCAAATAAAGATAAAGAGTGCCCAGTACGAAACAAGTTAGATCAACAATTACATTTCCAATCAATTTGTTTTTCTTCTATTATTTTCACACTCGGGTTTGCCACACGCACTTTCACTGGCTAAAACGCCTCTTTTCGACTTTCATTTTGCCACTTGCATGACTATATTCTTAATGATAAAACGGAATCTTGTCGTTGAACAATAAAAAAACAATGACATCGTTTTAAAAACTAGTTTCAGTTTATGATATAATAACGTTGAAATAACAAACTAATAAAAACAATTTGAAAATTGTTTTCCTCGTTTCTTTTTGGTACTCGTAAATGAGCAAATTGAATAGAAATTGTCCTCGCAGGTTTTAATGAAAATAAGTCGATACCAGGAGCCGTTATCACACTATTAGTTTGATTTGATTAAGGAAAAAAAGTTGTTCACGCATTGTTGCTCAATTTAACGGAAAGAAAAAGGTGAGCCACAAATTGTGAAACCACTATCCACGTTATCTAAACAATTTTATCGCATTTGATCAAACATTGAGGAAGAAAGTTAAGAATGAAGAACGGTATTCCTATGATATTGAAAATTTTAATAGTTCGGACAAAGGATTGATTAATTAATTAAGCGAAATGGTAATTAATGGAATGAAAAAAAAAAAAGTGTTGTTACCTTTTGAATGGACTGGCGCATGGATTTGTGCGCGGTTCTAATCGAAGGGAACAGTTCTGCGGCACACACACTTTCGCACACACACATAACCACACATCCACACACGCACACACCCACATGCAGAGGGTCAGAAGTTGTTGACATGCGTAAAACGACGGCTCGGTAAATGACCCATTAGCTGCGGCGGTGCATGGCATTCAACAGCGACTGTGACTTTTGGCTCGAGCCTGACGCTGACGCGCTGCCGCAACTTGTCATCGAGGGGTTGGTCCCGGGCTGCTAACTCGAACCCGCGGAGCCCTGACGACCGACCGATTCAGAATGACAGCTTGCTGGTGACACTCGCTCCAACGTGTCCACGCGCTTCATGTCGTGCGCGACCACTGCGTCTGCGATCAGCTGTCCGCGCGAAGCTGCGCGTTCTGCAAAGACGGCTCGCACCACCCCACTTGCCTCCTCACTAACCACCACTCCCCGCTCTGTCCACCGACGATTGCGCAAAAATTTTCATTCCATTTTTTGTTACCTTTATTTTTCTTCGACTTTCTAACTTTTTTGTTTATTATTATCTTCAAGTTTTTTTGTTTCATCGCGAGTTCTGTTTTTTTTTTTGCTCATTTTTTGTTTTTTCATTAAGATGGTTCCGAGTCGAAGAAGAATATTTTTAATATTTTCAGTGCTTGGAAGGGTAATTTTGAAGGGGAAATTTAATAAAAAAGATTATTGATTGATGATGAGTTGTAAGATTGATTTGAAAAATATCAAAGTCAAGACCCAAAAATAGTTAGGGAGTCACAATTATCCTGGGGTGTCAATCTTACCCCGATTTTATACGAGGAACTCGTCTAAACCAACATTTGGAAGAACTTTGAAAATTATTTTAAGCATTTTGCATTTCGAGATATTCAGTTTCAAATTTGTCAAACATTGCAAGGCTTGAATATCTATATCTATGTTTTATATCAATTGGTAAATTCAATATCTCTTTTTCGAATTTGATACAATTTTTTGGATACAAAATGTATATTTGTTCTCAATTTCAGAATTTGATTAAAATTTGACCAACTAAATTATCAGTTTCTAAATGCAATACATACATATATCAAAATCTAAAATTCGAGTTTAGACTGCTAATTAAGGATTCCAATTAGTCCTTCATTAAAGTTTGTTCAATTTGAATTTGTTAATTAAATATCACCATTTCCCCAAAAAGGAACATCTAAAAGGTCAAATTTTGCATTTCTTTTGTAATATTTAAAACGTTTCACTTATTGATAAAATCATCTTTAATACTTCATTATTTAATTGATCTTGACATGTTTTATGAGTTTTCTTCAAAACAATGAGTGTTTTTTTTTCTTTTTGATTTCATTGATGCACATGTAAGTAATTAATTAATTTCATCATCTTTGTAAAAACATCTATTTTTTTTAATTGGAACGAACAAAAAACGAATAGAATAAAGATAAGGAATTTGTAAGATATTGATCAAGCAACGAAATAACTTTTGTATTCAAATAAATTTTTGCGAAGCTTTTTCATGCAAGGTACAATGGCCAACCTTGGCTATTCTAGGCGCGCGCCGACTCAGCGAGATACACCTATTTCGGTACCGCGCGCATATTCGATTCATGATTAGGTTTGAATAAAGGAACACGCGGAAAAATCCGTTCGATCGCGTTTCCACATCAGAATGCTTGAATGAAATCAAGCCCTGTTCTCCAACTAAATAATAATGATGCAACAATAATACGACACATTTGCTCTTTAAAAGATGCTATAACAAAATTGTATGTAATCACAACATAATTAATTTTGATTGTAATTTTATTTGGCATACATTTTCAATTTTTTATATTCTTTTTTATTTCAAGGAGTATGTTCTGTTCTGTTATTTTTAAGTTTGACAATTTTATGGTCAGTGTTTAATTAGTAAAATTATTGTTCTGTAAACGGGACTAAGAATAATTGGAAGCAACAACCTCTCTTATGTCATTTTTGATAGGCTACAATTGATCCGCGCTCATTCCAACGAATTACTTTTCAGCTGTCTTTTCGGTCTAACAGATCACTCCGAGATGCGCAATTTAATAATAGAAAGCCCCTTCAACAATTGGCAATTCTACGAATTTTATCATCAGTGCATAATTGTCCAGATGTTTTGAAACGACAAAAAAGGATGAATACATTTCTCGCTGATGGGTATAGACCAAAGCTGATACGCCGTTTGAATTAATACAAAATTCATTAGCAATTTAAAGCTTCTCTTTTTTTTTTCAAGAAACCAATTAATCCGGTTTGTTAATTGGTTTAGTTATCCTTGCGTTTAATCGCGCAACTGACAATTATTTCCAATTTTACTTTTCCTCTTCGTGCCTCGGAAGGTGTAATTATGATTTTCTTTTTGTTTCATTTTTTTTCTTCTGGTTCACGACTGAGAGATGGGATTCATAACGAAAATGATACAAAAGCGAAATTGTTCATAAATTATAAAAAAATTCAAGCTCTAAAAATTTTACCTCCGTTTTGGTAGCTTGTTTTTCCTGTTAAATTTTTTTCTCAACTTACGACGCAGACTTTTGCAACAATAACAGCAGCTGTATTTCGACCTGCTTTGATAGTGCAAACAACAAGTCTGAAACTGAAGGAAAAAATTTTATTTACTCTCTTAGATCTTATACTCAATCTCTTATTTCAGTTGATAAATCTCTATATTGGTTTTATTACCAAACCGTGATGAGTCGCCGGGACACACGAGCAGAAACATTGAGGCAAAAAATGTGCGAAGCAATGACAAGTCGGCAAATAACCGTAACAAATAAGATCCGATAAAAATGTCTCGTCGTCAGAGTCTGAGACTAACCGCTGCTTTTTCTTGGTAAAAACAAAATCATCGCTCAATAGACCTTGATGTTTCTTTGTCTCGTCCTGAGACATCGGATCGTCCAGATCCACCTGGGACAGTGACCTGGTGACTTTTCGGTGATCCCTAAAGTCAGAACCTTCGTAATCGTCGATAATTTCATCGCCATGAGGACTACTTTCAAAATCGTAACAATTCACTTGATCTTTCGTTTTTTTCGACATCTTCTTAGAGTTATTTTCAGCAGTACTGTTGCTTTCTTTGTTCACCCGATCGGCTATCAATTTGTTCACAATTTCATTGTCCCTGAAACAATTTACAAGAAACTCAATAATTTATTAATCAAGCTCATTAAAGTGGATTAGATGAAATTCTAAACAATTGACCTTCCCATTTATTTAAGTTTAAAAAGTATAAAAACGATTGAACATCTGAAAATGAAGATATTTAATTTTCAAATTGCCATGCAATTTTGAAATTGAATTTTTGGTTCTTGAATTTGATATTTTTTTGAAGCTCGTAAATCATCATTAATAAATGATCTTGGTCTAAAAAAATTCCCTTTAAGATTACCCTTCCAAGCAATGACAATATTTTTTATAAATATTCTTCCAAGGATCTGGGATTCCTTGTGCAAAAGACATGCCGTATCTCTCCCAGCCCAATTTGATAAGACGATCGTCGAGCATATTTTGTAGACAATTGAACGTCTGAGTGTCACATCTTGAATTTAAAGTTCGTTGCAACAAGTATTTCGACCAGGCGTCCGGTATTCCGTTGAGGTGTCGGGTCGACGTCTTGTCTGGCGAGTTCAAACAAACCATCGCTGTCGGTGTAGGCGACACGACCATTAGGCTGATGAATGGCCCTGCCACGGCACTCCTCACCACCGCGTACTTGATTTTTTTCGCCTCGGTCCAATTGTAACGCCAGTTTTCACTTATGCGAAAAGCCAAGTTGCGTTTGTTTTTTCCCTCCAATTGTGCGGCGCACGCGCATCCTTCAATTTTATTTTCATCTGGTGACGATGACACTTGAATACAATATAGGAGAGGGTTTTGCCAAAAGAGAGACTAGAGTGGTTCGGATGGACAAACCAAAACTTACTCGGTACTTTGTTTTTTTTTTGTTATATATTTTTAGATTTATTTATCATGACAATGAAAAAACGGTCTCGTCAAAATTTACACCTTCATGCTTTTTGAACAAAAATGACATTTTTTGTTTTGTTTTTGTTTTCTTTTTCTTTTGAATCAAATTTAAATATAAGTTAACAATGCAATTCGACATTACAAAATTTATAGGTCAATCGTGTTTATTCCATTGATAATGTACAACAATACTTTTTTTATTTGATTTTGTGATCAACGACGCGTATAAAGGGCGCGGTGTGTACACTGTAAGTGAATATTTTTTGCGAGTTTAAATTGTTCGCACAAATTCTCTCTTTTCAATGACTTAATTAATATTTCCTTTGCTTATCAATTTTTATTATTATTTTTTTATTTTAGTCTCACAAATTTTGCTAACAGAAATCATTATACAACTCGATATAATCAATATACTTATTTTACTGTTTATCACATTTGAAATGAATTATATACCTTTTTTTTCACTTTTTTTATCTTTTTTTTCTATAAATCATGGTTATTTTTTGTACATCATAAAAATGTATACACTTCTCTTCTGTAATGTCGATTCTCTAAGAGGAACAATCTGTTTTACATTCGCATCACAATTGAACCGATTGGAGTAAAATGAAATGCTTCTTTTTTCATGTAAAAATATATTTACACAAGTCCCAATTATCACTCTTTTCATGTAACAATAAGATATTTGTCTGATAAGCAAAAACTAATAATTTGAAATCTTTTTTGTTTTGTTTTTTTTTGTTCTATCCCACCGTAATTATGTTTTTTAATATATTAAACAATTAGATTAGTCACATGCATCCCAAAAGATCGTTTATTCCATTTATCTATACCGATCCGAAAAATTTTGCAATTGATTAATATTATAATTTATACTTTCGGACAATATATCAACCGATCCCGCGGTACATGAGGATCGCGATAAAAAGGCACAACGCTATGAATATACAGAGCCGAGCACAAAAATTAATAGAAAAGAAAAAATTGGTTCATTCAATTCAATTCAATTCAATTGTTTACCATTTCATTGATGTTATCGAATACAAATGATAGACCTTTTCAGAGTACATGATAACGGCATGAAAAACATAGTTCATGTGTTTTCAATGAAAAAAATGATATGTTAGTTAAACATCATTTCTTTTTGTTTGTTTTATATAATCAGTACGATTTTATAATGCGAACACATTGACACATAAATGTTGTTTGAGTGCTCCTTTTGCAACTTCGTTCAGTTCGTTCGGTACAATATATAATATACAAATTAATAAGTTTTATAATCGTCTTTGCGTTGTGACAAGAGTAAGAAATGCCGTTTACACTCTGGTTCTTCTATGGGTATCGATGAATTCAATATCAATAAAGAAAGTTAATTTAATCTATACCAACAATTTTCTATCACATCAATTTGACTTGCTCACTTTGAAACAAACACACAGTCAAGCATCGTCGGGGGACTCTTTTATTTCTTAATCATCCGTGTGTGCATAATGTAGGCAACAACCACTTTTTTCTTCTCAATGGATGGTACATTCCGATAAGAACAGTTTGAAAAAGAGTTTTATAGAGATTTTTATAACTAATGTTAATAAAATTTTTTCATAAAAATAACAAAAATTCAATTAACTAGAAAAAAATTAAATTCGTAAGAATAAAATCGTTGAAATAAAAAAAATACAGACAAACAAAAGATTGTTGATAAGCAACACGATAATTGATGTAAACATCTTGGAAACTTTCAACAATCCAGTAACTAAACGAGAGCAGTAAAAAAAATATTCAGATGTTTTTCTTTTTTCGATGTCACTAATTTTTTTACATAAATGCTCTCGTGCTCTTACAATTCTTTTACATTAGTACACTTTTGTAATTAACGAAACCATTTGTCGTATAAGTCAACCATTTTTTGTTACAAAAATATTGACTTTGAAGAAAAGAGGATATTTTTTGAAATGGACTTGAAATGTTTCCGATCGGACCACAAAGGTCTGCACTACTTTACTGATGACTTTTCTTCTTTCGTTTCCATGTCGACGTCGACGGTCAGCTTGGTTGTTTTTGTTGATTCGTCTTCGGCCGAGACCAAAAGTAGTGGCAATCCGCCTAGCACCATGCAGGTTCCCATACACAAGAAACAGACCGTGTAACTTCCAGTTACATCACGCAGATAGCCTACAAGAAAATTCAATCATTTTTAATTTTTGAAAATTCAAAAATTAAAAATTAAATTTAATTTAAACAAAAAAATTAAAGAATATAAAATAAATAATTGTACCTGCTAATGGAGGTATTGATATGGCACCGACACTTTGAAACATCCTGACAAGTCCATACGTTGAAGAAATCTTATCAATGCCATACTGGTCAGCGAGAAGAACAGGTACAAGAAGAAACCAACATCCCAAACAAAGTCCATAAACTCCAACCGAGCATACCAGAACGTAAAACGAGTGGGCCATTGGGATCGATAGTACTGCAACTCCCGCGCACACAATGCTAAAAAGAAGAAGACAGTTGAATAATCAGAAAACTACTTGTTCGAAACAAATGAAAATCCTTTCAATTATTTTGAAAACAAAGTGTCGATAATTGGTGCAGATGTCGAAAATAGGTACCACTGCCTTAAGGGATGGTTTTTAAATGCTTCACTTGCCTGCTGATGTAACCTTTTCGTCGATCAAACACATGCAGGTCTGAAAGCCAGCCCAACCCGAGCCTGCCGCAAAGGTCTAGAGCAGCAGAGATGGCGACCAGGTATCCGGCCTCGGATTTCGTATAGCCACCAGCGTGAACGTAAGCCGGCAAATAATAGAGCATGTAAGGGCTGCCCGTGGACATGAGGCTGACCGACAAACACATCATGATGAATCGCGGATTTTTCAACAGACTTAGGTCTAGGTAGCGAGTGATCCTTTGGCCCAAGGATTGCCTCTTATTGTCGATCGGGTCTATTAATTTTATTGGCTCCGTTGGCACGTTGGGATACACCGCCGTCGCCGATGACTTCAATGACCGCAGCGAGGATCTGGCTTTGTACACGCAGGTCGAGTCGGTCGAGAGATCTTCCACGCTGTGCAACAGACTCGAGCTGCGTATTTTCGAGATTGGTTTCAGTTGCAAGCCTGAAATGACAACACAAATAACAATTGAACAACAAAATCTGAGAAACTAATTAATATCAATTCGTTAATATTTATAGGTTTTTTTTGAATAATTTGTTTACAATAATTTGTTATTGTAAACCGACCTTCGCCCATGATATCCTTTTCTTCCTCGCTATTGGAGAGGTCGACGGTAGTAGCGCTGTTCTGATGGAACAATTCGTTGATCAGATTGTTCCTCGTGGATGATGCGTCGTTTGCAAAAAGAAGGTCAAGTTTGTTGGAAACGGGTTCGATTTTCTCGTCCGGCAGGGGGTTCTTTTCGGTGTCCGTCGGTGGATCCAGATAATTGTTCTCGAGTGGGCGGTAGAGGGTTGCGCTGACACAAACGTGCAACATGCAAGCGCCCAGTAGCAGGATGGTACCGTGGAAACCAAAGTGTTTGACTAAAGTTTCTATCAGCAGTGGGAATACAAAACTTCCAGCGGCCGTTCCAGACACGCAAATCCCATTCGCCAATGCTCGGTGCTTGTCGAAATACTGCGACACTAATATTATACCGGGTGTTGTTGATAATCCGCCTCCTATTCCTGAAAGTTGCCAACATTTTAGTTAAAAATATTATTGAAAAGTAATTGAAAAGTTATTCAAAAAATTAATTTAATCACAGGTTAATCTCAGTTTAAGCATTGAAAATATTGTTTTATCTTCTGGCAATATATATTACCAGTTAGCACACCGAAGGTGAAAAATAAATGGATGAGATTGGTAGCAAAGTAACTGATCATGAGTCCCAGAGCGCAGAAAAGTCCTCCGACAAAAACGACCGCTCGGCAGCTGTATTTTTGACACAGCATACTCGTTATTGGAGCTGAAACAAACGATTCAATCACATTTGTCAGTTTGTTTTCGGTCGATATTTTGTTACATAAATCGGAAGCGATTACAAAACAATTAGATAATAAAATTAACAATAGAATAATAATGATACTAAAAAAAACATCTGTTCATCAACAGAGTCTATTGACGATACTCGCATATCGGAGATCTAGAGTCGAAAGGAGAATTCCGGACAAAATAATGCGAATAAACGGGACGACTTAAAGTACGATCGGAATCGTGGTCATCTCGTGGACTATACTCTGGAAGAAATATATTTGTAAGAACATTTAGTTTTTGCAATGCAATTCTTTTCGGGTGTTTTTTTGCAAATTAAGAGTCATTGAATTGATAAAAGAATTAAGTTTATTTAAATTAAAAAAAAATAAAGAAAAAAGAAAAACAGAAAAGCAGAAACAGCGATTATTTTGTTTGGTCTACAGTGCAGGTACTTGAACCAATCAATCGATTATACTTTGAACGATTGAACACGTTAAACAAATTATACGATTGCACAAACACAACTCAAACGAGGTAATGAAAATTGTGTCATTCTTATTTGCATCGCTTGGATTCTTTTCTTTAGTTTAAACATTATCATAACAACAATGAACATATACGTTGTTGAAAACGTTTTCCTTGTAAGTTAGAAACTAATTCGTGAAAAAAAAAAAAAGTTACGAAGTTGATTCATAAAAATAAAAGTAGGACTGGGAGAAATAAAGAATAACGAGTTTATGAAAATAGATATACATCGCGGCCGGGTGATCAGTTTGCATTGGAATGATTTATTAATTTTGCTAAATAAAGTGTGTCAAAGTTACAACAAAGACACACCAAGACCTTCATTTGTCAAAGATGATACGCGCGAATCGTAAAAATAATATTTATTATATCCCCTTGAATTCAGAACCTTCCTTTTTATTACTCTATTAATTTTTTAAATCAAACTAATTTCTTTTTCTTTTTTTTTTTTTTTTTGAAACTTAATCTATTTGAAAGTTGCAGTAGTCAAGTTATATCTATGTACCTAAAGCCAAACAGAGACAAGACAAGATAGCAGGGATCCAGGAAGCGACCGTGGCTGAGGTATCCTGAAACGTTTCCATGACCTCGACATAAAGCACCCCGTAAGACTTAACCAGTCCGGCGACCCAGAACTGAACAAAGAAAGCCCCGAAGACGACGATCCAGCCATATCCACCGTCGAGGGGCAGTTGGTTGACATTCCTCGGTCTCTTTTGGTTCTTGTCCTTGTGTTTCTTGCTGATGACGTTGGTCCTCTTGAGTTCCCTCGACTTGGCAATGAGCGGTCTCGCGGTCAAGCTGCTGATGGTGAACTGGTTGTCGGTGTCCTCGTCGTCGATGGTCTCAGGTGGGCTCAGATGGGGCGGCACCACCGGCGTAGAAGTCGCCGTGGCCTGGACCATCAAAGACACCGGCCTCTTCGGGGACCCGAGGCAGCCGCTACCGTTTGCGTCGTAAACCGGAGCCGAGTGGATCGAGAAGAGCGATCCCATCAGCAGGTTTTGCTGTTGGTGCAGGTTCTCGTCGATGGCGGCGGCTCGGATTGCCTCTTCGGACGCTGTCGTCGGGGCCCCATCGCCGCGCACCTCGGCCGACCTGCACGCGTCTTCGAGACACCATTCACGTGGCAGCGACATCCTTCGAAAGTAATGATTCCGGTGGAATAACCGGGATACATTGGATCGATCTTTCTATGGCACTTGTTCGCGGTCTCACTGCAACCTTCTCTCTTCACCACTGCAAATATACAAATCATCATCTGCACATCACTTAATTCTAAACTTTTATCTTATTTTTGAAAAAAATATTTTTTTCTTATTTTCTTGTTTCTCTTCTGGTTTGTTGGTTCGCCATTGGAACCTTGAATTGACAAAGGAAAATTCAGAATTTAAAAAATGCATGAGCAAAATCATTTTTTTCTCTCGCATTTGATATTACAATGTATTTTGTTCGACGATTTGTTTTTCCTTTAAACGCTTGATTGATGTGTTTTTAAACATGTAATTTTCATTATTATGATCATCAAATGATCATTGTTTCAATTATTCTGATTTGTAATTGTTCTTTGTTTTTTGAAAAAACCTTGATTTTGCAAAAATTTGAAATTGGAATTTTTCTTCTTATCGTCGTTCTCCATTTCAATCAGTGTGTAAATATGGCAAAGGTGTTAATTAATGATAAGCTCTAATAATACAGACAGAGTCCCATTAGAATTTAATATCAATCACATCTCCTTAGCAGACGTAAAAATGTTTATATTATCGTCTCGCGTGTGTCGTACAGACATTGCAAGCGAGTTTATAGCCTGCATAAATAAATGATTGAAATCTAAAACCTAGTTTAGATACAAAATTGTCTCAATGTTGTTTGTTTAACTTTAAAAATAAAGTGTTGAAGAGATAAAGGGTGAAACGAGGGATGATCGCAATAGAATTGAATTTAAAAGATGAATGATTTATCCAAATTACCTTGATCTGATGGGCATACATTAAATGAGATTTTTTTTGTTAAATTTAATTATTGTTTAGTTCAGAGAGTCTCACGAATTGTTGTCGGTTGATGTTGGTTGATGATGGCGATGTGAAAAATAGTCTTGGCCTTTAGGGTGTGCAATTCGGTGCGATACAATATACGATAAGGTTTAATGAACCTGTGGTACAAAGCCGGCGTGGCAGTCTGGCAACCGATTGTTAGACGAGAATCATCTTGGTAGCATTTGACACTTGTGTGTGAATCGTGACGGAAGTCGCGAACGTTTGGTTTGAACAAAAAAAAATGACTTAGACTTTCGACTTGCGGGCGAACAGTGGAGAGTGCGATCGCGGATGCTTCGCGCGCAGGCGTTTTAGCAAATTTCCAAACGGAAACTTTGCGGATCGATAAAATGAGGCTTCTCTCATGTGTTCAATTGTCAAAGAAGACATTTTCAGATCGTCCTCAGGGCTTCTTTCAATTCATGCATTTCATATTGTATCCGTTGTTTTGCAACTCGTGTGGCTCTCGTCGTAATTACTTTTTGCAATAAGGATTCGCATTCCTCGTTCTGTTGTTACATGATACTTACAAATGCGAAAGATGAAGAAATAAAAAGAAAAAAAAAACAAGAACAGTTAAAATAACAATAATAATTATTAGGAATAGTGGATAATTTTGAATCAATCAAAAAATTCAACTAGTTATGAATACATATTTGTATTTGTGTTATATGTTTCTACAGTCAATGTTTTGTTATTACTTAAGGAAAACGTCATTTCTCTCTCTAGGAAAGTTCCTATGCGATGATTGAAGTTCCTCGTCTCATCTCTCCCTTGTTTAAAAAATATAGGTATACGTACTATATCAAACTGTTACGATACGATGTTAAATAATCGCTAATTCAACGGTTGTCTTACAAAAAAAAACACGATCAACGGGGGTAATACAATGAACTTGGCGTATTATTTAATAAATTGTGTAACAATCGAGGCTCAAATTTGTGACAAATCAAAGTCTTGAATCTCGTGTGCACTTTTGTTGGCTCGCGTTTTTTGTTTTTGAAATGTTTGTCAAAAGTTGTCATGCGTATTCGTATGTAGAGTTTCAGTTTAATTTCAATTTTCAATCACAAATAGATCGTCACAGCCGGTATACCAAACGTCTGACAAACATGAAAACAAAAATCGCGAGAGGCAAAGTGTAAGTATTCCCTCTCGTTAATCTATCCTTTCAATTTCCGTCAGTGATATATTTGTCTTCTAAGCTGACTGGTCAATTCGGAAGATCTCATTCTCTATAATATAGTAAACTCTTCTTACTGTTATATAAATGGCACTGATTTGTACAATGTGGAAGTAACAAAAAATGATGATAGTCGACGCAAAAAAGATGACAGCGCTTGTTGCATCGGCGATAAATTCGCACGGGGCACGCAGTATTCTTTACTTTCAATCGACATCTTTCAAACTTGGCACACCTCGCTCCCAGCTGTTTACTCCACCCCGTTCTTCTTTTTAGTAAACTCTGATTTTTGTTCAACAAAAGACGTACAAAAACATGTTTATTATATCATAGTTTGTTTCAAACTTCAACACTGATTGTGTCTTACAATACGAATGTTTGCCATTGAAAACATTGATCGTAATCTAAATTTCAACTCATATCGCTAACGCACGATAGACGTTTGGCTACTGATAACGGCTTCTACATGTCGGATCAGCGCGGTTACAATTCGAGATTGAAATTCTTTTCTTACTCTCGTACAAAAATTATAGCCTCCGAGTTGGAACCGACAATCTAAATTGTCAAAGAAAAACATTCATTTTCGGTCAATTTGTGCAGTTCCTACTAGGCAAGACAAGTGTCGTTACGACGCGCTAAATCTAGTTCCATACAAAATTGAAATTCAAAGTTGACAAAAATTTGAACATGATTTTTAAGTCAAAATTGCAATCGGTGATTCTGTCATTGTAATTCTACACGGTGTTCCGTGTGAACTGAAGTGTTTAGTAAATGATTGATTAGTGATATGTAACAAAGGAACTGATCAACTTTTACGGCGTGTTCAAAATTTTATAACATATTTGGCTGGGCTCAAACAACCGAAGCTCTTTTAGATTTAGTGATTAGATTTGGAATTTGTCTAAACACTTCAAATACGCAGTAATCGAGTACATTTTATAATGTGTTTTTTTTTGTTTCAGATTCAGATGTTTGCCACGGAATGATCCATTGATAATTTCAAAAGACTCGGAGCCATGCTGAAAAATCATATCTCGTTAGTAAAAATATCTTTTTTTGTTTGGTTCTGCTACTGTGCAGCAATTAGAAAGATACTTACTTTTTAATTAAACGTTCGTATACATAAGTGGGCATTATTGTCAAAGTAATGATGTCACTGCCGTTTTCAATTTCCTTTGAAACCTCCTTATCTTTTAGTCCAACAACGTTCTAAGAAAGTTCAACTTAATTATTTAAAACGAACAACCACAATTTCTTTAAAGTTGCAAACAAATTTGGGTATTGAAACTCACCACTCCATTAATTTCCAATATTTGGTGGTCGACCAAAAGTCCATTTCTCGCGGCAGAAGAGTCCTTTACTATAGCAATGATTTTTCCTTCTTTGAATTGAAATCCAACGTGTCCCAAACTGTCCTTGTGCAAAGTAATCGTACGTTCATGTGGTCTGTAATTAAATGAACATTCGAAATATTTCTTCCTTTCTTTTTTCATCATTAATCAAAAACAAGAACACATAAATGTATTGAAGATCAGACCTGTCTTTGATGACAACCTTAATGTCATTGATTGTCGAATTTTTGAAAATACCATGCACCTGGTCAGCATTGTAACCTGCGACCAACTCGTTGTTGATGCTCAAAATCTGGTCGCCAAATCTCACACCGCAGAGCGCTGCTGGTGAGCCCTTGGTCACCAAACAGATGAACACACCAGTGTCAAAAGTACGCACTTTCAATCCGACTTTGCCATTTGCATCTTTGCACAGTGTGATCTGAAATAAGATAGAAACATGATCGACCAATCCAAACGTAACATTTGATACTTGAAGGATATATGTGATAAGAAAACCTCTCTAATGGAATGTGTAACTTGAGCGCGCTGCAGACCAACAGAGTTGCCTGATAGAGGTGCGACAACGTTTGCCAAGTCTGACGTAGGGTTTTTTGCAACCTCCATCTATAAACAATGCAACAAATTTGTATCAACATATAAAATATGTACCAAATTGAATTTAAATTTAAGTGAAAAATAAAAAAGATTTTGCACTTTGAAAACATCTTGAAATAGTAAGAAGCTTGTAGTTAAGAAATGTCTGTCAATATTCTCTTTAATTGTTAACAAAGTGTTAAAACTAAGAATTTATGGTTTTAACGCAGTTAAAAATTTTGTTTTTCAGGAAAATTTTTGGATCTACCGTTGGTCTGGTGGCGACAGTGTATTCGGGCATATTCATCGCAATAGCACTTTCAGTGAGATCCAAACCGACATAACCAGCGAGCGCCGGGTAGATTGGATTCGCATTATGCAATTCCGTGGGAGATAAGCTAGGAGCCGATGGCATGGGTGCTGACTGGTAAGCAACCGCCGACACTGCATATTGAGATTCAACTTGTATCTGAGCCTGCGAAAATCAACATTAGAATTCAGATATACAAATAGATATTGATCAGGGAATTCTACAATTGTATTGATGAATAATGCGAAGATATGATGAGGGGTCAAAGGTCAATATCCCGTACCTTCATCATCTGATCGACTTTCATGTCTTCCAACGAGGGGTAAAGCGACATCTTGAAGGATGTATCTGAAAGAATAGAAAAGTTATTTTCAATCTCATTTCTCTACTGGGAATAAAATAAATCAAGCGAAAATCAATAACTAGCAGAATAAAAATAATGTCTATAGTAAAACTGTTCTTAAGCGTTTGGTTGATCAACAAAATTGTGAACAGTAATTTGTTTATAAATACCTATAATCAGCGCTGACTTTGATAAGATACTTTTTGTTATCATCAAAAATTGCCTTTCGTGAATAATTTTTACGTTTAATTTCAATTTGAATATTCATAAATCATTCATATCATTCATTAAAACTTTTTTTTTCAATTTCAATTAATTAAATCTTGTTATTCACAGTCAATTCATATAATAGTTCTAATTTTAATTATTTAATATTTTAAATAAGTGTAATATTATGTATGAGAACGTTTGCATCAAGTTCATTGTCCGTAAGCTCTGTCCCTTAATTGTTGCTTGTGATGGCGAACAGTGATGAATGGAGAAATCGAGAATATAAAAAAGCCACTGTTTTAGGGTCAATGCAAATCAATAATCAAATGCAAGAGGGTCAGAAAAACTTTGTTTTAAACTTTAGTGCAAAAACAATAGATCGAGCAAGATAAACACTGATGCAACACATGTAAAAGAGCTGTCACAAATACCTTTTGTTGTCCGAGGTTGAATCAAAATGTTTGCCACTTGACTAACAAACAGCAGCGCATAAGCCGGTCTCGAAACTGAACGTCGTGGATCGAGCGTCACTGATTATTACTAACCAATTCCACGATTTGACGTTTATTATGAATCATCTCAGGCCGCTGTTGTCAGCAGCATTTCTTTTTTTTTTATTATTACCCTCAAGTGCAGTTTATATATGCGCCATCTGTGACGTTCCCCGAACTATCAGAGTGCTGCTCGAGTGATACACAGAGCGCGCAAAACTACCTTCGTTTAAAATTGTTCTTTCTCGATTGCTGAGATTATGTGTACCAATAAAACAAACACGTTTTTTGTCAGAAAAAGTAGTAATAATATTTATTTATCGATTTTTGGATTTGTTTCTTACATCATAAGAATAAAAATTATTCATACAAAATACACTAAATTAACCACCCCCTTTCCTAAATTACAAATCAACATTTATACAAAGTTACAGTCTTGATTTTTTACAATTGCCAAGATTTTACATGGCTATCGAAATAAAAATCCAGGCTGCTGGAAATATCTACAACTCATCAACATTCAATGATAAATTCAATGACAAAAAAGAGACAAGATCTTTAGAAAAAGTTGGCCATAGGGTCATCCTCCCGAATCCTTTTTATGTGATAAGCTTCGATCTCCTCTTCCGTTGGTTTTTCCACGTTACAAACGTTGTTGTAAGGTCGCTTTCTCTCGTCCATCTGCATGAGTTGTTCCACCTGTTTGCGATGCTCCTCTTCCTTCCTCAGCGCCTCTTTCATTTTATCCTCGTCCAGTGCCTTGTCCTTGTGTTTCTTCGACTTCTTTTTCGGTTTCTCCTCGACTATTTTCCTCTCGTGTTCCTCGTACGGGATGTTCGCCGCCTCTTCGATCGCCTGTTTTCCTGCCTCGCCGGTGCAATAAGAATTTTTCACATAAGAATGACAACATTTGTATCCCCAGTTCCCGTTCCTCCAGTACGATCCGAACACCGACGTATGGTTGTTAGGATAAACGTCCTCCTCGTATCTCGAACGTATTTTTGGTTTCTCATCTCCTTTGATAATCTGCAAAGTAGAATTTGTTTGTAATTTTTCATCGGGCTAATTTTAATGACTATTTCGAAAAGAATAAAAAAAGGAAAGGAAAATGTTGTACCTCTCCACTTCTCGAATACTCTCTGTAAAGTTGCGTCTGAGCGAGCATCTGCACCGACTCGGGGATCCCCAGATGTTCCTCCCCTCCGTACCTCTGCACGAGATCGTCCTTCTCCTTGTCCTCGAGCTGATCCTTGTTCTCGTCGTAAGTTTTCTTCAGCATCTCCAATTTCGTCGGTTCAGCCAGCAGGTGGACGTCCACCTGTCTCTTCTGCGCCTCCCAGGCGAACAACTGCGCCCTCTGGTGCTGTTCCGTGTCGCCGGAGATCCTCACTAGATTGTCACCCTCGTAGTCGACTTCCCTCTCAGTCCCAGCGTACGGGTTCCCTCTCATCGCCCTGGACTTGGGATCGTAGTACGCCGACTGGAGGTCCAGGTTGCGCAAATATTTCGCCGTGTCCTCCCGGATTCTCAGATTACGCACGGTGATGCGCTGCTTTGAATCCACCTTGGTTCCTGGCATGTCAACGCCGTCTGCGTACTTGTCCTCGTCATCCTCGGAGTTGGCCTCCTCTTCCTCCTCCTCCTCCTCCTCCTTGTTATCATTCTGAAGTTTTTCGGCGCGAAGCTGCTTCTTTGCTTCCTCGATCTTTTGGAACTCCTCGACTATGGTGCGGTGCTCGCTGACGTCATAGCCGGCCCAGCGGTCGCGTTTACCGTCGTAGTCAAGGTCAAGTTCGGGCTGCAGGTACTCGTCCGGAGCTATCTGGGCGTTTGTGAATTTGGCGCCGATTTTTCGCGGCCGTTCCATGCATTCCTTTTTCTTGTGCGTCGTCGCGCCGCAATTCTCACACGCGCCCTTGCGCCAACGTTTCGACACGGGCGCGGGTTTCAGGCCACGTTTGAACTGCTCGGTTGAGTTGCTCAGAGTCGACGTTGTTTCCTCCTCGTAGCGCTGGTGCTTTAACGTCGGTCCCTAAAAAATTATCGAGTTGAGGTGTTGTATAAGAAGGCAAAACATAACCTAAAAGTCATTTTCTGTCGTGGTCGGTTAAACTTACCTCTGCTCCGTAGTACCAAGGAGCTTGACTGATATACTGCGGGATGTGGGGGTTGATGTCACGACCCTCCTCGTCGACGGCAGCTGGAGCCGTTCCTGCTTTTCGCGCATCCTCGAGCTCCTTGGCCTTTTTCCAATCCTCGCGACTCTTCTTTTTCGGCTCATCCTCGAAGATGCTCTTGTTTTTCAAGATCTGCGACACTGGAACGTTTGTCAAACTTTTCGACATGTTTTTGTAAGACACCTTTTGGTCTTAAAAACAACTGTTGTTGTTTTGACAACTGACGGGCAAAACAACAATGGCAACAGGCAACAATCGAGAGTGGTCCTGCGTGTGTACGCATGCGCAGATGCACAATATGATACGCGCGTTTTACGAAAAACACATTTTTATTTTCGTTGCACACGTTATTTTCGTTTTATTAAAGTTGCTCTGCTCACGGAGGTGCCGGGTAAAAAGTAAATCATTCCTTTTCATTTAACCTGTTCTTCATTTTTGACAGATTGTCAAACATTCTTAAACTCTTCACTTTGAAAATGAAGTTTTTTTTTAACTTTAACGAAAAAATTGAGGATTGAGTTAAAATGAAATCTTTTGTTGTAACTTTGTTAAAAATTCTTTAAAGTATATCTTGCATTTATATTGTAACAGAAGATATACAGAATAAAAATATGTAGGAACAAATGTGTAAGAAATACAATTTAATTATGTACACAATATATTCATCACTTTTCCTTATATGTTGATACTTTAATTAGAAATTGTCAATTTTTTTACTTTATGATTTTTATATAGACGAATTATAGAGAAAAGTTTAAAGTGTATTTAATTATACAAATCAAACTTTAACATCCAAATTTATTCTAGTACATTTTAAATTGTTAAATTTTGTTTTATAGCATTGATATTGAATATACTTTTGAACTTGATTTTATTTGAATATAAGAAGAATGTTTAAATATAAAAGAGTTAGTTTCTGTTGCAACGTTTTAGGCGATTCAACGTTGCATCTCTTCCTAAAATTTCCATCATTTCTCCCACACCTGGACCGTCCTAAAATTTAAAATTGTCATCTTAATAAGTTGGTTTAAACTTTTTATGTGTTATCGTTGATTAGAATACGTACTTTGACACCACTCAAAAGACACCTTAAACTTTTCATTAGTTCCGCAAATGGCACTCCATTCTTTTTTGCAAAGTCCCGAAGGACCGTTTTCAAAGATTCTTTGTCAAAATCATTCATCTCCAGTTTCGACAATTCGTTTAGCAAATTATTAATTATTTCTGAAAACAACAAAACAGTAATTAACTCGGTAAAATATGCCACCAGAAAATTTATTTTAAATTTTATAATTTTATAACAAATAATTAAACTAAAACCTTTATGTTTTATTTCGTTTTCAACTTGTTCAATTGAAGGAATGACCCACAAGAATGCAAAGTCTTTGGAAACCAAGTCCGACAATTTAAATATTCTCTTCTTGGACCACATCAAAACTGAGAGAACATAATCGTCATCTAAATTCAACGAGCCATCGTTTGTCCTATAAAAATGTTGCTTCATAAAAATTAAAATTTAATCAACAATAATTAATTACACTGGTGAATTTTATTTTAATACCTTTCAGGGAACTTTTTCTTGACTAGATCCTGAATTCGTTGGATGAATAGTTTATGGTTATCTTTGTCTTCAAGTAAATTACAGATTTCCATTTGGTTGAATTCAGAAAGTTTTAAGGGGCATAATTTCGTTGAATTTGTATTGACTCTAGAGATATCGAACTGCAATTAAAAAATAAACTAAGTCGTTTAATTCAAATTCATACTAACTTTCTTTTTTTTTAAAAAATTGTACCTGATTTATTAGTTGCTCATAACTAAAGCAATAGTTTTCAGTCTGGTCTTTCACAAATCCACCGCCTGCATGCGTAATATAATTCAAAAGTGCTAAGGGAAATATCCCATCTTTTCTAAAATAATCCACCCTAATATCGTCTTGCCTTTTGGATAGTTTCGTATTGTCTGCGTTTAGGATCAGAGGTAAATGCCCAAATTCTGGTGGACTCCAACCAAATGCTCTAAAAGTAAAAAAAAACAAGTTTGTATAGATTATTATTCAATATAAGCAAAGAATGTAAATCTGTATTCGTAATTAACTTACTTATAAAGCAACAAATGTTTTTGCGTCGAAATTTGCCACTCAACTCCTCTGAAAACGTGAGAGATTTGCATCAAATGATCATCCACTACATTGGCAAAGTGATAAGTTGGATATTCATCAGACTTCATAATCACAGGGTCACCTTCCATCTTAGATATGTCGTATGAAATCTTTCCATAGACGAGATCATGGAATGGTTCAAGCGTAGGACTTAGCTAATTAGATAAAAGTCAGGTTATTAAAAATAAAGCTAAAAAGGGTTAAATGAGCACGTTTTTGTTTCAAAAAATTACCTTAAACCTTACACAAGGTTTCATCCCTTGTTTTAATTTCTTATCCACTTGTTCCTGAGTTAAACTCCTACACCTGTTGTCATACTTAGGTGTCTGACCAGACGCGATAGCTCCTTTTCTTAACAGTTCCAACCTCCGTTCTGAACAAAAACAGTAGTACGCTGAACCGTCTTCCAATAATTTTTGTACGTGTTCTCTAAAAATGAAAATCGATTGATTACAAATGAATGTTTAATTTAAAATATAAAATATCATTAAATATATAAACAATTTTCAATTACTTGTACAAATCAAGACGTTTTGATTGAACATAAGGTCCGGCAGGACCACCGCGGACGGGATCTTCATCTGGAATAATTCCAGCCCAGATTAAATCGTCCCTCAATTTTTCGACCGCTCCAGCGACTATTCTTGTCTGATCGGTATCTTCGATCCTTAATATAAATGCTCCTTTATGGGCACGAGCAAAAAGATAATTATACAAGGCTGTTCGTAATCCTCCAAGATGCAAAAATCCTACAAAAGGATTAATTGAAGATTATTAATTTAAATTATCTTATAAAATTCAAAAACACAAGCATAAATTGAATATACAACTGAAAATAAATACCTGTCGGACTTGGGGCAAATCTCACTCTAACATGATGCTTTTTGCAAAATCTTTTTTGTCCAATTTGTATGTTAACAATTCTCAATAATCCTCGCTGCATTTTTGAAAACTTAACCTAACATATTTTGGAGCACCTAAAAAAGAAAACATTCAAATAAAGTCAACATACGTTTACCACTAGATGAAAATTTTATCTTTCCTGTCCAATGTAATTATAAATTATAATTTGCAATTTCTTACTTACAATTTTGTATCGGTTTTTTCCTTTTTTATATAAGAGACACGATGAGGTTAACTCCGCACAACTTCGTTTTACATCACACCACCCAGTATGTTGATTGTTTAAATATCATTAACCAATAATATTGACAGTTAGTTATTAATAGCAACAATTAGATGGTTATATTGGTATTTTGATAAATATCTACTGTTTTTTGATTATCATTTCCATCGTCTCTAGAGAATATAAAACGTTTTTGCATCACTTTAAAAAAATAATTTCGACAAAGTCTGCGAGTGACAATTTGTCGCAAAATTTTTTAATCAATCTCGTCGCGCGTAAAAAATGATTGTATAATAAATATTTATTAACATTTTTTAAAATTGATTGTTAAATAAAATCCGGAGCGCCTGCGCTCTCATACTTTGGTCCGTCTTTTATACACCACTACTCGGCCATTAACAGCGCTAACCTCTCGCAGTACTATATGTATATTCCGCCCGTCAAAATCTAAAAATATGCAAAAATATGAGAAACTCGAAAAAATAGGAGAAGGTAAGTAAACATCAACGAATATTTACTCCAAAATGAAAGCACGATCCAACTCGAACTGATGGTTATCGAGTGCGGAACAGCATTGTTTACAATGTTTGTTTTCGTAAGATTTTGACAGGCGACTGTCATTTGTTTTGATTTTTGGTTCAATTAATTATTTTGAAAATTTAAAACGGATAAGATAGCTTGGTCCATTGTTCTTTCATTTTCATCAGAAATATTTCATGGTTACGAAGGAAAGAAGTGATTAAACAAACGTAAGTAAGTAAAATGTTGTCTTAACAAATTCTTTGTTTAAACAATCTATATTCTTCTCAGGAACTTATGGAACTGTGTTCAAAGCCAAAAATCGTGAGACGCACGAGATCGTTGCACTGAAAAGAGTACGCCTGGATGAGGACGAAGAAGTGAGTGAGAAAATTATTTCGAAAACAAAAACAAGACATGAAGACAAAAAAAATGATAAAAAGTCATAATTATTTAATTCATAAATGAAAATTTTATTATTTTTATTATTGTAAATTCTTTCAAATTTATTGTAACAATTTTAATATAAAGTTTGTTATATTTTTCATAACAGATACGATAAAATAGTTTGATTTGGTTCACCACGATGTAGTCGATATATTTGATTAATGATAATCAATAATATCAAATTAAGAATAAAAACCAATTTTCAATGTCGTCACTGAGAGGATAGACTGTTTTAGTGTGATGAAAAAAATACGATACAAAAATATACTGCGTTATAAAAATAGAAGATAATTTATTTTTCTATTCCAGGGTGTACCCTCTTCGGCTTTGAGAGAAATTTGTTTACTTAAGGAATTAAAACATAAGAATATCGTTCGTCTGTACGACGTGCTGCACAGCGACAAAAAATTAACTCTAGTCTTCGAACATTGTGACCAAGATCTTAAGAAGTACTTTGATAGTCTAAGCGGCGAGATTGACTTGGATGTTGTCAAATCGTTTTTGTAAGTTATTATTTATTATTTATTTAATTTACTTTTTTTACATTCAAAAATGTAACATCTTTTCTGTTTTGCAGATATCAATTATTACGTGGATTAGCTTTTTGTCATAGCAGAAATGTATTACATAGGGACCTTAAACCACAAAACTTACTCATCAATAAGGTACAAAAAGAAAAAAAAAATTTCATTCTCTTGTTGTTAATAACAAAATATTTTTCTTTTAGAATGGTGAGTTGAAATTGGCCGATTTCGGATTAGCAAGAGCATTCGGAATACCAGTAAAATGTTATTCAGCGGAGGTTGTAACGTTATGGTATCGTCCACCTGACGTTTTGTTCGGCGCCAAATTGTACACAACCTCCATAGACATGTGGAGTGCGGGCTGCATCTTCGCGGAACTTGCGAACGCCGGGCGACCGCTGTTCCCTGGCTCGGATGTTGATGACCAGCTGAAAAGAATTTTCAAGATGTTGGGCACACCGACTGAAGAAACTTGGCCAGACCTGACCACGCTACCTGACTACAAAATCTTCCCTCAATATCATCCAACTCAAGGTTTATCCCAAGTCACACCCAAACTCACGTCCAAAGGAAAAGATTTACTTCAGGTGAACAAAATGATAGATTTGTTAATAACTAACAAAATAATTTATTTCTTCGTTTGATGGTTAAAATTATGGTATAAAACGGTGTCACAACGTAAAAGTACATAAATGCGATGAATTTATAATATTGTATAATGTTTTTTTTTTGTTTACAGAGACTGTTAGTGTGTAATCCAGCGCTTCGGTTATCAGCAGAGGAGGCCATGGCGCACCCTTACTTCCACGACCTGAACCCATCAATTAAAAATGATCGATGCCAGTAATCAATATCAACAAATTTCATTTGTCAAAAACCAAAACGAAAAATGAAAAAAAAAAAACTTATGGCTAAATGTCAAGAATTTATATTATACATACGACCATAATTCATCTTTTCGATTACATTTACAACTGCCCGACAACAAACGCGAGATCGAGAGAACAAATGATATGATGAAAATTGTGAGAAAAAACTTTTTTCATTTGCATCGTAATAAATATAATAACAATGTGATCTTAAATTACTATCGAATCAATAAGCACTTGTCATTGTTTCTTTTTGCACATGTACACAATTTTTAATGTAAACATATAACATCTTATCACATACATTCGCACAAAAGGGTTTTTTTATATTCGCAAACTTGTTGTTTTACATAGCGTCGAAATGGAATCTGTGAGCTTCCTGGAGCTTCTCGATCTTGTCCTCGCGTCGTTCTTTCCAATACAACCCTAAGATGATGAACATTATGAAGACGCACGTGGTCGCGAGAGCGATCGCGCTCTGCAGGATCAATTTGCTCGGTGTTACAAAAAGTTGGGCCTTCCATCTGCTCGAATCGCTGATTGGGTTTGGAATTATCACCATCTGCGAATTCGGGATGATTTGAGGATACTCGCGATGTTTTCCCCCAACCTGAAAAGTTAAAATTTATTAAATGTTAACTTTAAACTTTATTATTTATTATTTTAATAATAAAAGATTTTATTGATTTCTTTTTTTTTCTTTTAATCAATCAAACAAGTTGACTCACTCCAACAGTTAGAGAGTCAATAAAGTTGGGCGTTCGTCCCAAGCCGAAAGTCGTGAATGGTAAATTGAGCGAGAAATGAGCGCTCTGTGGCAGTTGTGCGGCGATGGCGTTCCGTGGCTCGCCGTCCTGTGTGGTTGTCTTGTATGAAATCGAGGGCCCGGGCAGATTTGTACCGTAGGTCTGCTTCTTAATGCCCAGAGTGCCAGGGAAAATCGGGTAATCCTTATTAGTCAGTCCGGTGAGCACCATCACCTTCACGAAATTCGCGTCATAGTCGAGGCTGTTTTTAAACGCAGCCACATTCAAAACGCCCGAACGCTTCTCAACGAAAATCACGTCCAAGATGCCGTCCTGATAGAAGTCATAGAACACCCCCATGATCGTTTCATTGTTGGCGAATGGCGTGAGAGCGTCCCACTTGATCTCAAAAGTGCGGTCGAATTTTTCGCACACGGTGCAGGGCACGTTTTGGAGCAAAAACGTCCGCGTCTTTTGGTCAGAGACGGATTCGAGAGTAGCCAGCAGGTCCGGGTAGCCGTCCATATTAAAGTCTCCACCCCTCAGTGTTATAGTGTCCAAATACTGCTGGCCGGTGTTCTGCGGGAATCCCCACAGGGTGGTCTTCGTGTCGCGGAAGTTGATCGGCAGGGAGATCCACGCGTTCTCGTAGTAGACCAGGATGGTGCTGTTCTGGCACTTTCTGTCCACACAAACTGGCAGAATCAGATCGAGCTTGCCCGTGAGCTCAAGGTCCAGATAAAGCGACTGGCCTTGACGCTTGTAATTCTTCGGCGCCTCGATCTTCCTGTCCAGGTGGAACCCGTGCTCGTCATTCTCCGACTTCTCACCGTGCCAGATTTCAAAATACTCTTCGCTCGTGACCATAAGGTCGGGCAGATAGTCATTGTTCAGATCGAGGAACGAGTTCGAGTGTGGGAAGCGAATTTTCTGGTTCGTAACCTGGTCCATCGCAATCGCCTCGGGTTTTGTTTGGTTCTTGTTGAACAACCAGAAGGTCCTCTTTCCGTCCGTGTCCAATCCGAAAAGGTCAATTATCATGTCCTGATTGTAATCTACAAGCAAACCGGATCAATTAATTAACTTTTTCTTTTAATTAATTACTCTTGGTTATACATTATTAACAAATTAGTTTTCTGTTTACTTTGAATGTTTTTTTTAAATTTACCTAAAGCTACAGGTTCTCCCTTGACCTGGAAGAAAGGATTGCGCGCCTGGCTGCAATTCAAGTTGACCTTACGACCCTCTGACATGCCTCCCCAAAGGATATGTACGTTCCTGATTTTGGGATCGTCGAAGGTGCCCCGGGTCGTGACCATGATGTCCATAAAAACGTCCCCGTTGAAGTCACCAGGAACCACGCTGGTGATCTCGTTGTCGAAGGTGCAGTTGAGATGTTTTTGCGCCCGAAAAAGTGGCTCAATGTCATAGGCAAGCATCACGCCTACACTCTTTTGGTCCATGCTCAGTACAAAGATGTCCGTCGAGGCGTCCGAATTGAAGTCCCCAAACGCGGCTGGCAACACATTCAGATTGCTCCCGAATACTTGGGGTGTCACATTGCTACCCTCGCTTGCCGTCAGGATGACGGCAACCATTGACAAACAACTCAGTAACCCCATGTTTGTCTACTCACATAATTTTCTGTGGAGCAAATTTAAGAAATTAGTTGTAATGATAATATATGAAGAAAATATGTGTGGTAGACAATGCAAGATTGCAGGTGTCAACAATTATTTTTCAGTTGGTAACAATACAAAAGTGGAACGTAAAAACGAATAAGTAATTAGTCGAAAAAAAACTATATAATTAGCTCGAATCCGATTTGTCAGTTATAAAAAATATCTAAAAATAACATTTAGAGGTTAATTGTTATCGAACGTTCTTCCTTATGAATCACTCGGTACTTAGATGCGATTAAGACACTTGGCGTTGGTTTTGTTTTCTACGTTGAATTGATGGATGTTGTAGGTGATAAACATTCGTTGATAACATATTTGAATTGAGTCATTTTGTCTCTCGTCTGTCTGTCTGTCGCTGAGGCAAAGATCCGCAACAAAAATCGAAAACTCTTTTATCCATTTTGTCGCATGCAACAAAAATTTTAGGATTGTTTACCTTTTTTGAATCAAAAACCCACTTGTTATCATTTCACATGACTTCGAATTTGTATTCCGTGTCTAACAAAAGCACAACCTGACATTTCCATTCGTTCTTTTTTCACACGGGTGACACTGCTGCCATTGACTAACAGCATGCTATATAGATATAGACAATCGCAAATGCATGATTCATTTTTGTGATGTCACAAATTCTCAACCGTCGGTAAGGTAGGAATTGAGTTCTGAGGTGTAGGATAGTGAAAAAAAAGTAGGAAAATTTGTTTTTATCAAACGTCTTGTTTATTTATTTTTGTTGTTGAAATTTAACATTGTATTGCAAGGTCAACCGAAACTTAACACACAAACATTTCGTTTCAGGATTCCCGCGCATTTTCAAACTCGGAAAGCGGCTCAGGTGCTTCTGTAAGTAATTTTTTCATCATATCAATTAATTTTTTTATCAAACAAAAATTCCTTACAACATTTTCTATTAAAAAAATGTCACTTCATAAATGATGAAAATGACCATTCAAATGGTTTATATCGTGAGGTACAAACAAATTAGTCGTTTTGTAAAAAGATATATTACAAATTAACATACATTATAATACAACAGGATTAATTTTTTTAAAATCATTTATAACGACTTCTTTTTCTTTCCGCTTGCTGCTTGTGCGTCGTTTTCGTTTTCTCGTTTTGTGCCTCTGCAAACAAACGTAAACCATTAAATTTCAAATGAAAAGTTCATTACAAGTACAATTAATATCATATTGTAATTTTCTTTTGTTTAAACATCCATACCTGTTCTTTTTTTGATTGATTGAAACCAACAGTCTATTGAACGGCGCCTTTGTTGATTTGTGCATGATCTTGGCTTTTCCACTTTCCATGGCCTGAGCGATTTGATCCCAATCCCAACAATCCTCGATATGTTTTGCATGAACAGCCTTCAGTGTCATAAAGAGATAAGCCAAGAATTTATGTTTCACCTCTTTGCCTTCCTCTTCTTGAACGCACTCTTTCAAAACTTGAAGAGAATTTTCATAAAGTTTCTTTTCCATGCTCTTGAGTGACTTTTTAACTTTCTTGTCCGCCGTGGAAAACAGTCGGTCGTTTTGATAGAAACACGTGAGCAGTTCCAGTGCATGATTTTTCAGAAAAACTCGAACGCTGTCGTCAAAAATGACCTTCGGCAGTACCGTAACCAGCTTGAAATTTTCTTCCCAACATAATTTTAGGATACTTTTGAATATCGTTAATGGGAGGATATTTTTCTTGAAGCACGACTCCAACTTTTCTTTCACAAATTCGAGCACCTGACTGGACGGGCATTTTGTCTGTTGCAAACAACGGATCAAGAAAGTACAACATTGCGGAAGTTTGTCTCCTATTTCCAAGTAGATTGCTGCCGACCTTTCGCCTTTTTCTAGCAGGATCTAAAATTGAATATTAAATCAATTTTAATTTTCATAAAATAGCAAATTTATTCGTTTTAGCGATTGTTCGAAATATTCAAAAATTACCTTCATGATATCTAAAATGATTTGTTCATCAACCCCGTCGGTGTCAGAAAACTTTTTCAAACAAGACAGTTTGGTCAAACAACTTCGTACTCGATTTTCCAGCGGTTTTTGGTGTCGGTCTTGAATACAATGCTCCAAAAGAACAAACAACGGTACAATCATGTCCAACACAAGCGCCATCGATGGCGAGTGCTCTATGTAGATCTCAAGCAGGTCGATAACTCTGGTACGGAAATGTGTCAGCACCTGTTCGTTTTTAGATTGCTTTTTCGATTTAATTTTTCGGGTTTCACGGATGACTTTGAAAGCAGCCGCCAACGAGAGGTCCAGGCGTTTCCCCTCTTCTTCGCTGATCTCGTCCACGTCCATGTCGTCGACGTCTGACTGCGCCGCTGCATCTCCGAGTACTTGACTGAAACCCAAAGACATCGTGTAATCAACTGTTGTTAGATTTTATTTTGACTGAAAAATTGCGTCAACTTACTGGAGATTCATCTTTAGCTGATTCATCATGATTTGGTTCTCATTATCCTCGTCCATGTCTGAATCATCATCTTCATCGTTGTCCTCATCGTCATCTTCTTCATCTTCAACCATCTCGTTCTCGTGGTTGCTGGAGTTTCCATTCATCTTAGGCTCATCTGAGTTCTCATCTTCTGACTCAGAATCATCGGATTCTTCGGATTCATCCGAGCTGTCGTTGACTGAGGTCAGAGGTTGTTTATCATTCACGTTTAGAACCTGAAAAAAGGGACAATGTAGTGAAAATTTATTATTATTAAAACTAGCGATGAAATAATCAAATGATAATTACTGAGATAATGAGGTGCACAGCAGCCGGTGTCAGATGAGGACAGATGTGTGGGAAGACGCAGTTTACAAGCGACCGCAAAAGATGGTTTGACCGCGAAAGCAAAGATAGCATAAGGTCCACAACGACCTCGACCCACTGGGGTTCATCCTGATTGGGCTCTTCTTCCGTTGTCGAACAGTGTTTTTCGTAGCAGGTGTGCAAGTCATCGATAGACGAGATCGCCATCTCTGGATCCTGGAACAGCTGCAGCCCCAATTGTAAATTCATCGTTCCAAAAGTAACAGCTATGCTCTTGTTCTTTGAATGTTTCTCTATCTTTTTGATCAATTTGAACATCTTCTTCCAACTTGTAACGGCCTCGTCGGTCAAAGGAGCTGACAGAGTCCAGGAATTTTCTACAAATATGTGTTTGTTTATCGATGTCAAGAGATTCGTCAGAATCATCTTTAAGTCGTCCAAACTTGCGAGTTTATGATCGATTGCTCTGAAGAAAGAATCCTTGATGTGATCTAGAAAATTGAGTTGATAATGTTTAATTATTTCTGTTTGATTGGTTTGTTGAAAATAAAATATTACCTTTAAAGTTCAAAATCTTACCTGAAAATTCAGTTTTGCTTTTAGATTGTTCACACAGTCCATGTTCGAACAAAAATTCAAGTTGTTCTAAACGCCATTCATGTTCCGATACCATTTTTGGATGTCCCATCAATCTAAAGTGAAAGAATATTAATCGTATTTAATATAATATTAGAAAAAGTAACATTTTGAAGTAAGAATTTACAAAAAAACTCACTTGGTCAAAATTTGAACCGAATAAATTTTTTCAGAATTCATCCAAGGAACTGAACCCGAATCAGTTTCTTTTTCGCTCTCACTTGTGACAATCATTTTGAAAGTATCAGTCAGCTCTTTAACATGCTCAGCCAACAATTTTGATTGCAAAATGGGAAAGATTTTGATGCCTGTTTTCTTTTCTATCATCAAGTCACCGGGCTTGAAAAGCAACTTTTTCAGCGATTCCATTTGGATGTCCAGTTCGCTCTCGTTAATAGCCTTCACCATTTTGGCTAAACTTTCTCGCAACAAGGATGTCCCCTCATCCTTTTTCGAGTTCTTGCACAGCTGACAAGATCTCATGATGTACTGCAGGTAGTTTGGTGTAAGCAACTCGGGGACAACGCTCGCGTCAAATTTGCAACAGTAATCTACTAATTTCACAGCGACGTATTCCGTTGTTTTTGATGGCTTCAGAAATCGTTTGTCCAACTCTGCCCAAATGTTTGTCGCGACTCCTTTCTCAACTGCTTTTTCTACCACCATCTCATAAACCGGATGGTTACTACAAATTATCCTGGGAATTTCCTGTAATTTTTAAATAAACATAATTAATATACTTCATGAGTTGAGTAAAATTTCAGAAAGAAACTAAACGATAAAGTTGAGGGAAAAAACATACAATCAAGATACGAAGGATTTCAGCAGCATTCGCCTTGGAAACTATTTCTTTAGATCCGAAACGTTTTTTTAATTCTTTCCCTGTGATGATGTTCGGAAACTGTTTTTGTATAGTTAACAACAAGTGAAGGGAATCCAAATTGTGTTCCTTCCAAGGCTTGAACACCTCTTTTTCCAGAATCGGCCAGACATGATCTCGGAAATGATCCTCCGCAATATTTGAGATATAGTGATTCAAAAAAGATATGGCACAATGATTGAGGTAACTTCGTTGTTTCGAGGCATGTAAAAGTCCCTCCAAAACTTTTTTTTCAACTTCCTTATCACAAGTTTGTAAAAATTTTGATTTGATCATCGCGCCATATGTGAGGATGCGACCGAAATAGGCGTCTGCCGTTTCCTGTAAAAATGATTTTTATATTAATATTTATTATTTAACGTCCAACTTAATTATTGTTTTATTTTTTTGTAAAGTAATTTCTTACACTTTTGCCGTTACTTGCACTCGGGTGCAATTCATGTTCCATGATTTGGAGAATTTTTTCTGCAGTTACATTGTTACTCAAAGCCAAGTGACTTGTGAGAAGACAATAATTAATCTCCTTGTTTTTGTGGTTCATTGATCCTAAACCACGAATCGTTCTTTTTAAAACATAGTCCAATTCTTTATTTTGTTCCTGTTCTCCCTATAAAAAAATATTAAAAATCAAATTATTATTATTAATCACAAGAATAATGACAAATAAACAATATCATTCAATACCACGTGCGTATGACAAAACAATACTTTTTAATATCACGCAACCATTATTTAAATATCACGTGAAAATTTCAATTTTATATACCAAGTAATTGTTACAAATTTGACGAAAAATCCATTCTTAAAATATACTTAAAAAATATTTGTAAAACAAGTGTGACACATAAATGATTTTTATTGTTGAAATCAAGAATGATCGCTCAGCAAGTTGTTCTTATTGCAGAAAGAAATATAAAATAACTACAATAAATTAATTGTCCAAATCATTGAAAAGTACTTGTATAACCTTCAATCAGAACAAAATTATTTCACCTCATTCAATTTGGACATATGCCGCAGTAAATTAACTGCATTTGTGTTCCTCTTTCCTTCGTTCGGATGGAAAATTCGGTTGAAACAATCGAGTATCGTTGTATTCATTGTGAACAATTGTACAAACACTTTGTTTATAAATTTCTATACAAGCTCAAGCACGTTGTTGCTCCTTTTTGAACATGCTCAACTCGAAACTAACCTAGAACCAAGTAATAAACAATGTGAGCACATGACTTTTGTCCGACTCGCACTCCCTCTTTCGGGACTTCTTTTTGGTGGCAAATTCGAAATTGTCGTTTCATTTTTGGTGATTTATTTTTATTTGAAGTAACATTTTTGATTTACAATAATTATTGTCATTTTCAATGTTATTATTGTTGTTAAATACACCGGACGTCTCAAACGGCCATCTCCATGTTTATTTTAGGATGTGGTTTATATCCTTCAAGTTCAAAATCATCCGCGACAAAGTCGTCTATGTTTTCCACCTTCCTTTTAATCTTCAGAGTAGGAAAAGGTCTTGGTTCTCGTTTAATCTGTTCTTCGAGAGGAGCTATATGGTTACTGTAAACATGACAGTCTCCCATTGTGTGAACAAATTCGCCAGGCTGGAAATAAAAGAAATATCGCAAAATAAACATATTTCATATAATCATAACTGATCAATTTGCAATGACAGTCTGTGACATTTGATCATAAAATAAGATAACGCGTACTTTTAAGTTTGTAACATGAGCTATCATATACGTGAGAAGGGAATATGACGCGATATTGAATGGCACTCCCAAGCCCATATCCGCGCTTCTTTGGTACAACTGACAGGACAATTCGCCGTTGCAGACAAAAAATTGCACCAACGCATGACAAGGCGGCAATGCCATCTTATCTAAATCTGCGGCATTCCAGGCGCACATAATTATACGTCTGTCGTCAGGGTTTGTTTTTATTTTGTTGATCACATCAGCCAGCTGATCAACCCCTACCAATAACAAAAAGTTAATTTACTAATTAGTTCAAGTTTAATTCTTTTGTAATTTTCTTTAGTTTTTCATTTTTATAATTCAAATTTATATAATTTATAAAACAATTTTTATAAAGATATCAACCTTGACCGGTGTAATCGGTGTGCATATCCACATACTTGGCCCCAAAATGTCGCCACTGAAACCCATAAACGGGCCCCAAATCACCCTCATCTCGATCTTTGAACCCGAGGGAATCTAAAAATTCTCGCGAGCTGTTACGGTCCCAGATGTGAACTCCCTTTTCCGATAACAATTTAGCGTTCGTCGAGCCTTTTATAAACCATAATAATTCCTCCACAACGCCTCTCCAAAAGACTCGTTTTGTTGTCAGCAGAGGGAAGATATCTAAAAAACAGAAATTCGAAAAATTTTATTTTTAATAATTCGCACTTTGACATGGAAATATTTTCGTATACATTTTGTTTTGAAAGAAATTATTATTAAAAATGAAGTTGTATCTACCATTTCGTAAACTGAATCGCATCTGGGTGCCAAAAATGGCCTTCGTGCCGACGTTCGTGCGGTCATCTTTTTGACTGCCATGTGCAATGATTTTTTGAATCAATTTCAAATACTGATACTCGTCGTGCTCCTCAAGTGACTTCAAATGTCCGTTGGCAGTTTCCATTTTTGTTTCTTCGTCAACAAACAACTAACTAAACTACAAATGGGCGGCTAGAATTAATACTTTTTTTTGTTATAGATGAGATCTTTTTCACAGAATAGCTCAACTCAATTATGACACCTTTTTTCTAAAATAATCGGCTGCCAGAGAGCGGGAAAATTGGGCACGTCTGCGCAGTTGCAACATCCTGTGTTGCCAAAATTTAAGTAGGTGCTTTCGGTTTAATATTCAACTTTTTCATACGAATTTTTTGGTTTCATCATTTTTTTACTTTTTAAAAATGTTTTCATCTATGAAACAAAAAAAAACAACAAAATAAAAAATAAAAATAAATAATGTATGTATGTATGTAAAGAATGATAATTTTAAGGGGAGGAAAAAAATATAAAAGAAAGGACTGAAAAAAAATTTACAAAAGTATTATTGAATGGATTTAATTAACGCCGTTTTGATAACGTGTCTTTTCTTGTTTATTTTCTTTATGAAAACTTTTCACCGCCGCCGTGCAACTGCGCTGCGATCGAGGCAGTTCTGACGTGTACAAAATTACAAATAGTGAACTGTGAGTTGTTGGAGAGCGTGCGTGCGCGCGGGTCTCGTGTAGGTTAGGCCCTGACGTTCGTGGTATTTTTTTATTGTTATTATACCGCTGACAAAATGCTCGACCTGTTTACGATCTTCAGCAAGGGCGGGATCGTCCTCTGGTGCTTCCAAAGCACCTCCCAAATATTCACTCCGAGTGTGAACGCGCTCATTAAAAGCGTGATATTGCAAGTAAGTAGTACAATTAAAAACCAACACGATTTAACTAATTAACAAGCAATCGCATCTGTTATTACGTCGCTCGGCTTACAAATTGCAAACGAACTTTCCATTGTTGACAAAGTTTTTTGTGTGCTCCAAAATGTTCAAACTTGACAGTTGGCCCGAATTTTGGTGGCGGGTTCCATATGGTTCAAATGTTTGGTCAACCCAGTCTGCCCGTTTGTTTACATCTGTCCAGTCGTTTGTTTACATTTTTTTTTATTCTGGATGGACTTTTGGATTGGAGTTTCCTTTTAATTCATCGGTTGTGTTTCAGGAGAGAACGGGAAACCATACTTATGAGCACGAATCACTACGCCTGCAGTACAAGCTCGACAACGAGTTTGAGCTGATTTTTGTCGTGGCGTATCAAAAGATACTGCAGTTATCTTACGTGGACAAATTTTTGAACGACATCCATCTGGAGTTCAGAGACCGATTTAAGAATGAACTGCAGAATTCGCAATGGTTTCATACGTTCAACTTCAAGGCAAATTACGACCAGGTGTTGGCCAGTGCCGAGCAGTGGAGCAAGGCACAAGCAAAAATACCCAAACAGATGCGTTCCTTCGACGAGAGTCAAAAGTCGAAAAAAACTGTTGCCAGTATGATCGAGAAGAAGGACGATAAACAAAACAAAAAGCCTGGTACATTCTTTGGTTTGACAGACTTTAATTGAAGTTTTATCTAATTTAAAAATTAGCTGTATTATTGTTTGGAATATACTGTTTAATGGTTTTTGTTAATTAGCAGTGAAAACACCAGAAGTGATCAAAACGCAAGAATCTCCAAAGCCAGTACACAACGGCAGCGAATTGAATGAAGAGATTTTAATGGCAAACAGACAAAAACTTGCTCAAAAGATGTCCGGCTTTAAGAATAAGAAGGGCGACAAATCGTAAGTGATGCTTAACGTAAACGATGTTTTGTAGATGTAAATGAGTTTAGTGAAAATCATGTAATTTGGTTGTTAATTCAGAAAAAGTCCCAAGCCTGAGAAAGCGGGCAAGAAGCCACGTGTTTGGGACTTGGGTGGGACCAATCGTGATCTGGCATCTCTGGAGCGGACCAAGGATAAACCTGACGATATCAATAACGAAACTGTGCAAGCTAATACCGCAGTAAGTGTGACTTTCACTTTCTCTCGCATCTGGGCCACGAATTTCATGTTATGTCACACCGGGGTTGCGATGATTTCAATCTTAAATCGCAATTAAAGTCAAATTCTTTTTTTTTTTTAATTGCATAAATAATCGTATGAAAAATTATGTTTTACCAAAAATTACTTTATTATTTTTTCATTCAAAATGTTATTCAGTTTTGTGCATTTTTAACTTGTGCTACATATTTAAATTTGATTTTGCAGTTGATTGGACAGATGAAAGGAGGAATCAAAGATATAGAGATTGAAAGCGAGTCCGAGTCAGAATCTGAAGATTCAGATGAAAACGAGGTGGAAAGAGCAAAAGTGCAACAAAAGAAATCAGGCGGCGTGTTTAGCATGTTCAAGAGTCTCGTTGGTAACAAGGTGATGAAACAAGAAGACATGCAGCCAGTGCTGGACAAGTTCAAGGACCACTTGATAACTAAAAACGTCGCCACCGACATCGCTCAGAAGTTGTGCGACTCCGTGGGTGTCAAACTTGTGGGCAAAAATCTCGGCACCTTCGACAGCATCGCCAGCACCGTGAAAGCGTCCATGACCGACGCTCTAGTACAAATTTTGTCGCCGAAGCGACGCGTCGACATCCTCAGAGATGCGATAGAAGCGAAAAACAATGGCCGTCCCTACGTGATGACATTCTGCGGTGTCAACGGCGTCGGCAAGTCAACCAACCTCGCCAAAATCTGCTTCTGGCTTATCGAGAACAATTTTCGCGTTCTCATTGCTGCCTGCGATACATTCCGGTAACTGTTTTCCCCTAATTCTTATTTTCTTATACAATAAATAATTCTTAATTTATATAATTCATTGTAAGTTTGGATGATTAAACTTGTCTTTTAATTTTCAGAGCTGGCGCTGTGGAACAGTTACGAACCCATATGCGCCATCTGAATGCTTTACACCCGCCGGAGAAGCACAACGGACAGGCGATGGTGCAGTTGTTTGAAAAGGGTTACGGCAAAGATGCTGCCGGCATCGCAATGGAAGCCATTCGTCATGCAAAAACTTCACAGCTGGATATCGTTCTTGTTGACACCGCAGGACGAATGCAGGACAATGAACCTTTGATGCGCGCCTTAGCTAAGTTAATCAAAGTCAACGAACCTGACCTCGTGCTTTTCGTCGGTGAAGCCCTTGTTGGCAACGAGGCTGTCGATCAGCTCGTCAAATTCAATCAAGCCTTAGCCGATTATAGCAGCTCGTCCAATCCACATATCATCGACGGAATAGTTTTGACCAAATTTGATACTATTGATGATAAAGTATTTACAATTGTTGACATACGAGTTTAAGACCAGTTTTGAAGAGAAAATTTTTTTGCAAAATTTATTTAATAATCTATTTTATTCGCAGGTTGGAGCAGCGATTTCGATGACGTACATTACCGGCCAGCCAATAGTATTTGTCGGAACTGGCCAGACTTATACAGATCTGAAATCTCTCAATGCAAAGGCTGTGGTACACGCTTTAATGAAATAACTCAACTGTGGGCAGATTTGCAAACGTTCCCATACCATACGATATGCTTCTTATACTTTTTGGTGTCCTTATATTGTACATTACTATAAAAATTGTTGAACCAACGAAATAATAGCATACGAGGTGTATGTCTTCTTTCGTAAAAAGATTCAAGTTTTTATTCAAGCGACAAATTTATAAAATCCTATACAAATTTTTAAACACGTCATGTGGACGTTACGATAATGAATGTCAAATGAATTTTATAGAGAGAGTTATTCACATACATACTATACATCTTATACATGTATATAATTACACATACACAAACACATTGAAAATATATTGAACAAGTTGATTAAATTATATTATCTGATAGTTGATTGTTTCTTCAGAACGACTCTAGGATTGTTACTTTTTATTCTTAGTGGTTGAAATAAATGTTAACTATTTTTTATGTTATTACTTTTTTAATTTCACGTTTTGTAAAATTTTATTTTTTCGGTACACTTTAATAGTTTTGGTTTCTAAATAATCATTCATCGCCTTTTGAATGGTGGGGTTTGTGTGGCTTGAAGCTTTTCTTTATGAAGCACCCAACAAAGGCATCAGCGACGTCGCATGGGTCCATTTTTTCTCCAGAATGAACTGCAATAAATGTGTGATTACGAAAATCAGTTGTAGAATACGTTTTTGTTTATTCTTACAAAAAAAAGTTGAAAGAAAATACGTACTTTCGGCAATACAACTGCGAGCAATTTTTTCTTCGAATGCGGCTTTTGCGTAGATGTCTTCAACGATTTTCTTCTCGTTCAGTTTACCTGATTCGGACATCTGAAAAATAACATTTCCAAATTGAATGGTTTTTCTAGATTTCTCATGTCGTATGGTTTGATAAATCCAATGAGTACCTCGTTAAGTTTCTGCATGGTACAGGAAACAAGGCAGCCAAACTTATCCCCACTTGCCTCGGCTGAAAAAATTAGATTTGCATATTATTTATATTTCATATTCTCCATACGTTAATTGAAATCATGGCTTTTAATTCTAATTCTAATTTTCTTACCTTTGCACTCTTTGAAAGCTTGTCTCATTTCTTCAGTCATCAAGATATGTGGTTTGTGTGGTCCATGGTGGCGAGATCCATGATGTTCATGTGAGACTGGTCCATCAAGATTGTTGTCATCAGGACCATGATGGTGATGGTGGTGATGGTGGTGGTGGTGATGATGATGGTGATTTTCTCCAGATTCTATGTCATCCTCTGCTTCTAATTCTTGACGATTATAAGGCCGATATGCGGCGCACTTTTCAAAATCAAATTTAGAATCAATTTCTTTTCAATTTTAATTAAAAAAACAAAAGAAAATAACTTATTTAATCACTCATTTATTTTACCAAATGTTGAAGAGAATAAATTTTTCATTAAATTGCAATTGAATTGAGTACGTTTCCATATGAAGGATTATTAATTAACAAACAATTATTAATTGCTTACAACGGCAGCCAAGGCGAAGAGAACGAAAACGAGGCGTTGCATTTTAAAGTTATTATTTTTCAATACTGGGAAATTCAGTGATGGAATTTCATTTAAATATGTTTTGACAAGTTATGTAAAAACTTTATTTAACATGTTACTCACTTCAAATTGAGGAAAATTTTAATCATTTAATTGGTTTTAATTAGTATAAGTATAAATTCTACCTGCAGTTATATTTGTTTATAATAATTATTTGTTATTGTTATACTGTTTAATTCGTTATTCATCTAATTGTCAGTTTCCTGATGCGTTCATTACAAATTTTATTTCCAAACAATAATCCTGTATAATTTATAATTTTATTAAGTGTTTATTAACAAATGGTGTATATTTTACAGTCCTTGTCTTTGTCGTTCACTTTAATGTCAACTGTTTGCCTTTCTCGTTTTCTGGAAAAATTTGTGTTCAATTCAATATCTGATAGAGAATTAATTTTTGAATGATAAAATTAAAATCAATGGATGATAAACCTCATGAGAAAAATGGTGTAAAGATCTTCCAGCACTTGGATAATCGTGCCAGGCATCTCTGTGGGATGCAAATTTTCACTGAGATTGCCAATTTTTTTTAGAGCTTCATTCCTGGTTTCAGAATCCAGCTATAAATAATTCCAATTAGATAAACAACTGATAAGTTTTTTGTTCAATGACGTATATTTCACAAACTAAGAAAAAAACACAGTTCTTACTTTTCTAACTAGATTTGAGATTTGTTTAACGTCATTCTCTGGAATCATTAAATCCAGAGAATATTTCGCAGAAATCCATCCATACATCGTTGAATTTTCAATGATCCTCCAGCGAGTCCAAATAATATTTTGGATCTATTGAAACGATAGAACAAATAGTAAAATGAAATCACAGAATGTTGAAGGTGAAAGCGGATTGAATAGATATCCGACCTCTTTGACAAACAATTCACAGTCTCCGTCGTCGAAGATCATGAGTCCGATAACAAAGCAAAACTAAATCAAAACCGTTCGATCAATGCGGCTTATCTCTAAATAAACGAGACACTTGACGTTTGCGTACAAAAATATATTTTATAGCGTCCATCTCGTACATCAATTACAATCAAACATTCATGCACTCAAAGTAGTGTCGCAAAAGAATCGAAGAGTCGCGAATTTATTCATTTGGAAAGCCGAAAACTTTGAGGCTTCCGGCGTCCCTTTTCCTATCGTAGACATCTTTGTCGTCGCAAGCGTAGGCCAGGAGGTACTGTTTCGGGTGCCAGGCGACCGTAAACGTCGGCGCTTCCACCGCGACTTCTGTTATTTTTTCACCCGTCTCTACGTCTCCGATGTCTGCAAAATAAATTGTTAAAATAAACAATCTAAAATAATCGATTGTAACCGGTAAAAATTATATTTACCAATGAAAAGATCTTCTGAAGCCGAGGCCAAAAGTTGACAATCATGAGAAAACGAGATGGTTCGCACAGGCCACTCGAGCCTGTTAAAGGTCCTTAGACAGCAAAGTTCATCGGCGTCCCAAAGGGAGACCAACGCGTCCGCCGAACCGGTGGCAAAATATTTTCCGGTGGGGTCGAACTCGATACAGATACACGTGCCCGGGTGCGCTTTGATCACATGCAAAAGCTCAAGGTCCGGGTAACTCAAAATTTGAATGCAACCTTGACCGTTTGTCAGGTAAAAGGTCTCGGAATTTTTGTTCCATGAGATCTCGTTGACCTCGAAGTTAAACTGCTCCTCGGCTTGGATTTTCATGGTGCGCGCGTCGATGAAGGTCACAAGGTCCTCCTTGTTGCCGACGGCGATGGTGTTGCCGTTCGGCGACCATGATATGTTTATGTTTTCTCCCTTGGTACTGATATTTGCGGTGCACTTTTGCGTCCGACAGTCCCAGATCCGGACCGTTTTGTCGCCGCTGGCTGTCGAGAGTTGCTCAGGATGGAAGGCGTGCCAGCACAACTGGTCTACGCTGCCTCCATGACCTCTGAATAGGTGTTCTTGTTTCTAAAAATGAGCAACAAAATTAGTCGGAGTAAACAATTAAATTAAACTATAGTTTTTTATGGTTGTAAAGATAAACAAATGAATAAATAAATGAAGAAACAAATAGAATTAATGTATGAATCAATAAACAAAGTTGATATATCAAAGTTGATATATCATCAAAGTTGATATAACAAAAATAACAAATGGTGATAAAATGAAAATTGATTAAATTATTGATGAATAAATAAATAAACAAACTAATAGAATGAATGTATGAATCAATAAACAAAGTTGATAAATCTTACCAAACGGTCAGGACAAAGTGAAAAGATGCAGACACACTTGTCAAAAGAACCCGAGGCAAGAAATTTACCATCGCAGCTCCAACCAACACTGTGAACCTTCGCCGAATGGCTTTGTTGTTCTTTTACTTTGTTATGTGTCTTGAAATAACTGATCAGTCTGTCAATCGTGTCATTAGCAGGTGCCATTTTCGTTCATCCAACAATTACTTCTCCACTAAATGTGCCAAATTATAAAAAAACACTTGTAAACATTTGTTTACACCGCGTGACATAACCTCTCTTTTTGAACTAGTCTCGACAGAGGGCGTTGTTTAACAACAAAATAATAACCCCATCAAAAATGAGCTGCTCAAAAACTCAAAAATAAATGAAAATGGAAATTTTTGAATTCGTCATTGTTTATAATTAACGTTTTTTTTTTGTTTTTCTTTTGTAAAAACAAACAAAAATTATTTTGTTGTGAAAATAATCGGATATGCATGGCGATGACGAATTTTAAAAGGTGGAGTTGAAAAAAATGGAAAAGTGAGTTAAAATTTTGAAATTGAATTTGACATTGGAGGTTGGAATGATTTTCGAGGCACTGCCGAAGAGACGCCAACTTGACTCCGGGAGTTGCGTGTAGTTGCGTGCTGACTTCCGGTTCAGTTTGGTCAAGCCCCTCTCACCCTGCGAGCGCACCACACGGATATATCACAGCAGTGCTATCGTCGTGTCTGAGCCCATGTGGTTTGCGTGCGCGTTATTTAGTTGAAGCCGCCCGTTTGAGACTCGTGTTTTCGATTTGATCGCAACCAGCACCATGGCAGACCTTGACGACTTTTTTGCCAAGAAGGACCGCAAAAAGTCGAAGGGAAAGAAATTCACCACCACCGAAGAAATAGCCAAAAAATTAGAAGAGACGGGCAAACGCAACGAACGCTCCAAACCGAAAGAAAAGTCCAACAACGCCGAGGGCGAGGATAATCAGCAGATCGAGGTTAGTCGCTCGGATAGAGCCACAATTTTTCAACGTCCCAATTACGTTTCGGTCCCTTACTTAACCTCATTCAAGGCCCGCGATATTCAGGTTACAGGAAATCGACGCTGCCATATTTTTTGCCCTTTTTACCTTCGCAGTACAATTTTGAAAAGTCGTGTAATCTTGATGAGTCACTTTTCTAGCGTGCCAACAGATTTTGGGAGATGAATAAACGGGCGACCGCAATAGAAATTAAACGGTCTTTCAAGAGTTTCGAGTCCCGCAGACTCCCCTAGAAACGTCGACTTTTTTGAGGTTAAGAATTTTTGACGTAAGCATCTGACTTGGTGTTACAGGACGAGGACGAGTGGAGGGAGTTCGAGGAAGAGAAAAAAGACTATACGGGACTAAAAATAGGCAATTTAACGGTGAACGAAAACGTAGACCAAGATTCGGACGATGATCGAGGGACGGGCGAAAACAGCTCGGATGGCGAGTCGGGCGAGGCCGGAGGCAAACACAGTGGCCCTTGGAAGAAAACCGACTCTGCTCCGGTCAAGGAGGAAGCCCCGACGCCCCAGCCGCCAGCCCAGCCGGCACAAACTGGCGGGTACAAACCGCCGCATTTAAGGAACGCCTCACGCCTTATGCCAACTAGATCGCACAAATCCAACGTCGCACCGGACATCAATAGCGAAGAATATTTCCCCACTTTGAACTCAAAACAACCAGCAAACGATACTCCTGCTTGGGGCAGACGGTAATTTTGATTCTTCTTTTGTCATCATTATTCAGATGTAGGGTAATAAACAGTAGAAGATGTTTTTGAAAATAAAAGGTTTCTAGTCATTTTTCAAACATGTTTTTCTATTGTTAGTATGGAAAACATTTTTGAATGTTCAAAAACATTATTTGTTGATGTAAAAACACCAGTGAAAGACCGCATAATTTCTCAGTACAAAAACAAGGTTGAGATATAAGTTTATGAACTATTGCATCAATGATGTACCGTAGATTAATTTACAATTTTTTTTTAAATTATCAATTTTTTAATAACATAAATAAAAATACTGTGTACTGTTTTTATTTTCAAGAACATATTTTTACTTGTTTTTAAAAATAGTACCTGATTATTCACCCTTACGATTGTTAGCGATAATTAATAAGGCTGAACAATTAATTTGTAGGAAAAAGGACGAAGGGACATTCGAAGAAGTGCGTAACCGAGGAGCAAGTCGTTACGTCATGTCCGAGAGTCAGACTCAAGGACCAAAGTTATCGCTGGGTAACAAATACGGCGCCCTGTCGCAGGACCAGAGCTGAAACCGACAGCAGAGCTGCCCCTATGTCCCGATAAATCATTAACACTTCAAATCTCGGCATCCGAGCGTTATGACAAAACAAGCGATACGAACTCATTCGCACACATCGGTTCCAAATATCCTGTCGATGTGGTCATTTGTTCCTAAACGACAAACTGATAATTTTGCATTCAACCCTGTACGCATTTACTCTACCAAACGACAACGAGGGCTTCGTTTCAAATTGATCCAGCTGAAGATCCAAAGGGGAAGGGGGAGAAGCACAATCAAAATTGCCGAGACGCGAAAAGTGGAGAAATGCGCGATGCCGCCGATCAATGAATTTGCAAACTGCGAGTCGTCTGCAGATTCATTGTCGCGCTTCGAGGCTGGGCTTCGATTTAAACGATTCTTTCTCCTTCGTTTGGTCTCAAATTTTTTAGCGAGGTTTACAGTCCAAAGCCGGGGGGAGGGGTGCTGTATAACCAACACGTTGATTATTTATGTCGCGCAACTGAGGGCGCGACATTTTGTTGGCGCTTGTACGATAATAAAATGAGACACGGCGCATTCTTTTCGTGTTCTTGCGTTATCGTTTTTAAATGATTGTAATAATGTTAGAGATAAATTATTATTGCTGCGAGTGGTGCCCCTTTGCTGTCTTCTCGAGAAAGAGAGCCGGAACCTTTAAGTTTTTTTTTTAATGCGAACAAAATTCAACACATATAAAACTTATACAGATAATCGATCGACTTTTTATTATTTCTTGAAAATTCTTGTAAAATATGATAACTATTGATGATACAAGTAATAAAAGTCTATATATATATGTGCAAAGCGATAACGCGTGACAAAGTTGTGAGAAAAAAATATGAAGAATGCAAATGAAGACCAATAAATTTGAATTGTATGGAGTGTTAATCTTTTTTAGTTCGTTTTTATGTAAATAAAACGATTTTTTGCTTTGATTACGATTTGTTCTGATACTAAAATATACGGATTTATTTGTTCGACCGTTGCATTTATTTGTCTCATTTTCGTTGTTGGATTCCTATTCGTCAGAGCACGTCGTTGATTGAGGACTCCTCGCTGTGTTAACAAATAAGATGCATCATTCTAAGTATTAACTTCTGCTTTATGATTGTGAGAGGGATCCCGTGAGTACCTTCCAACGTACTGCAAACCGTGGGAGCCTTTGTTTGAGTAACAACTTAGCATCGGTTTTTCCAACAACGATGGTCGAAATTTCGGTAAAAAGTATATCCACGCTTTTTTTAATTCCGGTCCCTGAAACAAGTGACGCATTCAAGTGCACAATCCGTTTAATTTATCGATCATGAAAGCAGATTAGTGTTCTTGTTTGTTGACCTTATCGGAACTTTCCATTTGAACATCATCTTCGGTGCGCAAGTAAAACGATGGATGTTCTTCAAGCTCGTCCAATTTAAGCAACATCTTGTCGTCAACTTCGTACACTTCACCGTCAACATTCTGAGCAAACAAGATTATTATTATATCTATTATTTCAATATTATTTTATTTTAATCAAAAAAGGGTCTATGAGAATATAAAAGAAAACATTTTGAGTTTGATAAAAAATGATAACTTACATGACCCACGTCGGGGTGCTTTAATAAAAACGGAATATTGTAGATAGTTGCAATCACCAATGGATACTTAGTGACAGTTTTTGCTGTTCCTAAAAATTTTGCATAACCATTTTGCTGATTTTTTATCAGTGAATGATTCGGTTCACCACGTTTCAAAGTTCCGTAAACAAACACTTTGTACAACGAATTCTGCAATTAATTATTTTTGTTTCAATATATTATATTATCTCTTAAATTTATAAAAAGCGGTAATAAATAATTTATAATTGTATTTGTATACAAAAATTGTTGAATGGTTTTTTAATATTGACTTTAAATTCGTTACCATATTTTTTAAACGGTTGCGAAAAAAAAGAAACTGTCTCACTGTTGTAGACGACTGTTATCTTAATTTGTTGATCTTTCTTTGATCTTTAGAGGTGACGTGCGAAGTGTCAACAAGATGGCCGACAGGTAATCAACTGCTATGCAGGATGTCTACATATATCTTTCTCCATTAGAAACCACTCACAAATGTTGTATCCGGGTATTCTACATTTGATGGGTATGTCAACTTTCTCTTTAGGTATAATTACGAATTATTATTCAATTAAAAAACAGCAATTCGTTGAAATGACTGCCTGCACGGAAAAAATGTCGGCGCAGCAGCTGGACCGAATAGTGCACTAAGAATCGCACTACAATTTAGTGTGGCTGCCGTATTAAAATGGTGCGCCAGACATCATGGTACGTGCACATTGAAAATGCACTAGTCTAACGGTTACACTAGTGCATTGCGAATGCACTAGTCTAACGGTTACACTAGTGCATTCACACTAGTTATAGCTTAGTGTTACAGAAGCACTAATTGGTACGTCTGCTGTGCCAACATTTTTTTGGCTAAAAATCCTAAGATTTAAGAAAAAGATAAAAAAAAACAAAATTATTGAGCTGGTCCCTAAAATGGCATTCGGTAAGGTTGTGATTAAGATTTTTAGGTGCCAAAACATCGTTTTTAATTAATCGCGGGAGATTAATTTTCTGGTATTGCTGATTTTGAGCAACAAAACAACAATTTTTTATCAAATTTATAACGCTCTTAAAAAATTGATGAGTAATTGTATTATTAATCGATCACCTTGGCAGAAAAAATAATTAGGTTTATAGGGTTCTAATCAAGGGACCTGATCAGAAACTTGAACAAGAGGCCTAATTAGTTCCCGAAATAAAAACTCGATCACGACAAGACTCTTCAAAACGAACATGTTAAGATTTTTTAATTTTGGCTATAGTTTTTGTTAAAACAATTTTTGTTTTTTTTTTTTATATTTGCTCCTAGACGTCGTTCAACAAAATCTAATCTGATTATCTGGTTAGAGACCTACATGACAATAAGTGAGAGAATATGATGACAAAATAAAATCATTTCATATGATTGAAGCAGTTATCTGATGGTTATATTCAAAAAAATGAATCAAAATTCGCTTTATCAATAAGTTTATATTTCAAAACATAACTCGATTGAAGATTAATCGCTTTGAGAGATAATGTACATGACTTGAAGATGGTAAATTTGCCTTAACTCAGTTTTTCGAAAACAAATTTTCAGTAACCCGGTTTACCTTTACAACAACAGTTATGTTTATATGGTGGATTCCATTAGATGGTGAACCCAAAAAAAACCTTATTATGTCTTAAATTTATAAGAGTATTGGAGTTTTTAATAGTCACTAAGAGTTTTATTTAAAAATTTAAACTCTAATTTTTTTATTTGAATTTAATTTCACGATTGAGTAACATCGAAAATTTGAGTATAATAAAAATAAAAATAAAAAAAATGAAAATCAGTTTATTTTTAAATGGTTTAGTACTTATTTTTGAATGCCATCAAATAGAATCCCCCCGTATACAATAAAGATGTTAATGCTCATAGAATTCAGGTGTTTGTTTGTTTGTTCGTTTTGATAATACAAGAAACTGATCATATCACAGATCATTTCCATCCAACCCAGAAACCTAACACAAATTTGTGCTATATGATACAAACCGGTGCGTGTACCTCAATAATTGTTTACATTATTACAAACGCGAGCATCTCGAAAGTACTTATTGCTATATTGAACAATATAATTTGTCAAGCAATCAATATTCTTCCACCTATGAATTAGGTACATATCAAACTGTAAAAAGTTGGAACAAATTTGTTCATTTTATCGAGAGCTAATATTATGCAAAAAATGATATGTTTTAATTTTAAATAAAACAAACGGTTTATCAAAAAGTTCTATGTTCGCGCTCGTTTACCTAGTTTTTAGGTGAAAATACCCAAAAAGTTTATCGTTTACAAGTCTAGATTTTAATTATTCGTAAGAAATCTGACGATTGAGAGAAGATGTTCAGTTTTGAAAATTTCATTCCTGGATTCATTTTTATTTAGGTTTTTAAGAAGCTCTTCAGGTTATCACTATGATATATTTTACTTTACATCTATAAACTCTTCCAAACAGCAAGACATTTCAGAAATGTTAATAATTGTAAGTTTGTGATAAATATTTACTTTTTATTTTAATTCTTGATGCATTTCGATGAATATGATAAAATTTGATTAAGGTTACTTCAGTCGATCGGTATAATATGTCTTCAGTCTGATCGCCATCATTTTATGTCCAACTTTGTTTTTAAATGCATTTGTTTTTAACACTTTGTGTTGATCGTTTTCATTTTCAATTTATCTTAGATAGACTTGCGGAATTCAGTTGACTGTTGAAATCAGATCGCAAATTGACCTGTTACACAAACTAACGAACAATAAGTAGAATAATTATTATTTAAACCATCAGTTTGACAGTATAAAGTTACAGAATGTATAAAATATTTCATTGTAAAATTTATACATAAAATAGTGTAAGCAGTAGTAACATTTTTGTTTAAGGAAGAATTTTGCAATATTGAAATTCGCCGCGCCAGTTTTGGGAATACAAAAAAATCGTGCCTATTTAGGTCGCCTTGAGGGTTCTAGCATTATTCCAGGATATGAAAAATAGTAACATTTGATTTTGAAAACTAGCTTTTAATGACAATTAATTACTAGAAGACTAAAGTTCAAAAAAATCCATACCACTTATTTTGTTTTAAGATTTTCGTTTTTCATTGCAAAATCAATATGTATGCTTCTGGCAGAAATTTCGAATCAAATTATTCGATAATTGATTGTTTTAATTCAATTTTGTGCGCAAAATTCATTTGAGGAATAGGTCTCGAATCTGTTAACATTTCATTTGTGTTACTTCTATGCTATTCTCTTTCGTTCTTTCTCTAATAGAAAATGTTGATGACACCATAGGATAGCTAATTCATGTACAGAGTTAGTTTTAAGTTGATAACATTCGATTCATTAACTATACAGTAGACTGACGTAAATAAAAAAATCAGTTTCGAATACATTTTCGTTTCAAAAATGACGCAACACACACGCATTTATCCTAGATTGATAAAAATCATAACCATTAGGTTATTAGTGATATTAACAGTCTTTATTATCTTCAACAACTCGTAAAGAAAATTCTCTAAATTGTAATAAAAAGTACTTCAAATGGGGCAATATAGAAAATGAATTTACAAAATTCTATAATAAAACTCTTTTTTTTTTAATAAAAATTCACAAAACCGAAATTTTCAGAAGAACACTTCACACGTCACCTACTAATTTTGAACTATGAATATAAATTATTATAGAAGACAATTTGTTGCTTTATTTAAATCAAAATTTTAAATTTTAAATAATCACAGTTTTACGTTTTTCTGTCTTTTTTTAGAGATTCTAAATAAGACCAAAATTAAATTAAACTAGGAACTGTACAACTTTATGAAATTTGTTTCAAAGTTGCCTCATTTGATGGTACTTTTCGGTTTTCAAAAATATTTTCAATTATTTTTCAACCAGAAATAAGGCAACGGTTTTTATATCAGATTGGTTCAAGGGTCGGGATTACGGAATGTAAACTGTTAGTATTCATCTCGTGTACGTTCGAAAATTTGGGTGCCGAATTGTTTCGTTGCTGTTCAACTTTGGCATATAATTTTGTTCATTGAACGTAACGGTAATACTTAATTTGTGGGACAAAAGACTTAAAATAGTAAAAAGGAGACCCGAGTACGGCGAGCGTCTCCTTTGGCCCTTCGGGCCATCCCAAACTGTCAGACAGACGGGTCGCTGCCAGGAATAGAACCGCCCTTAGAGCCATCGCCACCAGGTCCACCGCTTTCCCCGTCGACTCCACCCTCGCCTCTGTAGGGTGAGCCACCAGGTCCCCGAGCGGATAAACCTCGGAAATCCAAGTTGTACTGAAAAAACGTGACGTTTTATCAATGTGTCCAATCTTTAATTATCCAACTAGAAAAATGGTTTGCTAAATTTAATTTGTTCCGTTTAAAAAAGCTCAGGTTAATACATATTAATTATCGCAGTTAGTTTCAAGCCTACAATTAAAATCAATATCATTAATACAACACTAAACAAAACTCCAGAATACCCTGTAACCCTGTTTTATTTCACTTACAATTGTGCACCCAAAAATTTGTTTTTTTAATCTAAGTAAAAGTAAATAATACAAATTAATGATCAAAACGAAAATACAAAACATGAAAAACCAACTGAATAACACGTACATGGACATAATAAAATTAGTAAATACTGAAAAATGAATAATTTAATAGTAAATTTGAACAAATAATAATTGAAACTAAAAGGATATTTGCGAACCTGTGACCAACAAGAAGATGAAAAATTCCCACAATTTCTTTACTTCTAAAAATCGTATTTTGGTAAAGTAAATCGAGTGTATGTTATCTTCGTAAGGTTGCTGAGTGTCGCATTTGTAGCATTTGTGTTTGCGATTCTTGTAAATCGTGTACGGTTCTTGTTCCCGAGATGAGACGAATTGCAGAATGGCTTGGATGTGAATTGACAGGGTAAGAATAGTTCAAGAGTGGACAGTTGAGAGGCGAGTCGGTGAAATGGGAAGCTAACAGAGCTGAGGGGGTGGGCGAGCGAAGTATATTGTGCAGTTGATATGAAGTGAGCGGATGAGGTTGCACATAGGGACTAGAGGGTGGCAACAATCGTGGACTAATGGGATACAAGCAGTCTTCTTCTCCAAGACCTGGTGCGGCCGATGAATCGACTTCCACATATCGGGGCATGCTGATTTCGTGCTGACAATATATAAATCAAAATGATAAAAATAAATGAACAACTAGAAAGTTGGCGTTATAAATTGTACCCATATTGAAGATTTTAATCAATCTCTGATTGAATGATTACAACAAATTATTAGAGATTTTGAAATCGAAAATTTTGTTTCCGTAATCCAAAATTCTTAATAATTCTTTCGAATCATTTTATCGTAAATTTATATAAAAAAAACTTCAATATGTGTACACGTTCATTAATTAAAGATACAATTTATTCTACATACAAAAATTAAATAGATGTGTACGGAAGAAAAATGATTTTTTTTATCAATGAGTTGCAAAGTAAAAAGTTTGAAAAAATGTATTCAAGGATGCATTTTTTTTTACTGAAAAATAATAATTATCCAGTAAAAAATGTACTTTGAACGATAGTTGTGAAACATTCATCAGAATAAAGAAGAGAAAATGATATACAATGGGAAAAGAGTAAGACCTACTGTTTAAAAACACCTAAGAAATCATTTACAAAAGGTAAAATTACTTTACAACAAATTAATATATTGTTGAGATGTTCAGAAAACTTTTACTTGTGATGGCAAACTATAATACGAGTGAAAAATGTCAAACGATAATGATAATTATTTCATACCTTTGTGGCGCAGACGAAACAAGTTGTGACGACTTTTGAAATGACATTCATCAAGTTTTTCGTCTCTTGTATAACATTATCGACTTTAGTAAATGTCGCTGCTTTTCCTACTGTAGGATTTTTTACGGTAAATTGCAATTGTTGAACATACGTCGGTACCCGATCTAAATTTTCTAACAGTTCCTTCTTGTGGGCCCCTCCTGGCACCTAATTATGAATTAAATTTTAGTTAGTCGTCATAAATATGAAAACAAAATTAATAGAACTTTATAAGTAGATTAATTTAGTTTTAATTGAAAATGGTAAAAGAATTTGTATTCGTGTTATTTCTTTTTAGTTGAATACTATTTTTTGCTTCACGATGTATCACTGTCACGAACTATTCGATCATGAATTTTTAATCATTTCAAAACTTTATATTAGTTATCTTAAAATAACTACAGTTAAATTTTCTTTACATACCTGATAGCTAAACTGTCTCACAACTTTGTATAATCTATTCGCTTCTTCAGCAAAATATTCAGCTTGTGTGAATAAATCTTGCGTTGTTTTAAGTGCACCTTCGCCTTTCGTAAATTGGTACATGGAAAACGCCATAGACGACATATTCTTAGCACGTTTTACAATATCATTATTTTCTTCAAGACTAGTGCCATTTTCCTGCCACTTTTCAGTTTCAGCATCCATCTCTGACGTGATCAATTTCATTTCTAATCCAGCTTTTGCTATTTTTGCTTGCTCCTCACTGTCAAGTCTTGCTGGTTTCAATGGTTTACTTGTAGTACCATGTTTCTGAAAATATGAACAAATGTGAGAACAAAAAAAATTCAGTTCCATCAGTTATAATGTATTTGCGTTCAAATTACCCCTGGCCGAGGAAGAGACATATAAACTTGTTTCTCTGGCCTACTTTGACACAATTCTATGACATCCTTTGCGATTGTAGTTACGTCGGACATCAACCACTGCCACATGTCAGTGAAAACTAAGATAAAAGAAAAATATGAAATGAGTTTATCATGTTTTGCACTTAAATATAGTAGTTTTTAATATTTAATTAACCTCCATTTTACCTTCGAGATTTTCTTTCGCAATTTTACTAGTAGGATGCATTGCCAAAGTATTTGCAGCTGTGATAACTTGAGGACCATAAATTTTGAGATTGATTTCGGTGAATTTCGCAGAAACTTGGAGAGTTTCTGATAGAGCTACGTGCCTCAAAAGTTTGCATACCTGTATAAAAATAACATTCTCCAGTGATCACGCGTACATATGAGATACTTTTCAACCGAGATAAGGACAAACCTCAAGAATGTGATCGATATATTCATTAAATCGATCTGTGCTTTCTTGAAGACTATTCATATCGCTGGCTAAAGCCAAATTTCTTATTGTCGACACTAATTCTTGGCCTGCTTTTGTAACTTGTCCCAGGTCACCGGCTTGATCCATCGTGGTTCTGTAAAGTTGTTCACGAAGGTCTCTCGTAGCTCTCAAAACACCCAGCACTGCTTGCTCCATGTCAGAACTAGGAGAACCTCCACCACTTCCATCATAATTCTAAATGTAATAATGAAACATTCAAAGTCAATCGCTAATTGTAATTAAAACTAATGTGTCCTTATAGACGATGGAAGTTAATTATACCATGCTATTGCCAATTCGAAGTAACGTATTAAGCTCTAGCTTAGCTCTCTCGCATAATAAAATAATATTTTCACGATGTTCGTGGCTCGTGTAAGCGCTGTCTGTAAAATCTTGAGTTCTTTCAACAACCGAGTCCAAGGCAGTTGTTAGTGTTTCGCGACAACCAGTTCCCAACAGAGTCATCCTAGTAGTTTCCACCATCCGTTCGAAGTATTTTAACGCCGAACATACTGTACTGCTGTCCCAGTCTTCTTGCTGCGGGCTCTGAAAATAGTTCTCATCGTCAATTCATAGATACATTTTATTTGATAATCCATCACAAAGAATTTATGGAATATAATAATCTAGACTATGTATACGGAACTGGACAATTCGGAGGAAATGCATTCGTTATGCGCAGTGTGGGAACGCGGAGCGACACTACGAAATATTACCCCGTAAATCATCTCAAACAACATGACATTTTCACGCTAAATACACAATATCGGAAATTAAAATTATTTTGCATTGATGGAGTTGGTAAAGAAAAAAAAATGTTTTAACAATTTTAATGAAAGTATCAATAATTATTTAATATATTATATCTTTAATTTTGCACTTAAATTATAATCTATCTTCATTTATATAAAACATGATAAGAAGGTCTAAGAACTGTTTAACAAGTCTCTTAATAGTAAAATACTTTTCCCTAGATGTAAGTACGCAAGAACTTTTGCTCATGAATATAATTTGAAATTTTAAAATTTATTGTCTTACAAGTTTTGACTGATGTAATTTTTATGTCAACCAAGATAGTAAATCAAATTATTTTTGTAAAAAGATGAGTTAATAAAAAATAAGGCAAGCTTTTTATTTGTTCGAACAAGAAAAGCTTTTGTCTTCCCAATACCTGTGGGTTGGAATATGATTGAGATTCGCTACAGTCAAGAACACCATCTTTGACGACATAATGTATGAGATCCATGGCCCTGCGCATTTGACAGAAGACAGTGTCGCGATTTTCCTTGGCCGAAGGACATTCTGGATGTCGCAAACAAGCTTTGCTCGATGTCAGCAACATCATTGTACTTCGCTCCAACACCTGTCGGGCGGCAGCCATCTGAGCTCTTCGTCGTTCATCTTTTAAGTCGTTCTAAAATTGAAACAGCGAAAAAAAGTTTGAATGGCTTATAAATGATCAGAAAATTTGCTCAGACGTGGCTCGTTTAGGACTGATATCATAACTTACTTGACGGTCTCCTGTTAAATGTGCCAACTCGACCATTTCAGCACCAAACTGACTGAAAGCTTTCACAAATTCTGTAAAGTTAGAAACACTTTCCAATCTCCCAAGACTCTGAGCTACTTTGTCTTTAGCTAATAGAAGTTGTTTGACTACAACTATATCTGCCAATAGTAGAACTCTTGTAACAGAACCTAATAAACATCTTGCTGCCCGAACTACCGATCCTCTATCAGCGAGGCTGTCTACCATCGCGCACTCACATAATTTTTCAATTGCTGAACCTGAAACCAAAATCATAATTAACACTCTCTTATAAAGCTCATACAGTTTTTATCAAGTTAATATTAACTTTGATTTACTGCAAAATTCGTTTGGTATAATAAATTTAGTATTCTGCGCTATTTGCAGAATCCTTTCATGTAAACACTTGTAGAGGCAAACTTGTTACACAAATATTAATCCGAAAATTGCTTGGATTTTCTTAAAGAGTAAATTTATTCAAACGTTTTAATGGTGTTTAGGTCAAGGTACAAATGTAGATAAAAAACTTGACATTCGGACATGTGATTGTATGCAAGAAACCTTATGTAAACGCTTCCATCATCAAGGTGATGCGAATGAAATTACGACCACTTGATTTCAAATCTTAAAATGAAAACCAAACTAAAACTAGTCAACCATACAATAAAAAACATATTGAAAACATTATTTTTCAATCCGAGTTAATTTTCAATCCTACATTCAAAAAGTCAAAAAAAATTTTTTTAAATTCCGGTGTGTCTGCAATTTGGAGTATTGGAAAAATAAATGAAATGAAAATTGGGTTAAATCATCCCCCACTTGAAAAAAATATCCGAAATTGGACCTCCAATTTTTGAAATCTAAAATTTTGGAAGTATGGAAAATAAAACACTTTGTTCGTTCGCATTTGAAATTTCGATTTAAATTTCAAGGTCTGAATAGTAAAAGTCAGAGTAAATTGGATATAACAATTTATCTTATCGTGAAATATTGAGATTCGATTTTTATTTTATGAGGATGGTGTTCAACCCCCATTTGTGTGCCGTTCAATTTTGTACGCTTAAATTAGTATAATTGAATTTTTTCACAATTTTCTGACCATTTGATCATAGGGATAGAATTTCATTTTGGCAACCCCTTAAGATTATTATGTTAAGATGCATTGTATACGTATAGAAGGATGCAAATGAAAAGCAAAAAAATAACTTGACACGAGAAGAAATGTATCTTCTCTTACGATGAGATTCAGTTTTTGCATCAATTTCAGATTCGAGCGAACGTAAGAGCTGCCGGGTAATTGCTCCATTCTTGTCATGTAATTGATCGAGGTAATCTATTTAGGCCAATATTTAACGTTTGTTCAAAGTTGATTTATAAAGCAATTTCCGACATTTAAAATTACGAAGTGTGTATACTTTTATAATTTTTTTATAAAAATCAATAAAAGATTGTAAAAATAACTTCAGCGAATTTTCTAGTTTTTTTTATAAGTGGTAGATATAAAAAATATGTTAAAAAAATTCTATTTCAACGTTAAATAAATGTTTTCAATAAATGATTCTTCAATGTTATCAAATTATTAAATCGAAGATTTAATCTTTAAATCGTTGCTATATAAGTATTATACTATTTTCAGTTACCGTGAAAATAACATATTTTAGTGAAGATTATATAAAAAATTGGTCTCAGTAATATCGCGAAACCGAATAAACAGCCAAAAATAATTGAAATGACCTGGAAAAATACGTTTTTGTTATTTTTCTTGTTACTTATTTTTGGATAGGAAATACTACGTGGAAAAGGCAGGGAATGTGAAATTTATTATATGTGCGTGACAACCCTGTATTATAACAATGTAAATCAAATCAAATTGAATCAATAAATTTATTGCATGATTTTTGTCAGAAAAGAATTGATTATTCAACATTGATTCAAGTTGAATTTTGGATTGACAAGTTGCTGCCTTTCGTGTAAGTCGAATCTCAAATTCATTAACTATCAATAATTGATAAGTTGAATTTATTTCTAACATTGATTTCTAGCAATCATTTCTTAAGATTAACTCACGATTTCTGTATTGTTTTCAAAGGTCGTGCAATTTCTTTTTATTGTAGTTGAAAAAATTTTTTCAATTATTATTATTAATTTCAACCCTTAATTTTTAAAGAATTTTTTTTCGGGTTAAACATATCATCCGATGTAACAAGTTTACATGAGTGACCAAAAATACTATTTTTGTCCCTCGGTGCAAAATCTGTACAATAAAAATAATCTTCTTACCAGCAGCTCTTGCTTCCTTGCAGGCTTCATACATATCTTGTTTGATTTCTGGGTTGTCATCTGCAATTTTTTCTCCAACAGTTACAAATCTTTCGACAGCAAGATTCACTGCTTGTCCCACTGTCGCTACAGCTCTCAGGCTCCTTTCCGAACATAATGATCGTTCCCTGTGCGAAACCAGAGTCGAGATCTGAAACAACAACAAATTTTCTAATTAAAATTTCGATTGAAAAGGTTTTTGAACTTTTTCCCATTTGATACAAAATCAGAGGAGAATTAACAGCAATGAAAAATTGCTTAAGTAAATATAAAAAAAAATTGATAAAAGTAAAATAACAAATTTGAAAATTTTATTCACAGGTAACACGAAATTTGCACCACTTTCCGAAACGTTTGATCTTTTATTAAATATTTCGCATTTTCCACTCTTGAATAATTATGCTAATAATCTCTTTTCTCAATAATACCTCGTGAAATTCATTGAATTCTCTAAATTTTATGTTCAAAAAATTATTCGAAGATAATCATGTTCATTATACATATTGCACAATTCGTTGAAATCGTATAAAAGATATCGCTGCCATGAAGTTCTGATAACCAAAATTTTTTTTCATTTATTTATAAAGTTCATAATATGTCATCTCCATTTCTAAGTTATACGACGTTTTTAATAAAAGAAATTGCATTATAATGATTTATGTAAATCTATCAAGTTGAAGTGACTGCTTGGATCCACTTTAAACTTGAAAAACTACTTCCTTTGGACGCGACGGTTTTTTAAACATTTTTATACAGAAGTTGACGCATCAATTAATTTTCATAATATTTTTTGCCAGATTGATTTGTGTTTTAGATTATTGAAAATTATTGTACTTTTATCGAAAATGAATTTTCAAGTTTAACAAAGTTCCGAGCAATTACCTTAATGGAAAAATTAATAGAAATTTAGTGTAATCGTTGCGCATAACCATTAATTGTCAGAGTTTATTCTAAAAATGGCAATAGTGAAGGTGTACTTATAATATAATATTGTGCAATATGATGTTATTGGTCCAAAAAAATCCCGCAACCTTTTTCGTCCAAAATTTACACAATCATTAAACGAGCATAACTTGCCATAACATTTTCTTATGAATTTTGTTGAACTGAAATGTTTTGTGATTCTTTCTGCAATATATGTGTTCATATATTATTCACTTTCCTTAAGAATAAAAGAAAAGAGACAATGAAAGCAATGTCAAGAAGCATTGAACACAGGGAAATAGTTCAGCAATGATTTAAAAATCAAGTACCATTTTAATCGATTCTGCACGACTAAAAATAAGCACTTTTTTCTATACCTTTCAATCATCAAGTTTTTTTTCAATAGAAATGTATCTTACTTAATGTACTGACAGCTATTAAAAAAAGTCACAATGACATAAAGCTCTCTCTGACAAAAAAAAAGTGCGCCCAAAAAATCAAACTGAAAAGTGTGCTCGAAGCCAATGTCTGCGACCCAAGAGCCGTGTGTATTCACTTTTTGCTCTAATTTTTATATCTGTACTAAAATTCAGTTTTTCAAGCTGAACATTATCTAGTTAAAGTGCTCCTTTAAGGTTGACATTTTTCACTCCATCAAAGATACAATTTTACATAAAAAAATAAACGTTGCTCGTAACAAAAACGTTCGGCATAACAAAAAAAGAACGAATACCATTGATATTTGTTAATCTGATCATTTAAACCAATTTATTTTAAATGCCGTCTGATATTTTCAAAGAGAAACTATTTATACACTAAAGAGGGGGCATTGTATCTAAAAGAGTTTTTTTTACAATTCAGTATTCAATTTGCTAAAGTTGGATAAATTGTATTTAATAGTACATTATATGCAAGGACGGAAAGTACACGAATACCGACTAGTGTTACTACTTCTCCTTCGTCTGTAATTATATTATAAAGCGATAAAAAAAATAAAACGACGGCCAATTGTCACTTGTTGCATACAAATAAATTCACTATAAATTTTTTAATATTTCAGTTGTAAGAGTTTATTTAATTATTTCGAAAAGTTCGAACGACAAATAAGAAATTTGATTCTTGAGGTTGAATGAACAAATAAAAACACAAGCATTGTATATATAATGACTAGTTGAAATATAAAGACGATTATTCCAAGTTTATCATGTAGGGTGTTTGAATAATTTCACCGGCTGATGAATATGCTAATACGAAAACTAACATCTGTGAATAGAAACAAAAATCCTGAGCTAAAATGAACTTGCATTGTGAGGTTTGGATTAAATCAGATTTAATTATATTCGTTATTAAGCATTTTCAAAAAACAAAATATTTTTTCAATATTTTATTATCTCAAATTTGAACGAATCAATGATTTTATTTTAGACTTCCTAATTGGGTTGTCTTAGATCTTATCATCTACAGTTCAGGAAAGTTCAATGTTCACAGTCCCGAGTTTACTCGACTGTTCATTTGTCTATACGATCTCTACACTATCGTTCTACTAATTTCAAAATGTTGTTAATCGTCTACTTTCCCAAGCCCATTGAATTACAGACAAAATTTAATTATGCTACAAAATTTTGGAGCAACAAAGGTTGCTTTTACGATCCAATTCAATCAGATGGTTGCATCAAAGCATCATGAAGATGTATCGAGAGAAGAAATAGAGATAAACAAAACTTATTCGATTTGGCTAAATGAAATGTATAAAACAAACATTAATGCAACGTGGACAAATTGAGTCAAACAAATGTTATCTGATAAATCAAACAATTATCAGGAAACAATTGTCTGTTTCGTTATACATTTAAATTGGTCTTAATGCGAGGAGCTTCTATGTAATTGGAAGATCTCTTGAAAAATAAGCCTGCGATGGCAGCCTAGACCGATATGAGCGTAATGAAAATTTGATCCCGGAAGCAAATTGTTTTTCCTGCTGCGGAAGACGAATGCAAAAACGTACCTGTCGCTCATGAGCCAAGCCTCCACCGTACATAATTGGCAACATTTTCTTCTACTTGTCTTTTAAAATCTTCTTTAGTTAATTTACTTTCTAATATAAGTCATCGAATTTCTATAATCCTGGGAACCGTATTGAGAAACGAGTTCGCGAGTTGGCCCAGAGATTAATTATTGTTGTGATAATCAGCATCAAAAATGCCGATGAGTTTTCGATTCAGCACTGTCGTGTTGATCGTTCGTGTTCTAATCCTCGAACGTGCATCAGGTACATGGACGTATGGTTTCTTTATCGTTTATATATCTCTTTAGTAAAATTGTCTTAAATTATTCACGAGTGCAGCGGGAGCAAAGTGATCCGAAGTCTCTGACAGGTGTTCCGATTAGGCTTTGCGAAACCAAATGACACAGAGAAAAATTGTTCTGGTCACGACGAAAACGCACTCGTGGTCGCGGATTTGTGTAATTGTGTGTATACGTGTGTATCAAACTTGTCCTGTGTGCGTATAGTAAAAACCGTGTAACCGATCGTGTATTTGTATAGATATCGTTAGAAACATATAATTTGTATATACAGATCTCAATATGTATACATAAAATTTGAGTAAAACGCGCGATAAATTTTTCTTTTTTTTTGTTCAGGCACTAGCCTACTAGGTGCCTTGGGAAGACTAGAGCAGACTGAGAAGATATGAGCACGAGAGCAGCGCGAAACTCTGATAGCCGAGTGTATATGTCGCACGTTATATAGCTGAGGCACCAGCGCGCACCCTCAGCTGACAATCAATACCAGGCAGAGGCCCGTATATTTCACCGCGAAATCTCGATTTTCACCACCTCTACCTCGATCTTCACCATTGTTCCCTATGATTCTGCATATGTGTTCTCATCTTGTTTTATTTTTTATCTTCTTTGACCCTTTGCTACTTAAGACCGGTTTTAGATCTGAACGTATAAGTTGGGCTTTATGAAACTCAACCCGCCCTCTTCCCAGCCCAGGCGCAACTTTCATAATATCGGCTTATACTTGCATTTTGGCAAACTGTAACCGCCGATTTTAATTAGTTCAATACTCCATCTCATTATTATAATAAGCATCCTGACTTTGATCACAAATTAAAAATTCGCAGCTCCATAATTTGCTCTTTGAACGAGACTCTAAAATTCTAAAAACCTCAAACATTGTTTAATTGTATACGTTCGGGATGCACTCAAAAAGATGCTCTCTAAACACTTTTACAAACATATGCATTAAATTTCTCGAAAAAATGTTCTTTCATGTACGAATTTTTGTATGCACCAGTTATAATCGTATCGTCAGATTTTCTTTTAGGATAAATTTTACATACTAGTGGTTAAATTTAATTGTCCCAGATATTTATAAACTCGATAATATAGTCAGTTTGTTCAATATTTATTTAATTCTTGGTTTAACTTATTAATTATCAAGCGTAAATGAAAATGAATTAAATTTGTAAATTGATTCACAAAAAATAAACGACTCAGCACCAATATTCACGTAATCAAATCACGTATACTACAGCATCACTCAAAGCTACTGTGATTTGAATTTGAACGTAATCACCAAGAAAGTCCTCCTGGGGGAAGTTTAAGTTAGCTAGTTAGTTAACTATTTTAGCTAGTTAGTCTAGGTACGCTAATGAAAGTATAGTGGAGGGATGAGAATAATATTGCCTCAGATAAACATCATATCTTTTTTTTAATCATACCAATGAAATGATTCTTTCCTGTTGAAAAAAAACCGCAAACTACCCAAACAAATCACTCACTCAAAAAATCGTTTGTACAAGCATTCAATTCGCGATTCAATTCGGTTGGCCATCCATTTGCTTTGATAGCTTCAATTTAAGCAACAGCATTTTTTGGTTTAAGGTGATTAGTTTTTATTTTTTGGTCACTGACATTTTTGCGCGTCTGTAAATTACTGATTAAATTTTTAATTTTGACGGCAGTTTTTTTTTATTGGTCTACAATGATACATCTTTTTTAATTTAATTTTAGATGTTTACAGTAAGCAGGCCATTCCCTGTACAAAGATCTACTTTTATCAAACGACTTCAGAGAAACACCAACGCCATATTAAATATAAAACCTAACAATCCTCAGTCATCATAAAATATTATTTTTATTAAACTTGTCAACTGTGTACTTAACCAAGATTTCATCAAACTTTGAACGATAATGCGACACTGTATAAACACTGTGTAAACTCATTACGTGTATAGAGACACAGGGATCATCATGAATGTGAGTTCGACCAATAGCAGAGGCAAAATTTGAAACTGTTGAAATGCTTTTGTGTAGATGAATTTAAAAATGTTTTTTGTTGTCAAAAAAAAAAAAAAAGATACCGAAATTGGAAATAATGACCTAGAATGTATGACATCTTAAATTTCTAGTTGCAATAAGGATGAAAGTTTATTTAACAATTGTATCAATAAGTATTCTAAATGTCTAAATATTAATCATCATTACGACTACAACAATACTTACACAGAAAAGTGCATATAATACATTTTATAAATAAAATACACACAAGTTTGTTGTACACACACAAAAAACTATATGTGAATTTATTAAAATAGTTTGTTCATGCACTGATAAATAGGTGCAGGTGCTAATTAAAAGACAAGTGTGCCAAGTGAATTCTGATCGTTAATTTAACTGCAATTTCAATGAAAACTTTTTGCTGTCCATTCAAATACATTAATTTGATATTTTTTTCTGCATTTTAATAAATAATAAATTTGTCATATTTATATATCTCTGTTTCTGCCCGGAGAAATATATAATTCATTTGTGGCCAAGTTATTTGAGATTCAACAGTGTACACATGTTTGTTACTAAATATATGAATACCTTTTTTAGTAAATAAATATTCTCATGCACACAAAACATACATTCTTTGTGAACTATGTTCTATGGTTTCAGTGTATCATGCATTTTTTTTCATCCTATTCTACTGGAGAATACAAAAAATTTCAACTCTTGGCACAGGAACGTGAAAATTCTCCTTATTGCACCCAGAAATAATTTTTGTTCACTAAGAAAAAAAAAAATGTTTTCGTTTTGAATGAATCTTTTTTAGCTTTTTTAATCAATCGTTATTAATTATTCTAAGACAATTAATAATAATGAAAACTCTTTAATTAATTCTAGTCGCGCGAATTTTTTGTAACAGAAATTTTTATTTTTTGTTTCAACTAATATAATACTCAAATGGCACCCCCTTTTTTGTTTTACTAAAATAAAATCTTGTTTGTCAACATGCAAGTAAAAATAAATTCGGACATTTCTTCCTTTTTTGTTCGCTAATGTTGTTCTGAGTATCAGTTGTTTGAACAAACAGCTCTAAGCGTGTTTTGTCGCATATTATTCGCCTAGAATCTAAACGAACAAGAACTATCTAACGGATCAAGAAAATCGTCTATTGTAAAATGAACTGTCGGTGATTTACCAGCAAACGGTTTTAGAGAATAATAGTCAGCGATTTCCAAACTTCCGTCCATAATCCAAACGTGACAATTCAAAATTCTATCTAAACATCCAACCTGGAAAAATTCATTGAAAATCATTTTAATCAAATCTTCAATGTCAATTTTTGTTCTCCCTGCGCGGTTCCCTCAGAAGATCATTGTCTTAAATTATGGATATAAAATTTTGTTAACATATAATCGCAACCGTTATGTTTATCTCCAGATGTAAGTTAATGATGGCGCCCCGTTCAATAAACCATGAAATGTCTATCTGAGAAGTATGTCAAAGCACATGCGTCTTCCCCTGAAGATATCCTATCTGACAAAACAGCAGCTTTCAAAAAGGTATTTTTGGATCGACTGATTTAATAATACCTTAACATCCTGTTACTATTTATTTAAATATTTGTACGATATATTCACTATCATTGTTTCACCCACCCTTTAAGAGAAATATCATTTTCTCAGTTGTAAACAAAAGCATCATGTTTCTTTTCATTATCGGAGCATATTAACATGTTTGATCCCTATTAGAAGAAACAAAAATAAGTTCATTAACAAAAATTCGAATTTCACATTAAATTATTCTTTGCCAATTATTTGATATCTATTTTATATCTAATGTCTATAAATAAACAGATATATTGACTATTATGTTAAGCAAATCCATGTGATTTTTCATAAGCGATATGCGATCTCTGGTGTATCTTAAATATTGATTACTTATGGTTAATCGAAAATAGAGACGTTTTATTATTTGACAAGTTTCATTGGCATAACAGATATTAAAACGTCAAGAGAAATACATGGTGCAGTGACGTCGCATAATAATTAACAACACAACTGGGTGTAAACGACAATAACAAATAAAAGTGCACAAAGCCGGGTGAAGGTTATAAGCGCGAGTGTAATTGAAGAAGAAAAACGTCAATTTTTAAGTCTTACCTGTTTAACTAGAGGGAGAAGTGTTTGTTCTATGCTACGGATTTTAATCTCTAGAGTGGATTGATCTACGGGGTCGGGTGTCGCCATGATTCGAACAAAACTCGGTGCTTCGTGGACTTGAACCGAAGCAGGAGGGTTCGTTGCACCCCTCCCTCTCTCCACCCTGATCACTCTGTCGCTGCTCTATGCATGGTCTACCCGAAACTACACGCGCGCCAAATCCGAACCCCACGCCAACTAACAATCGACTCTATAATTATCCATAAAGCCGCAGACGCGACGCTTCTGACATCCAGTTATTATTGTAACAACTACTGCTTTGTCAAAAAATTAATATACATTGTCAATTGATCAATATCTGAGTTTCAATGTCTACATTAACATAGTAACATTACAATCATTATTTTCATTTCTATTTTGCAAAGACTTTATTCATTGTTAATGTATAAAACAGTTTATACATTTAATTAATTATACAAATAAATTTAACGTGTATATACTTATTTATATAATTTAAAGTCTAACCATTTTACTCTGACACTTTAATTTGTTTAGAAGAAGAGTTTTTATTTTAGTTTTAATTTAATTTTTTGCAATAAAATTCGTTAAATTATTGTCCTTTTGTTAATTATTAGTTACTACTAAGTAAACGTATCATTTACGACACACATTAAACAATTTTTTGTGTATTTCATCATAATTTAAATCTATTGAATAATCTATTAAAATAAATATGTAGATATGAAAAAATGGGTATAAAATATAAACAATATTGTGTATGAAAAATTTTATTGAAAAAAAATTTCTTTCCACGCTACAACATCAGAGTACCACCATCTATTTAACCTCATAACAGTACAAAAAATTGCATTTTTACAAGTTGTTCAAGCTTACACGACTTAAATATCCCAGCCAGCAACCACATTATTGCAGCATAATATTTTTTTAATTGAAATATAAAAACAAACCTGGTTATCACAACAAATATATAAGTAGAAGATGTATATTTCACATGTAAATTTTTCAATCAATATCGTATCTTTGCTTTTTCTTCGCCACGTTTTACTTGTTCAAGTTAAAATATGCTCTTTCTATCTTCTTTGATAAGTACCAACCATGTAATTGGAAAAAATGGAGAATGACAATGAAACTAATCACGCAGAACTTTTCAAGTGATCAAACTCAAGATTGCGCCCGACCGAATCTATTTTCTTGATTTGTATGTTTTCTTTCTGAATGCAATTGATCGAAAAAAATAAAATTGATGAATGTCTATTAAATATAATGAAAATATAATATCACATCTTTAAAAGCAGACAAATCACAATATCGTAACAATTTTTAGTCATCGAAAAATTCAATATTCCATAAAAATTATCGAATAATTAATTCATTAATACATTTCGAAATTAACCAAGAATTTATATCACATCATGTTTTTTAGAGGAAGGCGTTCACTGAATATATTAATTTAGTTTCAAGTGAAAAATAGCTGATATGAAACCCCCCAAGTAAACATTTATATATGTTTGATAATCATATACAGAACCATATATGGAATCATATGCAGAACCATATATAGGATTATAGACGGGAACCATACATGGTACCACTTGTGGATTTAAATACACCTATGTAACCATATCTGGAGCCATGTATGGGTTTGTCATCATATGTAAATTCATATTAAAGGGTTATCCATATCATCGGCAGCTTCTGGGATACTTACATTCGGCAATCACGATGCAGCCTTACATTGATTATTCGTCTAATACAATATGTTAGCATGACGACTACATACTCTAAATATTACAAGTACTCCCATGAATTTGTTTTTTCTCTTTCGTTCTTCACGCTATATAACTTGAATCATTTTGACAGGCTCCTTTCCCAGCTGCAGTCTTCCAATTGTTCCATTCACGCGCATTACAAAAACATCTTTTCGCACTTGTCCATCACCTCCGTCTCTCTTCTTTTGTTCCTCTCTCATCTTCCATTCTATTCTTAACTATCGAAACGCGTGAAATAGTCAGTCTTTCAGGTTTACATTTTGTATATAGTAATTATTTAATTATTAATCGTACGCGTATTTCCCTGTCGTTTGAAATGAATACAAGAGAAATGTCGTTCCGCTGGGGGGAAACCAACAGTGTTGATTTTCAGAAAATCAACCCCTAACGTAACAGTACGTTCGATGAACAATTTTTGTTTGCACGGGAATCGTGCTCGCAGTCACGAGCGGGTCTACTTTTGTCGGTTGCGTTTCAAATAACGTTGCGAAATTTCATGACGAACGATTTTTTTATCTCTACTATAAGATACAATTCCTTAACCCTCCCCCTCCCTCTTTCATTTAGTCACATTCAGACGAATTGTTGAAAGCGTTTTTTAATATCGATTTCATGTTACAAAAATAGTTTGTTAATTTCTTTTGTCTACGAGTCCGGCCTTCGTGCAAACCAACGTGTTTTCCATGACATATAAAAATATATAAATCATTTTGCAAATATATAATCAAGTTCACAAACCAATATCAATGCTTTGCTTGTAAAAATATCAAGACCGCAAACATCGTTGTTTTTTCACACAAAAATGATAAATTTCATATGTACAGCATAACGTTACTTCAAACGCAACTTTTCAAAGTTTACCAAATTCTTTTCTTAACTTTCATACAACCTACGCTCGTGACTCGAAAATTTGATACATTTTATCACAATCTTGATTCGAAAAAAAACCTAATGATTCTTTTTTAAGAACAACAAATTTGCATGGCCTAATTGGGGTAGGTGAAATCGAGCACAGTTTCAACGCCGAATGAAATTCTTTATGATAAAATGTTTCAACTTTGCACTTGACAATTGAAAATTATCTTGCTAGATATAAAATATGATGATCGTTGAAATCAATAATAACGTATTACACAGACGTGTCTTGAAACGTAACCAAGTAAACATTTATATATCGCTTCATTCATGTGTCATATATGGGCCATAATTTTTAATTACGACCCATATATGAGATCATATATAGAATAATATATAGGATCATACATAAAACCATATGTGGGTTCAAGGTATGAAACCCCATATGGATCATTTGTGTATGAGTTATATATAAATGTTGTTTTGGGTATTTGAAAAGCCCGCAAAGTGCACGTTGTGATGTGATTAATAATAACGTTGGTACAGTAAAACATACGCTCACAATTTGAAGCCACAGATTTCGATGTGTTAATCATTCTAACTCTCTATTCCGCGTCGCCTGTGTAGATAAATAGATGACTTAGACCAGAATTAATGTCATTTAAGGCCCTTGTTAGATTCCCTGGAATCCCTAGACGTCCAATCTTGCGTGTGATAGTGGGCGGGACAAACAAACTAACATTGAGCTTGACGTCTTTGAGATTGTTTGCATCGATTTATGTTTACAAGTTATCGAAACTGACGTAACAAAACCTCAAGCAGTGATTTAAAAACATTTTTTTTTTCACTCTTTGTGTCGATTTTTTATGTACAATTCGAACCTCCGTCTTAGGCGGTGACAAAGTAACGAGGGTTAAAAAGGGAAAAGCTGTGTTAATATAATGTCCGCGATTAAAATCAGAAGAATTCCATTTCCTGAAATGGATAACACAAAAATAATATTGCAATTATCGCACAGCTTAGCTTTCACTGCTTCATTTCTTCATCATTTTTTTTTTCTTTTTAATTGTTTCTTCTTTTTTTCCATCATTTTCACTTTTTTCTCCCTTCCATCTCGATATTATCCCAAACAATCGTTCTTTTCTCTTTTAAAAATCTACAGTAATATATACTTTTATATAATTTTATTATGCTTGTGTATATAATATATTTATATAGATTATAGATCTTGCTAATGTTAAGGGAAAGAATCTATCTTTCTAGTAGCATTTGGTACTCCAAATTCTGTCGATTTATAAATTAATGCGAGACAGTGCGATGTAAAATATGATATCCACTCGGTTTTTTTTCAGAGAAAGCAATTTTTCCGTCGCCCGTCTGCTCTGTCATCCTGTTCTTACACTACGATTGCGTCTGTTTTTTTTTGTGAAAAAAATTGATCAGCTGTCCACCTCTTTTAGAGTCTCTCACGGATTCAAAAAATCATCCTCAACCAAAAATAATTCCACTTTTTTCTTCTTAGCATGCTCACCGTTGTGCACACTTGTCAATTAAGATCCGCCGGCCGATCACTAATTCAGGCCTCGCCGAATCCACCGATGGCCTGCTCGGTCATGCGCAAACACAGCGACTCCAATCGCGAATTTATTTCAGGCTCCGTCGTTTCCAGCGCGGTGCTCGATTGTCCAAGAAAATGATCTCTCGGGGCACTGTACGTGCGTTGCAATGTCTTTTGTAATTGCTAGAAAAAATATTCTTATTTAAAACCCACAATTCCATTTATCCCACTTAATTTATATTATTATTTTGTACTTATTATATTAAACGAAATTATTATCAAATCTTAAATTTTTACCTCCATATTGGTTTCTTGTAAACTAGGTCGTTTCTCTGATGCATGCATTGGTTGCAGGTTGCCTTGACTCACATTTTGTCCCTGGTTGGTTTGTAAGTACGGCGTCGATATGCTGTTCCTGTGCGGAGTGATCATGAACGAACTGTTGTGTGTGCTACCGCCTGTCACGTGGCTCAAATTCAAGCTCGGTTTGCGGTTGTGTGAATTGTGCTGCTGCGAGTTACAGAGCCTTCTGTTGTTGTATGAATAATTATGCTGCCACCTGGGGAACAATTATTGTCAACGTCATTCAAGTTCATCATCAAGATTACCCATGTAAAAAAGTATACTTGGTACATATATCCCACGCGGACAAAAAGTATTTCTAAATTTATTTATAACGCGGTAATATGTTGCATATTTTTAATAAAAATTATATAAACAAAGTATACCAATGTTAATGATTTTTTAATATATAACATATACAAATATTTTCCGCATTTATATTTGTCCGTGTGAGTTTACATGGGTATTCTTTGAATTGTTCGTCGAAGTTCCTCACTTTGGAGTAGGTCTTGGATTGCCCAGTCTGCTGCGCCACTGCTGTACTTTTTCTTTCTGACTGGACGTGAAACAGTCGTGCTGCAATACTTTCTCCAGGATGTTCACACAGGAGCACAAAATTCCGTCGTCCACACTTTCCAGAGCCAACCTACTACACACTGGAAACAGAAGAGCATTAAAATATTTAAACTGAATTTGAATTATTTTTTCCCGTCTAAAAATGTTTAAAACTTGTCTCACATTTTCCAAGAACTTTAGTGAACTGTGCGGGAATGTCCTGGGGATTGTTTTCCTCGCTGGGTTTCAGCGGAGTGCACAAAATAGCTTTCAGATCGTCCAAAGTGTTTGTGAGCAACGCAGAGCTTTGCGTGAACAGAGAAGGTTGATTGCCCTCGCGAGACGATTGCAGCAGGTCTTTCTCTAGATTGAGGAGAGTCGTGTACCGCTGTTGCAGCTTCTGAATCGAAAGGGCCAGCTTGTGCCTGGCACCCTTGGTCACGCCTTGTTCTGCCAAACGTTCCTCTGTCAGTTGCAGCATCTCGTCGTAGCTCAAAGTCGTGAACAAATAACTGTACTTGTGCAGACGTAAAGTTTTCAACCACGTCGGAACATCTACAAAACAAAATCAAATGTTCAACATAATAATCATTTTTCATTATTTTGTATGTATTTTGAGAAAAAAAACAAACAAATAAAAATTGAGAAGGCTTTTAGATTATTAAAAAAGTTTGTACCTCTCATTCCACTTTCAAGAGACCGTGTAGAGGCTTCGTCCAGTCTTCCTTCGCTTCCGCTACTTGCACAAGAACTTTGAGGGCTTAGAGGACCCAACCCAATAAGGCCACCTAAACAAATTTCAAATAAATAATGTATTTTTCATGAATTGTACAAAAGAAATATGTATTTTAATTTATTAATTCAACTATAATTGATTTATTTTTTGAATAAGAACTTACTAGTATGATCACCAGAAATGCTAAAACTGCGAGTTTTGTGTCTCGATGAGTTTTGACTGTTATTGCTGCGCTCCAGAACTTCAAAATGATGAGACGGTGCGACCGGTGGCGTAAGACTATTCGAGCGACGTTGACGCGACACCGGTGGTGGAAATTGGATGTTGAAAGTCGTCCCGGGTTGAGAATTGAATAAATTGGTCTGCTCGGTTTGCTGCTGTTTCGTATTTCTTTGCCAGGCACTGTCCCACCTGAAATGTTACAATATACACATATTATATAACTCCATCAATAATAAATATAATATTAATAATAATAATAATAAATTAATAATAAAAAAATAAAATAATAATAAATAACTCCATCAAAACAATGATTTTTAAAATATGATTTCAATTCATTCAAATTTAAATTAGATAATGTCAAACAAACAATTAAAAAATTGAGATTAGCCATTCAGATTAAAATTCATACAAATTAAAAGTTTTAATTAAAAACGTATAAAAAATATAATGACCTAGAAGTATTGGTATACTCTTCAAGGTTATGAATAGGGGGCGTGCCGCTTATTCTCTCCTCGAGATGTCTAAGCCATTGCATCAAGGACCGCCTATCTTGACTAGATATTGCAGGATGTATAAGTGTATAACTTAAAAGCTGCTGAGTTTGTTCAGTGTATTGGCCAGTTGTCACACAATGGCTGACCAGTTCGGGTATTGCTACAAGGTAACACTGCTTGCACTCAACATTGCCAGGCCTTAGCAAGGGCAGGTGAGTTAGTAACTGATTAATTGCCACCTCTGTCGGCTCTGATAGGATTGAATTGACGAAAGCTAAAAGAAATAAAATTATTTCAATTTGAGTACATTTAACATTTCGAATTTATACAAGTGAAATTTTATTTTTTTATTATTTAAATTTTTTTGACGAAAAATCTTATTTTTACCTGGATTATTTGCATTGAGTTCCTGTGAATCGAGTTCGGACACTGAATGCAAGGAGTGCTGAACAGCTTGCGCGAGGAACCGAGCCTGGACAGCTGGAATTCGTCGGAGCAGCGCGTACAGAACAACAGTTTGCTCGCACTCATTCCATTGCGAAAACACCCGAGTCAACTCGCCGACCTGCTCGCAAAACAAAGCTCCTGGTGACCACTTCATGGCGAAAAAATCGTTACGCTTTTAATTTGATGACAAACAAAATTGTCTTCTTGTGACTTGTTGATTCTGTTTTCTGGTACAATTAATTAATGACCGGAGTTGGCCTGAAAAACAAATGAACGTAATTAATTAATCTGTTAAAGTTATATTCATCATTAAAAATGATAATAAAACAAAAATAGTAAAATGTAACTAAAATTAAGAAAACCAAATACGATTTATTTAGAATACGATTTAAGAAATTTCATTATTTGAAAAGAGCAATTTCAAATAAAATTTTAAATTAAAATATGGAAAAAGGATTGAGAAATTTCACCTGTTATCATTTAACGAATAAATACTGTCAGCACAGAAGATTTTTTTATCACAATATTATTTAAAAAACATTGAAATAAATAATAGCTGTCCGTGTTACACGCGGATATTGTCACGACTTGAAATTCTGCACTGCCAATGGCTGTTATAATTTAAATGGTTCGTAAACCTCTTGTTTTGTTGCGGCGACCTCCAACTGTATACATGGGGACAATACAAATATTACACTTGAAATTGAGTATACTTGATTATAGTGAAACGTTTTTGTGTCGTTTGAATTGAAACAAAATCTCAATGAAAAATTTGATTTTTTTCTCTGATTTTTAACAGTATATCGGACGTGGCAATCATGCTAATATTTTTTTATCAATATAAAAAGTTTACTTAATGATGAGAGTTCACCTGTTATGTAAATTTTAATTACATTGTTAATATAATTGAAACAATTATGGCATTTCGATCAAGTTTATATAAAAATTATACTTTTTAACATTCTTGATGTTCTTTTAATTTGTTATAATTCTTTTTTATATAACATAAAATTAAGAGAGATAATAAAACAAAAACGAAATAAATGAAAAATTATTTAGTTGTATCATTTTATAAATGTTAAAGTTTATTTTTTATGAAACTATCAAAAATTATAACAATCATTAATTTTTTATTGTTTTTAAATTTGTTAAAATTAAATTAAAATTATTAGTGATCAATCTAAATTATTTAATTGAACTATTATTGTTAGTCAATAAACAAATAAAAGAAACATTGTTGACATTTAGTAATACGTCACAATTGAAAGCTGAAAACCTCCCACGCATTTGACCTACCCCAAAGTGCATCTTTCTCATTTGTTTTCTCTGTCGCGACGATTCAACCATATTTGCCTTTTTTTCCACAACGAACATCCGCTCAGAATTTCTGCAAAAAACGAAACAAACCAAATCAGAACCTTCAAAGAGAAATTAAAATTACAAAAAAAAAAGATGAACGCAGATTAGCAAAGGAAAACCACAAAAATGCCTTTTTTCTTCTTCTTCAAAAAAAACTTGAGAAACACGTTTGCGATAATTGGTTAAAAATGAAGATCGATAACCGTTCATTGAACCGAATCTCGTTTTGCATCAGCTTATTATCTATCGACGAAACGTTGCAAAAAGTAATACATAAAGAGAAACTTGCAAATTTCTTTCGGACGAATGTTTGTTTTGACAATGGTTGGTTCGAGGCGTTGTGACGCGCAACCAACAATGCAAATCGAGCTCGCGGGGGCACGCGTAACGCGACGCTTAAAAAAGTGCGAGCGATCCCCACCGCGGCCCCCGGCCATTACCTACGCAAACTGAAATAAAAGCCCGCGACAAAGACGTCAACAACAACAACAACATCAGGGGAGGGGGAAGGGGGGAGGAGCAACGAAGACGAAAAAAAAAGGCGCGACCCCCCCGCGCGCTGCGAATTCCGCCGAGGTCAAGTTTGTTTACCCCGCGTCTGCTCGAGGTATTAATAGCTGGCGATCGGAGAGAGCGTCGAAATTTGATGACATTTTCGATCGCACGCAATTTTAGCCGAGGGGTGTCGAGTTGCACGCGCGCGCGCTCCCTTGGCAAAAGTCGAGCCGCCGAAATCGGTCGCTACTCACCGCCATTGGATGCGCCCGACGCCGAATCGATTACTCGCGCGCCACTGTGACTCGCGTCGCGTTCATTTTCGCAACGACGCCAAGCTGTTCGCGACACGTCGTGTGCGGTACGAGATACGCGCAGCTTCGTCTACGTGACTGGGTACGCGCACACCACATTCCCGACTCGCGAGACCCCGAGCGTTTCACACTGCTGTCACGCACCAATCACGTACACACGTCCGCTACACCAGGGCCGTCTCATCGTTACATCCATCACACGTCTAGCTCCATGTCCTGTTGTTCAGATGGCGCTGCCATTTCTTACATTGTTTGCAATTTTTTTGCAATCTCAAACATTTTTTTAGAAATTTAACTTAAGATTTCTTTTGAAAACATTTTTATTTTGAAAAAATATGAATTTAAATAAAATTTGAACAACAAGTAAAGAGAAAATCTTGAAAAATGTCCATTTCAAGAAACTAGTTTTTTAAACTGTCGGTAATTTTCTTACTGATTCATCGGTAAAACAGAATTAAAACTTGACGCATGCGCGTGACATGTGCAGTGTTGCCAGCCTCCCACGTGTTTATCTCAGAGTGTTTGTTATGAAACGGTAACCAAACCCTTCAAAAAAATGAGTCTAATCAAGATTAAAAGAAAAGATGCACCGAAAAAAAAGAAAGAAAAGGATGTTTATGATCCAGAAGAAGAAAAAGGGTAAGGGATATTAAAGTTGGAATCAAACTTATTTTTTAATTCAAAATTTTCGTGTTGTGTTTACGTTAGATGTTTGTCTCTTTTAGGTTAGAGAAGCTAGTTTTTGGTGACCCTGATGATGTTTTTGAACATTTGGAATCTGAAACGGCGATCAAAATAAAAGAATCAGGATCCGAAGATGACTCTGATTTGGAAAGTTTGGAACTCCTGGGACAACCGGAAAGAAAGCCCGCTTGGACAGATGACGATGATGACTACTCGTGAGTTGTCAATGAAACCATTTCCCAAATTTGTATGAAAGGATACAAATAATTTTAAAATTTGTTTCAAGGATAAAGCAAGCTTTGAAAGAACAAAAAAGAAAGCTTCCTGGAGGGGAAAGGCCAGAAAAATGTTACAACGAGTTGTTGCAGAAAAAGTTCAAGAACATCGTTGGTGAACCGGATTGGGCGAAACTTCAAAGGAAGGAAGAACAGTCTGACGAATCTGAAGACGATGAAATTTTGAAAGTAAATTTGAATTGAAAATTGAATTGAAAATTGAAGAAAAATTTGATTATTGAATAAGCAAATTAATTTTACAATTTTTGTTCGTAGCACAGTAGCCATATCGGAATTAAAAAAAGTACAAACTTGGTTGAAAGCGTAATTGAAATAAAAGTTCTCCACAATTTAAATTCCGAGACTCATGCGGAAGGGTTGTACGTAAACTGTGTCGAGTTTCATCCCACATCGATGGTTGCTTTTGTTGCTGGTTCTGCTGGAGTGTTGTCTTTATTCAAGGTATGAAAACATTAATGAAACACCAATCAACAAATTAAAAAAATATAATTTTATACAATTTTTTTGCAGGTGGATGGCAAAGAAAATATAAAACTGCATTCCATGAAATTTGAAAAGTTTCCTATCTGTTGTGCAAGTTTTATTAAAAATGGTGACGAGATAATCGTTAGCAATCTAACGCAAAAATTTTTCCACACCTACAATCTCATCACAGGGGTAACTAGGAAAATTTTTCTTCCACATGAAATGACTACCATGAAGGTAAATTTGATAGCCGGAAATTTACATTAAAAATGTACCATCAAAAGAAGGCAGATAAAAACTAAATGCTTCTAATGTTTCAGTTATTTAGAATTTCACCAGACGAAAATATGATAGCAGTCAAAGGTCGATTTGGCGAAATTCACATCTTGAACAGTACAACTTATGAATTATTGTTCTCTCTGAAAATGAATCGAAATTGTAACGCATTGGAATTCACGCCTGATAACCAATATTTGATCACTCATGGAGGTAAGATAAGAAAATTTAATTTTCATTGTAAGAAAAATTGTCTGAATCTAATTGTCTGAAAAATAAAAATCTTTATAGATTGCCAGGACATGTATGTTTGGGATATGAAAACTCATCGGTGTGTAAACCGAGCCAATGACGAGGGATGCATCTCCTGTTCTTCTCTTGCGATTTCATCGAGTGGTCAATTTTTAGCTACAGGCAGCAAGCAGGGTGTCGTTAACATCTACAATTTATCAGATGTCATTAAAAGTCCCAACCCACAACCTCTGAAATCTGTAATGAATCTTGTCACTGCCATAACCGAACTCAAATTCAATCCCCAATCTGAAATTCTAGCAATAATCTCGAGAGATAAGGAAAATGCTTTCAAAATGGTCCACCTGCCTTCGTTCAAGGTGTTCAAAAACTTCCCCAACTTTCAAACCGTTTTACACAAACCGCACAATGTTGCTTTTTCACCTAGCAGCGGTTTCATGAGCATCACGAATAACAAGGGAATCGCGTATTTGTACAAATTGAAACATTATGGAAATTATTAATGTTAGTATGCATTTTTGATTGTGTATATTTGTAATAAAATTATTGTTTTTAAGATACGAATCTTTGTTTACTTATGATCATTTTATTTCACATGTACTTTGTTAATATGATGTTGTTTTTAAAAAAAGGAACGAGGATAAAAACCAGGCGTGCCAACTGTACTGCCTAAACATAACCTATAAAATCGAATAGACACAACAACAGTTGATAGAGTTGAATGATAATCAAATAATAAAATTGAGAAAATGTTTCGGTTACGAGCGATTGGAAGTTCTATCAATTTCCTAAGAAATTTTGCAACCAAGCCTGAAGCTATTGAAAAACTTGTCAAGGTAATTTTGATTCAATTTATAATTTTTTTTCATTTCAACAACTGATGTAACATGCATCAATTTTATTTTGGAGTGATTTTTTTTTCGTTTTATACTCATTTTTATATCAACGTTCATTTGTTTATCAATATTTGTCTTTGTGCTTTTCTGGCAAAGTGTCATACTAAGTAAATTTAAAAATGTATGTAAAATTTATTCGTGTTAAAATAAATTTGTTTTCAATTTACATCTCCAAAATTTTCAATACTTTTTCAAAATAACTTTTGGTTAATTTCGTCAATTTTTATAGGAAGACAAGGTTGTTATCTTTATGAAAGGAGTACCATCAGAACCAAGGTGCGGATTTAGTAATGCTGTAGTACAAATTTTACGCATGCATGGTGTTAAATACCAAGCTCATGATGTGCTCAAGGATGAAGATCTCAGACAAGGTATAAAAAATAGATAATCAATAGAATAACAGTAAATATAAGAGTTAAAAATCCACTAAAATATATTTGCATTGATCCTAAAGTGTGAAGTAAAAATGTCAAAATCATATCTTGTTTCAGGTGTTAAAGATTTCACAAACTGGCCAACTATTCCACAAGTTTTCATAAATGGAGAATTTGTAGGTGGTTGTGACATATTATTACAAATGCACCAAAGTGGTGACTTAGTTGAAGAACTGAAAAAAGTTGGAATCACCAGCGCACTTCTCACCAAAGAACAGGAAGACTCACCTGATAAAAAACAATGAACCTTGACACCCCGCTATGACATAATTTTTAGACAGTTTCGTTGTTGTAAATGTTGAATTAAAGTGAATTGTTTTTAATAATTTGGCATCTTATTTGGCTTTTGAACTTTCTATAAGTCATGTTCAAATGCGACATCTGCTAAATAAAATAAAATACGAAAATCCATTGGTTACTTTTGAAAAAAGTATAGATCAATTCTTTAAATACTTCGATTTTTAGAAAAATGTTACTAACGCAAATGTAATTTTCTTAATATAAACATAAAAACATGCAAATTTTGCATAGAAAGAATAAATCAATGGTTAAGGAATAAGAACAACATTTTTCAAAATTCTTTAGACAAAATAACATTAGAAATTTCAAAAAATAACTCTTCTTCCGAACCATCAAAATGTTTTTTGTTAATTTTGCATAAATTTTATTGTCTACGCTCTCCCCACAACTCCACAATGCCCACTTCATCATGACACGTCCAGTCTTTTTTCTACCAATATATAACCAAGGCAGATGCATATTTCATTCAGTAATCTTGGATAACATTATCCAAGCATCATCTCCGATTTTCAATAATCTTTTAGCTTAAATAAAATTTCTGCACAAAAAATATAACAAAACAATCAAAACAAGTGAAATAAACAATAAAAAAAAAGAAAACAAAAATAAAAAAAACAAAAGTGCATCAGCTACCAAAGTCATGTCACAATCCGAAAATTCGGATGACGGCTTCGGGGTATGTAATCTATTATTTTGCCGGAAATTCTTTCGTCTCGCGCTTGTCTGTTAGCTATTAATAGGGCTGCAATTATTTTGAAAGCAACATACGCCGGCATAGTTTTGCCTCTTATTTTACGGTAGAGCCCGTCGAATTACGCAACGGCGTCGTCAGTGCGCGAGTCCCCCGTCGTTCCAGTCGCTCAGGTGCTCCGCGCGAAAAACTCGATTGCGATTCGCCCCACGTGCGCCTCGGCCCAGGATCGCGATGTCACAATCAAAGACTGTGGTAAACTAGCGTGCATCTTTTTCTCTCTGAAAAAAAACGTGCCCTATCAATTTTATATTATTTTTAATATTTATTTGCTGAACCTAACCTCCAGAACCTTCTTTGGACAAATGTGGCTTTCGAAATTTTGAAGTTTTGTTTAATTTATTGAATTTTATTTGTTGTTTCCAAATTCAAAAGCTTTTTAATTTTTTTTAATTTTTAAAATATGCATGCAATTATATTTTTTCGGTTTTCAGTTTATTGCAAATTCGTTTTGCTCGAATAATTGTATTCGTCCCTGATATTAGCATTTTGTTTGCGACATAAGTATTTGAAAAATGAATGACAGACTTAATTGGTTGAAATTATCTTTTAGTTTCATAAAAAAATTGCTCCTTCCGATGAGCTATGATATTGAATCAAATTGTACGTCATCGTTATTTGTATTTTGTTCTAAATTAGGAATTGAATCAAAAATGTAATGCAATTGTACAATTAGTTTCTTAATGAAAACGTAATTCGTTCTTAATGAACTTCAATGAATTGGCAAAATATTCCAACGTAATCGGAGCAATGAATATTTATTGCCATCACATTAACGTAAATAAGCTTTTCGATTCAACAATTGTGATTCAATTACTAATTTTGAGGTGCAATTCTTTGTGCACGTTTTGTAACCGTATAATTTACAAAATAATTGTAAACCGAATTGAAAAAGATGAATTTTTATTTATAATTCTTATCAATGCTACCCGCTAATCTTTAATCGTCTGACTATTCTCCATTTTATCTTCTTTTTTCTTGTGCGCTTATATTTATAAACTTTCATCGAGGTCATCATCCTGAAATATATTGACTAAACTTTGCAAGGCAAATATCCAGTTCGCTAACGTAGATTGTATACATTATAAAAGTTATGTAATAATAAATAAATTTAAAATATGAAAATTTTTTGGATAATAGAAAACTTCACTGAGTAACCCATGATAATACAAATAATCTACTTTTTGATGAATTGAAGAAAGAAATTATTACACAATTTACTCTTACATAATTGCTAAAAAAACATGCTTCTCATCTTCAAGCAGTTCAAAAAGATTATATCACCAGCAAATATTAGTCATTAACTGACATTGACATCTAGTCAATCCAATTTTTCGCGATGATTAATGGTAAACATTCAAAGTCTCGATTCAAACATCGATGAGCAATATTTTTTCCAAACCAAATCTTTTCATCAACTTTCATTTCTTAAAAAATTGTATACAATCTTTCTTAATTATTTCTCAAAATTAAATTTCCATTTTTAGGCAGTTCCTGTGATTGCAGCAGCAGGTGCAGTTTTGGTAATAGGAGTGGTGATCAAATATTTCTTCTCTTCAAATAATGGAAAGAAAAAAGCGCCGGTGCTGCTGGAGGATCCGTTTGCCAAATATACCTTACCTCTGATCGAGAAAAAAGTCATAAGCCATGACACGCGGTGTTTCCGCTTTGGCTTGCCTTCAAGCGAACACGTGCTGGGTCTGCCGATCGGCCAACATATCAATCTGACTGCCAAAGTCAACAATGAAATTATCATTCGTTCTTACACTCCTGTTTCTAGCGACGACGACAGAGGCTATGTTGATCTTGTCGTGAAAGTAAATACCAACTAAAAATTTAGAACAAATTCTTTGAATGCATTTTTGTTCAAAGCATGTGATAAAATATACTCACAATGATTTTCGTGTTTTAGGTTTACTTTAAAAATGTGCACCCGAAATTCCCCGAAGGTGGAAAAATGTCCCAACATTTAGAAAGCATGGAACTCGGAGACACGATAGAATTTCGTGGTCCCCTTGGTAGACTGACCTACAAAGGCCCTGGTTGCTTTGCAATCAAGTTGTTGAGGAAAGATCCGCCTGTTGATTTTCATATGAAAAAGGTTGAAAAATAGTTGATTCAAAATTAAAATAGAATCTGTAAAGAGGCAAAATTTATTTTTTAACTTGATGTTTATTTTAGGTGGTTATGTTAGCCGGTGGTTCAGGAATAACTCCCATGCTTCAGTTGATCCGAGCAATAATGAAGGACCCCTCGGACCACACGCAAGTCTCGATACTCTACGCGAACCAGTCAGAAAAGGACATCCTTTTGCGTGACGAGTTAGACGAGGCTGTCCAGCTGAGCGGCGGTCAGGTCAAAGTCTGGTACACCGTCGACACGAGCAACGAAGGTTGGCAGTACAGCACAGGCTATATTAACGTTGACATGATCAAGGACCACATGCATCCCCCGTCGCCGGAAACCATGGTGTTGATGTGCGGACCCCCGCCGATGATCAACTTCGCCTGCATCCCAAATCTTGACAAACTCGGCTATGACCCCAAACTGCGTTTCTCTTACTAATACAATCATGGCAATCGTTTCCATTAATAGACCTAGAACATGTGATCGAACCAAGCATTTAAAAGCACGTGTAAAATTACAGTGAGTTTTGTTTTGTCAATTGTCGGGCATGTTTTTTCATTGTAATTTTACATGTATTCTTATTGTCACCCTGTTTGATACGTCTTTCACTCGATTTGTACATAGAGAAGGAAATATTTACAACACGTTTAAGCACTGATGTTCATTTTCTACTGTTCAACGTCACAAGTTTTTTCAATCAATTCGTTATATCGTCGAAGTAAATTCTATTTAGCCGATTGTCCAGAATGAGAATCTACGATTATCAATTGAAACAGATCAGTCTTCTTTCGTAGTATTATTCCGCGCGGAGAACAAAGATGGGAATACCGTTGCAGTCGTTGGTTCAAGCATTTACACACGGACCAATTTTGTTATGTAAGCAGTGTTGATATAAATTGTGTGTAATGTTTCAACTTGGTTTTATTATGTCACATTTTTCCTAGCGTTTACGATTCATCGTGTCTGAAATTTAAATCCATGTCAGAATTTTAGATTTTTCACTTTAAAAATTGGTATCAATGTTTAACACGGTTTGTGAAATCTGATACTTTTCTTATCTAATTTAAATTTGGAAGCAATCAAAGTTCGCTTTTAGTCTTTAGTTGTAGTCTTTAGTCGAATTTTAAAAGTAAATCAATTTTATCAGTAGTTCAAGTGAAATGTTTAAGCACGTTATATAAATGATGAAGAAATTTTTAACACTTTTGAAGAATTCTCAAACTAAGTATGTACTTTCTTTGGTTGACAAAAAAGTTATAAACCACGATACGAGATGTTTTCGTTTCGGTTTGCCAACATCGGACCACGTGCTGGGTGTACCGGTAGGGCAACACATTCAGTTGTGTGCCAACATACAAGGCCAAATTGTATTTCGTTGCTACACACCAATTTCAAGCGACGACGAGCCCGGTTTTGTTGATCTACCTATCAAAGTGATATTCTTTTCATAATCCTTAGAAATTTTTGACATGTTTTTAAACAACAAACAAAATAAAATCGTAAACACAGGTTTATTTCAAGAACGTCGATTCAAAGTTTCCCGAAGGTGGTAGAATGTCACAACATCTTGAGCAAATGAAGATTGGAGACACCATCGAATGTCGAGGGCCTTTCGGTCGGTTAAAATATCATGGCGGTGGACAATTTTCCATAAGGATGACATTGAGGGACCCGCCTGTGAATCATTCTGTGAAAAAGGTGAAAATGAGGATAAGCGCTGAGAAGTTATGAGACTGTAATAAAAGGTCAGTTAATGGAACGTTTGTTTTGTAGATTTCCATGTTAGCTGGCGGCACAGGAATAACTCCAATGTTACAATTGATTCGAGCAATATCTAAGGACCCTTCAGATCAAACTGAAGTATCGTTATTATTTGCTAATCGGAGCAAAGAAGATGTGCTTTTCAAAAAAGAACTGGACGAAATGGTTGAAAACAGCAAAGGTCAAATTCGAGTTTGGTACACGATTGATGAGAGAAGCGAGGCGTGGACGTACAGCTCGGGGCACATCACTGATGATATGATTCAACGTCATCTACATCCTCCTGCGTCTGAAACTATGGTGCTGATGTGCGGACCTAAACCTATGATCCAAGATGCTTGTGTTCCCAACCTAAATAAACTTGGTTATGATTTAAAGTTACGATTTTGTTACTAGATTCTAATGCAAATTAAAATCTTGAAAAACATCACACACGTTTAAGCTTTTTATTCTTCGGAGATGACGTATTGTAAAATTCAGAGGATAAGCAAGACTTCGGACTCGATATAAAAATGGATTCGTTTTGCGTTGACAAAATAGTTTCATTTTGTAGAAAAGAAAATGGTATTAATACTAGATAAAATAACGAAATGCGTGAATAAGATCAAGACCCAAGTCAAATTTTCGTATGTGACATATTCAGCAATGTCCACGGTCTTGTACGCGTTTCCTCGGTGCTGCTCGGAGAATGTTGTCCACACGAAGGATCATTTCAGCAGCTTCAGCCGCGCTCATCAGAACTTGTCTCTTCACCGCCCATGATTCGGTGATGCCAAGAGCTTCCATGCATCCAATCTCTCCCTTTTCCATGTCTAAAAACAGAACATCAATAACATTATGAATAATGTTTTTAACATTTAATGGAAATTTATTTTTGTTCATTTTTTATGAAGTTCATTTTCCATACCCAAGCCCATTGTAAATTCATTCTTGTTGTGGGCAGCTCTGAGTTCGTTGATAAGTTGAGCTGAGTCGTAACCAGCATTGTCTGCAATAACAGTTGGAAGTTGTTGCAGAGCTTTTGCGAATGCTTCCATGGCAACGGCTTCCTTTCCTGGAGTATTGGCTGCGGCCATGTTAACTGCCCAGGCCATCAGCATCTCACTACAACCACCTCCATAGACCACTCTGGACTCTCGCACAGTTGCAGCCAAAACACAAAGAGCATCGTGCAAAGATCTCTCGGCTTCGTCCACAATCTGTTGGGTTGCACCTCGAATCACAACCGTGCAAGCTTCACCCAAAGCAACTCCAGAGAAACGCAGCAGAGTTTCCTCTCCAATCATGACCTAGAAATTAAAATAATATTTTTTTATTTTATTCAAAAAGGAAGATTAAAATGTACCGACTAAAATTATGTTATACAGTTAAAAGCTTTTTTCAAGTCAGGCCACGTACTTGTTCAATTAAACTGCACTTTCCAAGTTTAACAAGTTCTGGATTGTCAAACGTGCTGACAATCTCACCACCGGTAACGAGAGCCAATCGTTCGATTCCATCGAAGTCGGCATGTTCAATTGCCATAACTCCAGCATCAGCGAACAGTTGTTCTGGGTAGTTGTAGATGAGTTGTCTGTTGATGAAAACGTTGCAACCATGTTTCACGATTTTCTCGACCTTGTCCTGAAAGAATAAACGATATAAAATAACCCCTTGAGAAGAAAAAAAACAACAATTATTTGTTTTACGCCATCTTCATTTTCGTACCTTCATCTTTTCTTTCTCAGCAATTTCCAATTCCGCGACCTTTGCCATGGAATCGACACGCACTCTTGATCCGAATACCTGTAATTGTAAAACGAATTTATGAAATTTAAAAATAGTAATTGAAATTTTATTATTAATGATTCTAATTTCAGTCTTCATTGTTCTCATTTAAAAATAAAAAGTTGACCTTAATCTTGTCAGTATCCATGGGAGTATTAGCAATCAAGATCTTGGCATCAGTGATCTTCTGCGGCTGGTGTACACCAGGTTTTTTGTCAAGTAAGAAACCATTGTCAAGGAAAGAGTCGGACAGAGTTCCGCCTCGGATTTTGATAATCTGAATGGCGGACAAGTTTCCTGATCCCTTCAGACGCAACACGGCTTTGACAGCGAGTTCACTGAACTGCTCTTTGTGCTGTGACAAAATTTTTGAGCTCAAGGTCGTGCGAGCGATGTTCAACAGATCCTTGCGGAAAGTTTCCGGGTCTGCCGAGTTGTCCACAGCAGCTTTTTGTAGAGCTTCGCGCGCCACATTTAAAGCATTTCGCCAACCAGCTATTATGATCTGGGGATGAATTTTCTTTGCTATCAATTCTTCAGCGGTTTTCAACAATTCAGCAGCTGAAATGAAATAAAAAATTATAATATCCTAAACGGAAATTGTATATCATTTTATATGATTTTCAAGCGGTATAAATTATCATTCATATAATTTCAGTTATTTGTAAAGATGAAATCATACCTAAAACTGTGACAGAAGTAGTTCCATCACCAACTTCGTCGTCCTGTGTTTTGGACATGTCAACGAGAATTTTGGCCGCGGGATTATCGACTCCCACGCTTTTCAAAATTGTGGCGCCGTCGTTCGTCACTTGCACCTGACCAGCATTGCGTCCATGGGCGACCAAAATTTTGTCCATGCCTTTGGGGCCAAGGGTAGATTTCACTAAATCACCAATGGCTATCGCACCAACAAAATTGCTCAACCGAGCAATCTCGGCTTTTTCTTCCTCCGCTTCATTTTTCAGAATTCGAACAGGATTAAGGGACACCTACGAAGGAACATTAATTAGTTAAATCAATCAATTCATTAAGAATTAATTTATAAAAATTTATAAAATCAAATTGAATTATAATATATTTATAATAATTTACAAAATTTTGACAAAAATAACAATTTTGATAACTGTCAATGAAAGTGTAAACAAATAATTTTTTTATTTATTTGTCTCAGAAGAAGATAATTTAATGAGTTTTTTTAATTTTATTTATTTAAATTCATTCATTTTCCTTTGTTTCATCTGTTTTCTATTATTTCTGCAATTTTTTTAACAACACACGTTTGGAATGAAGGTTATGTTCCCTACAACAGTCAGGTTTACAGAATTACCGTATATGGTGAAAAGTCCGATCTCATGTTTTTTAACCAACTCCCCCGATTGTCAAAACGATTATCACATCTAACCTCTTTACAAAAATTCGAAACAATAACCAAAACTCTTTGTATGCAGTTTTTGATATTTCTTTAATCAATTTTAAATAAACTAAAGTGGTTGCAAATAAATATACACGAGACACTTTAGTTTCGCGCGGTGTACAACCGGTTACATGTCTTTGTTAGAAATTGTTTACCGTGTATCAATTGACAAACTGCAGATTATAAATTGTTGATAATTTATTAATGAAAAAATGATTTACTTACCATTTTGTTTGATTTGATTTAATGTAATTTGAAAGGACAATGAAGTTTAAGATTCTTTTACGATTTCTGTGTCACGCCGTGATCATCACGGAGTAACGAATTTCAAGACTGGAAAACTCGTATGTCTCGGAGCGCCACCTAGGGGAACATTTGAGAACCGCTTTGTTTTTAAACTTTTGACATTGTATTCAGTTATAAAAAATGAATACAAATTAAATAAAAACAATAAATAATAACAAGATAAAAAACAAATACAAAAAATGTTGAAACAACAAATTCAGTTTGTTATTATATTTTGAAAGTAAAAAAAAAACATTCTGATGAAAAAAATAGAAACAAATTAACCTCAACCGTTCAAATTTGTTAATAAATAAAAATTGAAATAATTTCAAGGGACGACAATTTTTTGGGACAATTTTGAACGATGGCGCAACGTACGTTTTCCGCATGCTCTGAGAACTGAGAATAAAACTTGTCGTTGGGCGCGCGACTCGTTCATTTGGCTTGCCAGCGATTTCCGGTACTGCAACGGTCCATTTTTCGTGACACGCGCAATGAGACAAGAGCCATTTTGTTACAAGGGCCGACGTGGCGGCCGGCGTGCGAGATATTTTGTCCCACAAAATGCAAAACTGTAAGTAAATTGTTTACTTGTTTTTTCCATCGGAAAACCAACCATCCTCATCGATACTTTTTGCATTCTTTGAGTCGTAAACTTTCAAAGAACACGAGATGCCTCGACCACGTTGTTTCAAGATCGAGTTTAACTGCACCATAAAAATTGTTTTTCTGATTTTTGCAATCACATCATTCCATTATTTTAAATTAAAACAAATTTTCTTTCAAATTGTTTACATTTGTTTCAACTTTTTTTTGTTATTTGTTCAGGTTCGAGTATTTCAGATTGCTATTATATAAACAATTTTTAAATTGTTAAGATAAATCTGTTGTTCAAATACTGTTGTTAATAGTTGAGTAACTGAATAAAATTGTCAATGTAGATTGAAAATAAAAATTAAATAATAAAAAATGTTAATTTTTCCAGACTTATGGCTGGTGGCGGCGTTTGGCTTTCTTGTTTCCGCAATAGCCGAAACGCCATTGTCAACGAATCTGTATTTACTGGAGACTGATCAAGCAAGACTCAAGACGGTCTTAGAACCTGGATTTCAATTGAAAGACTTAGCGTCTGTGCACTATGCCGTGCTGGGATACAAACTGACTGGAAGTCAAATACCCAAGACTGCTGTGAGTTGCGACGAAATAATAACCAGATCATGTTTGTGATTCCTGTAATTTGCACATGATGAAACAATTGCCTTTGTTGACTTTTGTGATACTTTGATTAGTCTTTCTGAAAAAGAAAAAAAAAGATAATAAATTGTAATAACTTTTTGTGATTAGTTTGATTTCATGTCTTTTTTTTTATTTTAATTTTTAGGAAATCTGCAAATATGTTGTAAGTTATGCAGGGGACGGCAGCTCGATATCTCCCGAGAATGCTTATTATATAACAACCACGTGGCAGGCTCTTGGATCTTGCAATGCCCTGCCAAAAAATAATTTAATCAAAGTGAGTAATAAAAAACATGAGTAAATAATAACGAAATTAAACAATACAATTTCATAAAATGATGTTTTATAATACTTTCGTTCTACTGCAAGAACCGTGAAGAAAAAAAAAATGAATTTCTGATTACGAAAATAAATTGAATGTATACAATTTTGTATTCCTCTTTTGTGGTTGTTTATCAAATGTTGATTATTTCCAGGCTTTGACACCACTGTTGCAAAAAGAGACAACATCTATTCCCGATTTGTACTATGTCTTCAACGCTCTCAATGCTTTGTCTCATCAATTACCAAGCTCTGCCGTCGACAGCTTCGTGAAAGTTTTGCAGGCTGGTTTGAAGAAAGATGACAGTCTCTTGAAGTATGCAAATCATATCTACATTTAAAAAAAAAAATATAAAATACAAAATACGAACTACAAAATACTTAATAAATTTTGCAATTATGAACCTAATATTGATATTTCTTTTAGTTTGGGTTACACGTTTCACATCGCCGCAGAATTGGGTTCAGCTGGATCTTTTGCAGCTAAACGAATCGAGGATGTGATCGTTCAGGCTGACGAAGTTGATGGACGGTACCTACAATTCGAAGGCGGTCTCTCTGTAACCAGTAAGAGAAAAGAATTTGAAATTAATCTGATTTTAAAATTTTGAAATTTGTTGACTAAAAATTGTTGTCCCTTCAGGTTTGTTGGTAAACGGGATCTACAAACTTTCATCTTCCATGAAGAAGAAGCCTCCGATGACGTCAAACCAAGTGGTCAAACTTGCGAATTATTTCCTATCGCGTCTCTCTGTTCAAACACCAAAAGGTGTTGTAAGCTTGCTCTCTTCCATCAACATTCTGGCAACAAACGAATTTGAAAATCCAATCTGCATCACTCTTGCTGATAATGGAATAATATTCCCGGGACAACAAACCTCAGTCAACATTAAGGTTTGCGATATTCTCGGAAAACCGTTGCCAAGCAAACCAACAGTAACTTTGGATTCGGCAAAAAAAGTTGATGATAATTCGGAGATTGTATCTAAGAAACAAAACTTCCAAGCTTCAACAACAGACAGGTAAATTAGAAGAAAAAAATGGAAAATAATGACTATCAATGCCCCAATATTTTACTGGGCCAAACATTGAATTTTGGTATCAGCTATACGCTTGGGGTAAATTGAAATTGTAGTACATGAGCAACTTGTTCCGGTTTTATTTAGGATCAAGTATTTCGCTGTCGACAGACAATTTTTATTCGTCCAACATGACACGTGTTCTGGCTTGTAAAGCAGCTTAATTGATTGCAATTTGTTTTCCTTCAGCACACTGTTTACATTCAATTTCATGGATCTGAAGCCAAGTCGGGGCTTTTATAAGGCATCTGTGTCTGCGGGATCTTTCACTAACACAGTCACCGTCAAAGTTCTAACCGAGGTTTCTGTGGATTATCTGGAGATCGGCACGGCCGACGCTGATCAAACCACGCAACCTAAATTGTTCAAGTAATTTAATGAATCAATAAATAATTTTTTTATTCAGTTTTAATTTAAATTCTTAATTTATAAAAATTAATTGAATGAATTAAATTATATTATTTCAGAGTCACCCGAGGAAAAACATTGTCAGACAAAATTGAAGCTGATTTCCAGCAGAAATTGATGATTAGATTTTTGTTAAAAGATTCTACAAGCAAAAAAGCGATCCGAGTTCACCAAGCATTCGTCAGACTGATTCCAAAATCAACCGCAGCTAAGGAGAAGGGAATTTCCGAAATAATTTTCATCGCTGAACCAGATGCTTCGAACGTTCATAAGTTTGATATGGTAAATTTAAAAAAAAAGCTTCTTTCTGATCTGCAAGAACAGTTTGTCATGAAACAAAATTTTAAATTAAAACTGAAAAGCAAGAATTAACCGGTTTTGTTTTGCAGCCCGTGGGAACCACCGGAAAGAATTTCGCTTACATCAGCGGAGATTATGATGTTGAATTGATCGTGGGCGATGCTCTGCTGAGCAACTCCTTCCAGTGGAAGGTTGCCACTGTAAGCCTCAAATTCCCTCAGCCGTCTAGCTCAGATGTAGCAGAAAAATCAACTGGCTACAAGCAAAAACCGAATTATTATACATTGAAACCAGAAATTAAAGTAAGTATTCTGATTCATTTCATTTTCAATTTCAAAAGCCAATGCTCGTTAGTGGCCAAAGTTCTTTATACTTTTTCCACCTCCAAAAGGTTGGCAAAACAAAGATCATTGTTTCAGAAAACTAGTCGTTTGTACTTTGTACCGACGAGGAAACAATGACCAATAAAAAAAAGAATAAAATAAAGCTTGATTGTCATTCGAAAAAAGATATTAAAGTTCGACTTTTTTTCAGCATTTGTTCCGTGAACCCGAGAAGAGACCGCCAGTTTTCGTCTCCAATCTCTTCACCGGTCTCTGCCTCGCTCCAGTTCTGTTGCTTCTCATCCTATGGGCCAAGCTGGGAGTCAATATTTCCAATTTCCCATTCTCTCTCAGCGCTATTGTATTTCACGGTGGTTTAGCAAGTAAGCACTACTTAAATCACAATACCACTATCATTGACGCTCAATCATTCACCAACAGCTGGCTTTTGTTAAAGAGTCATGCTGATCTTTGTCGAGCGCAAATCAACCGCTGAATTTTTCGCAAGTCCAATTACTTTAATTGAGCTTGTAGCCCGATATTCACGACATTTAAATTTTAAAAATGTATTAGATTTTCATTTAATTCTACCTTAATGGATATAAAATTAATTGGATTATTGTTTTATTTCAGGTATCTTCGTACTCTTCGGTATATTTTGGCTAAGGTTGAACATGTTCGTGACACTGAGGTATCTCATTGGTTTGGGCATCATCACGTTCCTCGCAGGCAACAAATTATTGTCGCACATCGCAAAGGCACACAAAGCATCACGTTAATGATCGACTAACCACAGTCAACGTTCGAACGTTCGTCAAATGTTGTATATATAAGATGACGCGCGCGTCGACGACCACAACTTTTTCAACGACGTTCCTTTTTCTCCTTTTGCACTTTTTTACTTCACCGTTTGGTCTCACAGGCCACGTGCGAAATATTTAATTGTAATGCTGCGTGCGTGAGTGATTGTTAGAACCATTTTTTCATCGAGAGAGAATCAATTGTTTTGGCTCTGAGCGACACTATTTTGTATTTGTACAGTCATTCAAATAAATGTGAGGATACAACGTAAATACAACTGTGATCATTTTTTATTTTACTCTGTCTCCACAGCCGCGATGTCAAACTCGATTTTGTTCGGATAACAAGTCAGCTGAATTTTGAGTTGCTCTGTCAACCGTCTGTTCTCTGCGAGTAAACTGTTGTGTTCAGTTGTGAGTTGAGAATGTCTCAACTCAGCCAGTCCGAATTTCTTCCAAAACTTATCCATCGCGTGCATTTCCTAAATCAGAAAAAATAGAAAGAAGAAACAAAAAAAAGGAGAATAAAATAACAAGTGTAAAAAAGAAAACTTTTTCATACCAGACAGGTTTCCAGACAATCATCGTCGCAAGAGCTTTGACTTGTGTAGTAAAACAATCTTTCTTCTTCCGTCTCGTACTTTTTGCACATCTCGTATAGACTTGCGACCATCTGCACCTTTTTACAAAGCGGAGTCAAATGTTTTATCGTCCGATCGAATTCTGTGACTTGCAGTTTGAGCATCTTCTCACACATCTTGCGCTCTGAAAAAAAGTTAAACTGCAACTCACCGAACATGGGCAAGCGAAAGCCCAAATCCGATGTAATTACCGTCGACAAAAGCCTCGCTCGCAATTCGAAACTTGTCAGAAAAGTGTTTCCGTTCTCTCTCGAGTTCTTGGCTCGAATCCTTGCAAAGACTCGCCTTTTGCTCCCGCAATTTTCTTTTTAATTCCGTCAACGCTGTTATGCGACTCATTAGTTCCGCTATGATTTTTCTGTCCTCGTCGTCTTTCTTCTTCATGTTTTCATAATTACGAAGCACCGAACCTAAGATGAAATTCATTTTAGAATCTTAGTACTTGTAAAATCTTTTCATTCAAAACTTTAACGTCCCGCTGCGTTGTAATTCTCACTTGTTAAATAATTTTGAAGCACGTTTTGAAGCTCCTTCAAAATGATGTAACTCTTGCTTTTCGTTGTTGTTACTATTGACTTTATCAGATCATTACTGTTTTCTCTAATCTCATTTTTTTTCACTAAAAAAAAGTAAAAACTGGTATTTCAAAATGTTCCATTTTTTCATAGTTTCCAAAAATTTGTATGTAAGAAACCTAGAGCTTCTGAATTTGTCTTGATCTGAAGTTCTTTAACTTTTTCGTGCATGCAAAACATAATGGTTTTTAAGTAAACCAGATCCTCGTTGCTGTCGTGCTCTATCCTTTGAGTATGAACATTCGCCTCGGACAGCATCTTGTTCAACTCGTTCCTGTACCTCGCTTCATTGTCGTGGACTCTCTTCTGAAAAATTTTCTCCAGCCGATCGATCTGCTCCAAGTGCGAATTGCTGTTCAGTTGACACTGCTCCTCGGACTTGCTCAGAGAGTCCAACAGAAACTGGATACTAAAATGTAACATTCATGTTTAGTGAAAAAATATGCTCCAAAAATCCGTTCCAAACTTTCCATCTTTGTTGAGCAACCGACTAAGTATAAAAAATTGTTACAAGTGGATGAAAATTGGATTCAACTTCAATTCACTTAATTGTCATTGGATCTTTCAACTTTTTAATTCGTTTTTATAAAGTCAATTTAATTGCCTTCCGTCTTTAATGTCAAGCTGACGATCGAACACTTGTCTGACAGCCTCTAGATCTTCCTTTATAGCTTGCAATTTGATATGAGTTACCATGTCATTCCACCGTTTGCAAGATCGCTTTGCGTTAAAAGTTCCGAGTTTCATTTCGCGTTTCAATTGCTCCATTTTTAATTTCTTCTCTTTATCTTTTGCATCCACCTTTGGCTCTTTTTGCAACTTCCTTGACGATTTCTTTTTCTTCCTCCCAGTCTGAAAAATAACGACTTCTTATATGAATCTCGATTCTTTTTTCATTTTAATTCCAATCTTCCTTTTATCAAAACTAAAATACCTTTTCCACTTACCTTTGGAGGCATTTTGGATTTTATCAAAAAAGTTCTTTTTCGTGAAGCAACTGTTTCAAACAGGTTAATCAAAATGACATAATGGCTATGAAAAAAAAATGAAAAAAAAAAAAAAAAAACGTTAAAAAGAAAATAAATGAAGTTGAATTGAAAAAATGTTTTCTTCTAACAAAAAAATTCGTTTGGTTCTTACATTGAAAGTGTAACAAAAATTGTGATTAATTGACACTCGATTAGTTTGTGCAACGAAAATTCGAACGAACGGTTGCAATGATAAATTCCAAGCTGTCCGAACGCTCAAATTCGAGACCTTCAATTACGGAATTCGGCTTTGTGGACTTTCTCTCAATGTTTTTGAGTGTGTGAAAACACCTAATGCATACATTAGAAATCGTTTGTCCTCCCGAGTTGTACCAAACCGATCGATTTTCCATCGAATCACCCAAATCGTCATTTTATAAAAGTATATTGAATATTTTAAATTCCAGAGCGCAATAATTCAAGATTGTTATTAGGCCGGGAAATGGTTCTGCTTTTTTTGAGAACCAAACCATCAAACCCATACATTATACAAAATTCAAACGTTTCTCTGTGAGCGCCGAGATAATCGAATTTTTGTTTGACCACTCGAATACATTTCAAAACGGTCTTTGTTCCCGAAAATGAATTACCTTTTTTTTTCGCTTGTTTTCACGAATTGGATTCATTATTTATAAGCTTCCACTTTTTCACTTCCATCGATCGCCATAAAAATTTTAAATTAACATGCGGCGACAAGTTGAAAAGAACTCTTCAAGTTTGAAAAGTCATGTGGTAACTTGGGATAGTGGTTTTCATAGGTTCGAGGAGTTTGTGAATTTCTGCGCTCGGTGCGAAGGTACACCCGTGTGGTCCAAAATGGTTCAGCTCATTAAATCAACATCCGTAGGACGATGGCAGAAATTTAACCGGCACTATTTCATCTTGTCGCTCTTTTCAATTTTATACTTTTTTTTTTTCTTCAATTCATCATTCGAATAATCTCCAGCTCTTATGTAATCTTGAATTTTTGGGTCTGCTTAGATGGAATAAAATCGAATAAAAAGTTTGAACTTAAACTTTGAAGAATCTGAACAATTTAATCAGTCTTTTTCATGATTTTCTCTAAAACGGATTTTAGAGCGACAAAAAATCAAAAGAAAAAAAATTGAAAAGTTTATAAGTAATGATAAATCTGACGTTAAATCTGAGTATGAACATTTTATGATACACATTTGGAGAATGTTAAAAATTTCAAATCAGCATTTTTTCAAGTTTTTCTTTCAAACTGATTTCAAATAAAAGACAAAAAGTATAATGAGAGAAAAAAATTTTGGTCGTTGAATTTGGGGGCATGTCAATTTTATGATATAATCAAGAGGAGCTGATTTTACGGAAAGTTTTAATCGGATGACGACAATTAAAAGTAATGCGATTACACGAACGATTGTTGGAGCAACCGGAGTTTTTCTAATACGTGCAGACAACATAGTATGGTCCACGGGCGATGTTACGCAAATCGTTCACACGGATTATTTAAGGCTTCTTATGGTTCCTTCAAGATTCATTCAAATTTTAATTTTTCATTTTTAATAAAAATTCAATCAATCATTCATTTCATTTCTAAAAATTTGATAAAAATTAAAAACAATTTTTTAAAAAAAATTAAACTTGTTACTTACTTAAAAATAAAATTTATATTAAAATAAAAAAAAATTAAAAAAAGAATTAAACATTAAATTAAAATTAAATACTGCAGTGTCTTCCTGTCAGGATATATTGCTTTAATCATATTAAAAATGGCCCAAAGTTGATGGACCTACATGGAAATGACCCAACACCTGTGTGACAAGGTGTGTCTATATTACTCAAAATACCCCTGAGAAACTGAATGGTCGTTCGATTAAATACTTTGACCCTGGAATAAATTTCTTGAACTCTTGTCTGCAGTCACGTAGCCAATAATGAAATAAAACCAAAATACAGTTTCTTATTATTTATAACCAATAAATAAACAAATAAAAATTGCAAAAAAATATGAAACTAATTAAACTTAAATTTCAAACAATTTTTTGTAGTTAGCACAAGTATGAAACAAAATTAATCCCAAATTTTCAACCTTTAAAAATTAAAAGAAAACCCAAAAAATGTTATTAAAAAAAAACTAATTAAACTAAAAGATAACAGAACAATATATTCAAAGTTATCATAAATTGTCTAAAAAAATTTGTCAGAGAATGTACAAGATAGGATTTTTTTTTAAGAAATTATACAATTTTAAACTTGAGACGGAATGTCGTAGAACGTCGAATATTAATCGCGTCTAAATTTGGTTTTACAGGTTTGATATCTTCTGGCCCGCCGGCGATGATGATACTATTCCCGGAAAAAAGTCAGACTGAATGGAACGAAATTTTTGATCCATTATTATCTGAGATTGTAAAATACAATTTTTAAGTCATTTCGTAAACCTTTTTACATTTTTATTGTAAGTTCACGAGACGCCAATTCGGAGAGTTCTTATCAGTTCATTCTCTTCTGAGATGCAATTTTGAATTTTTCATTCAGTTTCCTGGTCGGGCTTCCGGTATATAAAATACAATGAACATTCCTTAGTTCAAAAGGAACGTGAAGTTCGTCTTGACTTAATTAATTAAAATAATTCAACGCGACTTTTCCTTTTCTCACGGCGGATTTATTGAGAACACGATATCTTGTATACTTGTTGAGCTGTAGAATCAAACCTATCTCGCTATTCGAGGACGTTTAACTAAAACTGGCAGTGTCACTATGCGTGCAATATTTTTTATGCCAATTTTTAGATGTTATTTTATTGATTGTTTACATTCATAAAAATTTTGATGATTTTTATTTCGTTTTACAATTCAGTTCGATTAAATTTTGCGGTTCATAATTTTCATGTTACAGGAAAAAGAGGCTCGGATGGAGATTATATCTATTTTATGACTGAAAACATGAAAAACCATTTCTTGAAAAAAAATTGTTTCTACAGAAAAGTCCATTAAAATGAGATTTTATTGAATTTTCAAGCCGAAGTTTTGGCCGTATATAAATATTTAAATTCCCATAGACTGATTTCTGGGGATTTTTGGATTGGAGAGTTTTAAACGTTCGACCGGTTCCTGCTCAATTATTGTGCAATATTTTACTTTTGTCAGACATAAATTTGAGATTCCTCAGGACCTAAAAGCATATTGTCTTTGCACTTTTCGTACAATTATATTTCATGACAACAATATAAAAACTTCAAAAGTAATATTAACGTCATGAAGATACTATTTGATTTGAAAGATATAAATTTTCATTTTTGCTAAGTTTTAAAAGAATTAAAATAAAACAAAAAATCTATCAGTATACTACTTTTTTGTTCAAACGCATCTAATTATAAAAAATTAGCAGTTAATTTTCATTAAAGAGGTAATTTTTTTCCTCGAAACGGTCTTTTTATCATCACGGAAGTCGTCGTAAATTGGGTATCAGCATTTTTATGAATGAATCTTTCGAGCGATCATCATTTTTCTGTCACGTTCATTTCGTCAGAGCGTCCGAGGTTCGTGGGAGGAGTGGCAAATCAGGTACTGTTGGGCGAAAAGGTCGGCGACGATATACTCAAGTTTATTTAACATGGGTGGTGTGCGATCCTTGCGCAAGTGAAACATTTTCGGTTCCTTGTACACGATATTTCGCTAATGCACGTCCGCTTGCAAATGAATTAAGTTCAATCTGTTTGAACGTTTCTTTTCTCACTTACATTTTTAATCAGCTAAACGATATTATAGAACAATGAAAAAAAATTTTTAATCTCTATAAATAATGATTGATCTGATTGATGAAACAAAATTCTTGAATGAAAAAATTTTTTTCTTCCCAAGGAAAAAAAAAAATTAAAGAAAATAATTCTTGACTAAAAACTTCAGAATGCGAGGAATTTCAATTTCGTTCCCACTTTTGCAAACTTGGTTAATATTATAAATTATGATTTTCATAAGTTGGAATTTGTGTACCAAAAATCAAACTTTCAGTTTACTTGAAATAACTTGATAAATATTAAAAAAAATGAGAGACTTTTTTCGTCATCAGATTTTTTTCTTAATTTACTTATAATCGTGAAATTCATCTTACGTTTCGACTGAATTACATTTCTTTCTTGCGCATAGACTTTCTTTAGAGTATTTTCACTTCATCTAAGTAACATTCGATTCACGTTCGTTCGTTCGTTCAATCAAAATGAATCAAATATTAGTTTACGTCATAAATACGGATTTCAATTAACCTTTTTTTTTCCTAATCACTTTAGTTCGCAGCAAAACTTTTGTATTAAGAGACGATCCCTGTTTAAACTAAACTTACTAAACATTTGATTGAATTTTTAAAGAAAAAAAAGTTTTTCATGCGATCAATCTTCTCAAAATACCGTCGGGTTGGTATTTTATTTCATCTCTCTTTTTTGATACTGAATAAAAAATCATGTTCACATTTATACCTAAGATTTTATCAGAATCGTAAATGTTTAGCAGCACGTTTTTGTCGCGAATCATTCAGCGCTCTACGTTTGACGCTAAAAATACCGTTATAAAAGGTTAAAGCCTTCTTGAATCAATGAAAGAAATGTTCCATCACGCGATATCACAAAAAAAAACGACAAAAAGGAAATAGAAGTAAAAAAAGGAGAATTGATTTGCATAAAAAATTGAATAGCAAAAACGAATGCGAGTTAGTTGAATCTCTGGTTTCTTATTTTCCTATCGGGCAACTTTTTTTTCCTTCGTCTTTTTTTCTTCAAATTTATTATTATCTTTAATGAGAAATTTCAACAACTTTTTATAAGCAAACAAATTGGTGCTATCCGCAACGGAAGAAAACATTTTATTATGTCGAGGATGTCCTCCGCAAACACCGTTTCACTGTTACCTTTCGTAATCCTCCAAAAAGTTATGCCAATATTTGACCACGTGCGACTCCGTTCGAAAATGCGCGTCTTCGAAAAATCGCACTCACGATTGCCCAAATTGTTATGACAGTTTTTGAAATTTCGGCCATGGGCGAAATTATATTTATTTTCATTTCTCAAAAAAATTATTATGGACATTAAAAAAGAGACCGATATTGTACATTTCCACATTAAAAAAAAAAAATTGAAAATAATTTAAAAATAAGTTGAACAAAATTTTAAACTAAAAGAAAATTAATCAAAAAAATTATTTGCAACTTTTTTTTCAATTACGGATGTTTATTTTGAAATCGAATGTTGAATTCAATACCGTTGAGGTTCGTTTTTTTTTGTCAAAGGAAGTGTGATAGTGTACGTGAGGCGAATGAAAAAAATCCAAAAATTGGGAGACAATTTCGCAAGCGCGATTAAGTCGAGCTGAAAAGGGGCATTAAACGGATGGGCGATTATTGTTGAAATTCGTTCACGGCTTTCGCTCGTGAGCCGACTAATTATGGCACATTGTCACGCACCGAAGTGACATCGGTGCATGTGCGCTTGTTGCAATGTCTGCTCTGTTTCTCATTTTGTCATAGGTAGGGATGTCAGTGCGTTGTATAAAATCCAACGACCCGTCAATCCACGTCACAGTACACCCACGGCTTACGCGTCTTTTTTTTTCTTATCCGAAGTGCAACAAGGTGAGCGAACACGTGGACCCGGCTTGTTTCTCTATCAATTTTTGATTCCCTCAAAAATGTTATCAGTGTAACTTAAAAAAAAACAATTATTTACAAGAACATAAAAATATAACAAAGTAAAAATACGTGAAATAAAAAATTGTAAAAAGTTTGTATTTCAAAGTTTAAAAAAGAATCGATCGAGAAGTCTTTTGTTTATAAATTATATTTCAGTTACAAAATTCAGTTTTGTTTTCGAGAAATGTTAAAATAAATATTAAAACGGTGAATATTTTTTGAGGAAATAAAAATGTTGTTCTATTCGTTTATTGATTGTAAGCAATCTTGTTTATCAAAGTGGAAAAACAAATTGAACGACTGCCGCAAGACAAGATAATGTCTAAAAAGGTTGAAAATTTAATTAACACATTAATTAAGAGCGTCGTTGCATAAATGCTTCATCTTTTTTTGCACTTGGTTTCATGTAAGTTGTCCGCACAAGTACTCTAGGAAAGACAGAAGAAAGGGTGACCTAAAAAGTGCGACGAATTGCGAAGCGCATTGAAAGGGAAAGCACACATTTATTTTCGCGCTTGGATACAACGTTAACTTGCGTTTTCATCAGTCTTTTAGAAATTAAAACCGAGGAAGAAATTAAAAAGAAAGAAAAACAAGTGAGTGAATACAATTTTCGGTTGCAGATGAAGTTGGTTGTGGTAGTTTTTGTCTGCTGTATCGCGGCTCTCGCAGCGGGGAACGCTCTACCGGAACGAAAAACGAATGCAGAAGCCAAAGCGACAGATGACACTCATACGAGGAATAAACGGACGTTATTTTTGAAGAAGAAATTGATCGGCGCTGGGCTCCTGGGCTTCGGCCTTGGGCTTACCAAAGGGTGAGTGAAAAAGATTAAAACTTGTTGATGCAAAATTGAAAAAGAAGTTTCGCACACTTTATTGGAATCAATTTCAGATGTATCAATTTTCATCTCAGATGAAAATACAAATATTTAAAAAAGTGATTTAAAAAGAAATATAAGAAAATAGTTCAATATTCTGTATTATTTAACTTTTAAAGAATTTTTGTTCGTTTTATTTCGAATCATTTTATTCGCTTGAATAAATTGTATGAACGTGAATTTTCATTTTTGGGATTTTAGTTTGAAATTCGGCCACCACGGTTATCCGGAGGTGCATCACGTTTACTCGGCGCCGCCTGCGAGATATGTTGAGTACGTCGAGAAGCCAGTCTTTGTACAGAGGATCGTAGAGAAGCCAGTATTCAAACAATCTCATGTTGATTATGAATCTTGGTCGCCTCATGAAACATCGTACGGGTAATTATACTTTAACTTTGACTCGAAATTAAAATCATCTTATAATACAACAAACACGAAGAAAGAAACAGAATGAAAAATAAATTTATATAATAAAAGTTCCATTTTTCTTAAATACAGTTCATATAAATTTCAATATTTGAATACAATTTTTTGTACAAATTTCCTCAGAACAATTTCGTGGGACAATTTTTTCCACTTATGAAAATGTTGGTTTTTATATATATATATATTTTTTTTTTCAAAATTTATGTGGTTGCAATGTTATTTTGATCAATGTCGAGTTAATGACTTTCAGTTGAACGATATCAACCATTGAGGAAACAAGTGTTTGTCGCCTTTCATTAATCAAGATCTCTCCGTTTTTTTCAGGAGCTGGTAGTGCAAGAACTCGACAGCGATTTCTGGTTTGCTGAGAACTGAATAACAATTGACCAAACCTGCTACTGTTGTAGAACAACTTTATTGTTAAGTTTCTTTTTTTACGAATAAACTGATACTTTTTTTTACAATCCCAACTGTTTTTCACTTATCAAAACCCCAAAAATTATTTCCCAAACAAAATTCCTTATAATCAGACCAAAAAAATATACCCTTCAAAGCATAACTTTTAGTTCCATCATTTTAGTTTACATTAAAATTGTTGTCAAAAATTGTTATTTAAAAAATTTTGTTTAAAAAATTAAAACATTTTCGAAATAAAAAATAATTGCTTTTTTTGGTTTGATCAGTTCTTTTCAGTGTACTTGATCAAAGTTTAAGATATAAAACAAAAAAAAATTAACAGATTCTGTTAAACGTTGCCTCTTAATGTTTCAATATTGACAGTACCAGACGACACAATGAATATTTGCATCTCATTATTATTTTCGGCTGTATCTCAAAAACAGTCAACACGAAAAAATCTGTGCAAATTAGCAGGTTCTGATGACATCTCTGTCGGTCTGAGAAAATATCAAGTTCCAGAACGATGAAGACGAAAAGTTGTCAGAATGGAATCACTATGTTTCGAGCTTTGGGAATCGGGCTGTTATCGTCTGACCAGGCTTTTCACAGAATGATTCCAAGTGCAAAGCCGCACATTGGTATATTCATGAAGATTCAAGGTTCCGTCGGTCATTTACATGCTTTGAGCAAAGCCTTCGCGGTCGTTTTCAAATTTTACGACTCCGCAACCCTTTGAAATAGCGGAAAAAAAGGTAAAAAGAACAAAGTTATAAGTTTTCGTATTCGAAAAAGTAAAGAAGAAAAAACGAAAATGAAACGAATGATGGAAATTTTCTAAGGTTCCGAAAATGATCAAGATCTGGCGATTTCGGAATTTAAGGAATTCGTGGTCAATTCGTGGATCTATTTTATTTTAGAAAGTGAAAGTTATTAATTCAAACACCTGTTTGATAACGTCCAAACCGAATAACTCAATTGGTGACGAATTTAAATTTGCCTTTTTCGGAATCGGCGCGACAAAATTGTGAAACTTTTGGTAACCATTTGAAAACTCGATTTCGTAAGCGCCCGCCGCTGATCTTTATTCTATTATCGAAAAATATTTTCTTCTTTTTTTTTATGTCACTCCGAAGTTTGGCTCTGCTACAATTTACCCGGCTTGTTATGTCATCCCGAGTAACCAAATCGAAGTGAATGAAAAATTCATACACCCGGACGTTATGCCAGAACCCTTTGAACATCACTATGTGCATTGCACAAGCGCATGAAAATTAATGAGCTTTCCTTCTTTCAAAATGATACACACGTTTTAGCGCAGTTATCTCGTTAGTTTTTATTGTTAAAAATGTTTTTTTTTTCTCTTCACTTCTCGTTGCTCAATTTAAAATTTCAATGCGCAAGGTCATAGAAAAATTCACACGCCTAAATCAACTTCTGACAACTTGAGAGTATAATTTTTCATCACCCGTGACATCCTCTTTGTTTACTTTTTTTTTGTAATTTGCTGATTGGAAAGAAATAAATTTTAAAAATAAGAACTTAAACTGACACTTTTTACAATTTTGAAACAAATTGAATTGTTGCATCACCAGATTGGTGTAACAGAGATGTCACTGGGTGCATTTTTGTTGAATAGTTTTTGCGCTGATGGGGGATTGGTGCGAAGCAACATTTGTATTTCAATTTGTCAAGCTTCCAAGTCCGTTATCGTTATGTCATGGAGAGAAAGATATTGACATGCTTTTACATTACAATATTAATATGTATGAAAATTGCTTTAGATTCGACTGGCGAAATACGAACGAGAGAATAAAGGAAATGAAACAAATGAACGGACAGATAAATATTTTTTCAGGTCAAGGTAGATTCGAGAATCGCATCTACAATATTCATACAAAACTGATTCAATAAAAGAAAGAAAAATAAAGAACAAAAATAATATGAACCATATTTCTTATTACTTGTCTATAAGTACATTAATCATTATTGAGTTGGTTTACAAAATGGTCAACCAGTTAAACCTTTTTCCTCCAATTTTTTTTTGTTACTCACAGCACTTTTTTACACTTTTTTTGTCAATTTTTGAATTTTATCGATGATTTTATTTATTGGTATTTTTTCACTTTCGTTTTCACCAAGTAATAAATCTTCAATTTTTCATCGGAGAAATGGAATTTACATGCACAATGGAAATTAAAATGAACAAAAAAAAAATAAATAACGAGCTGTTAGCAAATTGTGTTCAGAAAATGTTATATCTTCTATCGAGTTGGACCACATGAAATATGTTACAGAAAAAAAAAAGGAGGAAAATCCAGGTGATTCATTGGTGGCGAATGCGATTACGAGAAAAATGTGACGTGAAAAAAGAAAAGGCATGGTCCGAAAGTTTTATAATTCACAGGTGAATTGGAGCCAGGTGGAAGGGAATAGGGATTCGCTCTCTTAGCTCGGAGGCTGATAAAACTGGAGGGAGACTGAGATTTTTTCGTGAGAAAGATAGGACGACCTATCAAGTGGGAGTCGGCCGAACTGATCGGTATAAGTACTGAGACGTCTTAACCCGAGATTATCAGTGGTGCTTCAGTGGTTCTTAATAGTGACTCGATAGAACCGACAAGGTTCGTCCATTCGCTCAGCATCTCTTTAGTGACACGAAAATCCAACATTTTCTTCCACAAAACATTTTTTCAACTTCATCTATATCAATTTTAAAAAAAGAAGAAATTTAATCAGAGTTAGTGAAGTGCATCTTTTTATCACGGTGAAAAGTGGGATTTTCGGGGTCCAACAGTTTTTTTCATTTCCAATCCGGTTGGGATTGAAAAAACAAATAGAGATTTGATTTTGGATCTTTCAATTAATTGTCATCCTTTTCTTTGTGCAGATGTACTCCAAAGCCGTGCTTCTGGCATTTTTAGCCACTATCGCGATAGTTTACGCACAAGAAGTGGAGAGACAGACGAGCTTGGCCGACGTGAACGATGATACCGCACTACTCGAAGCGGACGGCGCCCCTGTGACCAGGGAAAAGCGTTTCCTGCTCAAGAAGAAGGCTCTTGGAATTGGCTTGGGCGTTGGCGGAGTTGTTGGATTCGTTAAGGGGTAATACACATTTTTCTAATCTTTCAATTTTTTTATCGTTCTAAATATAATTTTACGTAATTTTAATTTTGATCATACTTCCCTAACAAGTTTTTCTTTAATCTCAAAAATTTCAATTTAAATAAACCAAAATTAAAATTGTAATTTTTGACCTCTAAATTTTAATCAATTTTAATGTCTAACTTTCAATGTTCAAGTTTTAATTTTGTGATATAAGTGAAAATTTCAAAATTAAATTGATCAACTTTTGTCAAGACAAGCAATTTTATAATGCGCAAAAAATATAAAAATTACAAATGAATTGCTGGAACATCTGGTTTGACTTAAAATATTATTATTGTATTATTGCAATTTCATTTAAAATAAAATCTGAGGGACATATTTTCTGCACTTCCGCGTTGATTGTCTGTTCGGTCAAAATGAATTTACAACGACCGCAATGGCAGAAGCGCATCATATATGTGGTCGATTATAGCGATTGACCGCAACTTGATCGCAATTACGCGTGACTAGGGTTACAAATTTAACTCGGTTACATTACCGTTTGATTTACGATCGACTCGTGTCCAATTAGGAGCAATTTAATAACCAATGGTTCAACCGCAAAAATCATCCTTGCAAAAGAAAAATTAAACCCGAACAATTTCAATGTTTCATACAACTTTTTACAGTGAAAAATTATTTCAACGATTAATTCAATGATTAAGTAATTATTATTCATTATGATAGAAATTCAAAGACGAACAATTTTGTATTTCAGTAAAAAAAAAAAGAAATTTAATTTTCACATCAATCGATTGCACAAAAAAAATTGAAAGTGAGTTAATTTTTTCCATTTCCCTTTCAATGTATGCCGCATTTTCTAAGGCCCGCGCGCCAAACGAAAGTGTTTCAATGTCAGTACCATTCTCGAAACTCGTGAGAAACATCTAGGAATGCCGGGTCTTCGGTTGCGTAACACCGATTACCATACGCCGCTCGTCCTTTTCACTCGCACGATTTGCACAATAGATTACCTCCAAATTTATTATGACAAATGGGTATATTTTTTTTGCGCGCGAACGCCTAACAAGTGCGTGAGACATGCTAATCGATGTTCATTCAGAGAAAAAAATATTCAAGCGGTTATTGGGAATTCGTCATTGCATTATTACCTACGATTATAGGCCCCAAAAGATTGAAAATTGATGAGTTGTTTTGAGCGGATGACATCAAATAAAAGAATCTGATTTCAATTTTTTTCAATCATGAATAAAACGTGATTAATTAGAATTTTTTTTCCTAATCACTTTTTTTTCCAATTTTTTTTCTTGAATTTCAATTTCTTCGGCATTTTTCACTGTTCATTCAACTTGTCACTGTAACAAAACTTGTATCAAAACGTTCAAACGTTCTTCATTTCAAGAATATTTTTTTATATGAAAGAAAAAAATTAAGACCAGCATTATTTATGCTACAATTTCATTTCTAATTATTATTACATTTTAATTTTTTATATCTTTCCTTTTCAGATACAAAGTAGGCAAACTTTCAAACTACTTTGGAAGAAATTCCGGCGGAGGTTATGCTCCAAACTACAATGGCGGTTCTTATGCCCCGTCCTACCCATCTTACCCATCTCAATCTTACCCATCATACCCATCGCAGTCGTACCCATCTTACCCATCTCAGTCATACCCATCGTACCCATCAGTTCCGTCTGCTGGATACTATGACGGCCAGAACGGCCCAAGCTACAACACCCAGCACTACCATTACCACACCTACACCCCCCAAACCACTTATGGAGTGCCAGCACCCAATGACTACCAGCAACAGAACAGCAATTACCAGCAACAGTTGCCACATGCCACATACGGAGTACCGAGCTACAACGATTACTACAGCGCTAATCAGGCTTCGGACAACAGACCTACGAGCTACGACACCTCGAATCTGGGTGCCTACTCTGGTCAAAAATCCATCGTCGTTGGCGGACAATGGTCTGCTGGCGTCACCAAAAACGGAGGCTACCAATACTAGATAAATATATATTTAATTGGAGGGTAATTAATTATTTTGATTTATTATTATCTTCGAGTTGTCATTATTATTTTGATTTTTTATTATTCTTTACTAAACCATTTGTATTCCATTCTTTGGATAGTAAAAATGTTTTTAGAAAAAATATTTTATAATAAAAAGAATTTAAGAAAAGTATTTTGTTTTGAAGTTTATAAAACAAATAAAAGATGTATTAACAATTGTTGGTCTATTTTTACAGATGGCGAAAAAAGATCTCAACACCCGGCAAACTCCATTTCGTTTAAGAAAGAACCAAACTTGTCGCTCACTATTTAATAATTTGATGTAAGCCAATGACTTTGTAAATAAGAACAATTTACAACTGCAATAAACGTGCGATTTTTTCTATCAAAAAAAAAAAACTTTAGTTAGTGCATTTCATCCCGATGATTATTATATGTTTTGTCGATAATAATGATAACAGTTCAAATTTCATGATAGGATTAAATCTATCGAATGCAACAGTTGTCGATTAGACATGGTTGATTAATTGCTGCTTGTATCACGTAAATTATGAAAATCATTTCGAGAGGATAATACATGAAATTAAAGACCGTTGAAGGGATCATTTTGAAAATGATTAATCGAATTTCCTCGGAACTCGTTCAGTTCACAAATTCGTTGATTGCAACATTCTAGATTGCATGTTTGTTCTTCGAAAATCGATTCGCAAACTTGATTCACAGGGATGGGATTAAAAAGAGACCATATCGTTTCTAATATGTAAATTTTAATGAAAATATAAACACAGAGTTCCAGTTTGAACGATTGTACACACAGTCGAAAATGAACGCAAACTAAACATTTTTATATTCATTGTTTTTTTTTCAACGATCGAATATCTTTGATTTTTTTTGTTTGATTTTTATGTACATTTAATATGTATACACCGAAGAATGCACAAACTCCACAGTGATCGCAGCAGTCTAAAAAAAAGATGCGTAACTGTTCGTTGAATTTGATATATTAATAAAACAAATTGATAGAAAAAATAAAGTTGTTAAATGTTTAATTTCCACAACACTTACCGCTTTAATTGAACTATCTTATTTTTCATTTTTTTTTTTTTTTTTTTCATAAAAGCCAAACAAAAATTGAAATGTTGAAATTGCATTTGACAATATTTTTAGTCGGTCAATATAAGGTAGCCTGAAAATGAAAATTTGAATTAACACATTTATCTTCATAACGGCGTCCAATTTGTCAAACGAAAAAAAAAACTATAATTGATTAGTTAGTCAACAACTCGGCAAAAGTTTAAAACTGATAAGTTTGGGTGTCAGCTGACCCCCGGCGGCATGAATACGAAATTGTGAACAATCCGTGAGCTCGTGAAGCGCGACAGTATAAACGTCAATCCAGTTCATGACCGGTACAACTTTCGTTTCACCGCTGACAAAGCGGTTTCCTCGATTAGGACTTGATATTTTATTGACAACTTCTCATGATACGAAACAAGTTTCACATCATCATTTTTCTGTCAAATTCAATCGTTACAAAATTTCATCACGAAATTTTTATTCAAAAACAATTCAAACAATCTTCATCGTTCGACAATTTTAAATAACAAATTTTTTGTTACGGCAAATGTTGCATCACAACGTTCATTGTCGGGATTGAATTTGAGATGAACGAAATTACATAACAAGAAATGTATAAGATGAACGGGGAGCGATTTTCGCGAGAGACGTGGTATTTTGGAAAATGGATAGGATAAGTTTATATGAAAACTTGTTCATCAATGCGCGTTTATTCTCAGCGTTTACGTGTGTCTCGTCGCTGGTTTTTTTTTCTGAAAGCTCGTTGCTTAATTATTGTAAAACACGTGTTAATTACTTCGTAAACTTGCACACACACACTCACACACGGAACACTTGTTTCATCAACTGTATCTATGTCAATGTTAAAATTATTTCCATAACCTGTCTGTCCGCACCGAAAGAAGCCCGGGATATCATTTTGCGTTGATTGTGAATCACCTTATACAAAATCGATTGCGCAATGCTCTTGATTCGTTAGACTATTCGTGATTGTCGAAAAATTTCATTTCATCATCCCAACAGTTTTAACTCTTTAATCAAAAAAATTCTTTCCAATTTTTCTGTTTATGAACATTTAAACAATTCGATGCCAAACATTTTTGTCAATTGATAGTCACAAACTATTTACAACTTGTGATCCTTCGTTTTTGGAAGAAATAAATTGTTCCTCGGTCAGTTGAGATTTCCGGAGGAAGAAATTATCCAGTGGACGCAATATGTATTGTAATTTCGGCATGAGAGCTGAATTGTGATAAACAATCATTTGTGATTGCGTCAAATAATTTCATGAGCGTGCGCTTGACGTGCCAACGTCATAATAACTCACTTATTAACATCAGCCGTTCGGCTACCTAAAATGGCATACAAGCACACGGTGCGACATAATGTTGATTAATGATAAACATACGTCCACAACGAATTTTCGTCATCTGTTAACTCATATAATTTTTCAATACAATTAATTTATGCATATGAAAAGATGTAAAAAAAAGTGTATAACTTTCTCGCTGATTTGCATTCAGATGAATAATTTTGATGAATCACCTGACTTTTCATCCTCTCGAATTTCACATTTTTTTCTTTGACAACTAAACTGACGTAACTTCTCTTTTGACATCGAAATTTTGTACGTTATAAAAAATGATATCGCGAAAAAGGTGAAAAAAGGTTACATCTTAGATTAAACATTCCTGGGGGAATACAAAGAAATTGCTTTTTATTTGACAAATCATCCCGACAAGTTTGAATGAATTTTATTTGAATCTGTGAAGTTCGCGCGGGAACATTCTTCGTGTTTTTTTTTTAGATTTTGTTTCTATTTTTTTTTATTTTTTAATAAAACAATTTACATGTATTTGCGAAGTTAACAAATAATCGATGAACTGTTCCTAAATCTGGCCTTAAGTTACAAAGGACAGGTGGGAAATTTCAGCTATTTTCTAACGAGCTCTTTTTTCTTTTTTTGTTTTATAACACAGTTCTAAATTCCTTTTATCGCTAGACGAGAAGCAGAATCACGCATCCTCGAAAAATTATATTGCGTCTGACGAATCATCGTCGAAGAAACGCGTTCCGCTCATTTTTTTTTGTAGGTTTCATTGTTCTTTTTTTTACAAAATAAACATCGTGATATTCTTTGAGTTGTATTGCAGTTTTGTAGTACTTTTGTTATTCATTAATTATTAACATTATTAATTGTCTTGGTGTTTTGAACAAAGAGTAATTATAGGGGGGAGGAGAAGGCTCCCAGTCAACTCTCATGTCGACCTGGAACAATTTTTTTTTAAATGTTGTATCAATTCATTTAAATTGAACAAAAACAAATTACAATTTTATTGCTCCAAAGTGGTTTGAATTTGCTATTTCAAATGGTACAATTTCTGTCATTCAAAGAGCTTTTATTTCAAATTTTCTTTTTTGTCAATGTTTCATTTGTAGAGCTGATTTCTTTTGATTAACTCATTTTCTGCAAAGGACAAAAAAAAAAAAAAAATGTTCCACTGTCAAATTCAGCCCTCCAATTTGATAACATCTCTGATTCGCAGAACCTTTTTTCTTTTGGCTCCAACGTACGAACAAAATTGTTACAATGCATCCGTAGAATCAAATTTCAAAGTTCTATTTTATATCACATCAAAAAGTTAGTTCTAATGGAAGCGTGGACGTTCAATCAGGGATTTGGCACACAAAAATCATACGCGAAATTGTAATCCACCGTGATCACATGATTAGCTTCGGTACTAACGAGCGCAACGCCGCCAGTTATTGTTCTGTCGCAAGTTTTTGCTGTCGTATTAATTACAAAAAATAACTCTTTCTCTTTCTATTCAACGATTGTATTCTTCTTAGTTCTTCGCCGATCAACAGCTGCTTTAAATGCTTCATCCTTGGATCAGAAACAATATTGAAACATTACACAACTTACTGATAAAGCGTCATCTTGATATTATTAGTTCAATCTTCTTGTTTAACACTCACTAGATCTCTTTATAATGTAAATTTTCAATACAAAATATTGAATTTCTTTTTTAATTTTCTTCTTCTTGATATAAAAAAATCTACTTTGGCTCATAGAACAGAACACTGAAAAGAAACACAACTGCACGTGTATTTACAAGAAATATAAGGGCAATGATTCCGACAGCCGTGCTACAATTCAACAGTTTACATAAAGTTTACAGACCGTTGTTTCAGCTTTGAATATTATCAACTATTATCATTATTATATTTTCACATCAATTTTCCATTCAAAAAAACGACTTTTCATTTTACACACTTTTGTTACTTTTATTTCTCCATTCACTCGTTTGTTTCTCATCTGTCTGAATTTTATTTCAAAATGCTGAACCATCAATGTGTAAAGTTTAAATAAAATTCATGCTACGTCAAAGGAAAAGTGACAGAAATACTCATCTTGGCTAAAAAATTCTATAGGCGATAAACGAGGGAGGGACGAGGAAGAGAGGGCAGGAGGTAGATCGAATATAAAAAATATGTAGAAAAAATAGTGTATCATTTATGAGATTCGCGGTTGTAAGTTTTTTTGCATTTGATTTGTCGTTCGTGCTCATCAGACTGCGAGGAAACAAGGAGTCGTTTCGAGTTTTGCGTTCACACCCAGAGGAATAGTGCTCTAATGCAAAGATAAGGACTCTACCGAGAGAGACATGGAGGTCGCGTGACGGTAGCCCTGGTGTGATTTGGGAGTCGTCGGCACTTCTTCTATCCGTTCCAGATCATTCGCCGCGCCCGCGCTGTTCTGCTTGTACAACCGCGGAGTGAGCCTTGCGTTATGATCCGGTATCATTAACGAGGGCTCGTCTGCTCGATCCAAACTGAACTGCCTCTTTAGTAATCGATTTTTACCTGAAACCAACAAAATTTAACATTAAAAAAAAGAAAGAAAGATCATCTCTTCAACAATTCAACAAAAATGGATTAAAGCGAAATCCGAGACAAAATCGAAGCATTTTTCTCGGTGTGCAGCATATTCACCAGCCGTATCGCATTTCTCACGAATTTCCGATTCGTTTTTTGTTTGTCGTCAGTTCAATGTCACACGGTTATGAATTTTAATTTATTGAACAAAATATCCATCATAGAACGAACTTGACCCTTTATTTATAATGTCCATTATTTCTTAACGCCGATACATTGAGACCTTGGGCTGTGTTTGCACTTCTCCCGAGCTTCAGTAAATAGTGATCGATTGAATGTATATATTTAATTTTTTTTTTTCATAATCGTTGATTATGGTTAAATTAAACATGAGCCATTAACCGGTCATCTGCTTGAAGTATCGATCCTAAAAATAACGAAAATATTTCAAGGCCAATTAAAACTCGGTTCTTAATCACGTATTCATAAGTTTTGAATAAACATATTATTTTCATAACAAAACTCTTCAAAATTTCAATTTCATCATTAGGACCAACATATTTTTTGTCTTTAAATCAAATCAAGATCCATCCTTTTACCTCGGTTACACAAAACTAAAGAACACCGTCGCAACAATTTTCACAACACAAACTGTTGCTCGAGGTTTCATTTTTTTGATAGTACCGTAAGTTTCATTAGGCGAGAGGCATCTGTAATGGTTATAGGGAGTGCTCAAGTCGTCCTCGTCTATGATGCCAACGCGTCTGTGTCTCGTGCGGAAAGCGGTGCTTGATATTGACGTCAGAGAGCTGGTGGACGAGCCGAGCAGCGCAGCGGCGACTTCGGTCGCGGACACCGGCGTGCCCAAGGACATTGGCGTGTCGCCGGAAGTGCTCTTCGTGACGGGCTCGCGCACCTCCACAGTCTCGCCCGACCTGATCGAGTGGCTCGTCGTGAGGCTCTTGTCGTCGTGCACGGAAACGGCCACCTTGCGCGTACTCGTTTTCTCTAATGACAACTGCTTGCTTGGCGAAGACTGCACACCGGAAGTCGTTGCGAAAGAGGCGCTGCACTCCCCGGAACTGTTGTCCTCCGACATGCCCACTTTCAGCTCAGACGTCTCTCCTTCCGGCTCCGCTTCGTCCGATTTTCGTATCATCAAACTTTCATCCAATCTAAAAGGACAAAAAGATCACGTTTTAGTTTTAGTTTTTTCCCCCAATAAATATATTTTTTCAAGTCAACAAATGAACTTATTGATTTTACAAGTGACAATTTTTATCTACGGTTGTTAGTTTGAATTGTTAGCAATTATCTCTTTTGACTTTTGGCTTTTTTTTTTGGATGAGATGTTCTTTAAATCCGCCGTGCGAATTGATGAAAATGCAATTATAAATTTGTTCAACAGCGGCACAGTTGTTTCAAATGCAGAAAGATAACGCGTGAAAGTTTAAGTTGGTAAAAATTGAAAGGTGAAATTTTAATGATGTGACGAAAAATGAGTTGTGCTCTCTGCCAGTTATGTATTCTTTTTGTAACGTGCAATTTAATGTAATTAATAATTTTTAACTTTTTTTCCAACAACAAACAAAATACATCGAAACAATGAATTGATTCCATTTTCCATAATTCCGAGATGTATTGTACGACCGGAATCATAAATTTAAATCACACCCATGAAAACGCAAATGGTACCTTTGATGCAGAGCTATATTTTATAGCATTTTCATTTGAATATGTAAATTAAAATTCCTCGCATGTCCAAATTTATAATGACATTTATTTTTATACATACTTTATAAAATATCATAATACCGTTCCGTTCAGGTTTTATCGACCAAAAAAGGAACATGAAGATTTTGCATTTATCTTTGATATTTATTGATTTGCCTTTAAAATTAATTGAACATAAATAAAACATAAAATAAAGATGAAGCTGTCATATTTGGCTGGACAGTTTAAACGCCAACAAAAAGGGGCCCGCAAGATTGAATGTTCTAACAATGCTTTTCAGCTTGATTGAACATTTGTTCACCGATTTTATTTTGTTATGGAAATTTGCACTTAATGTTTCATGCGATGAAAACTGAATATTTATGTGTATCTCGAACCGCGCAACTTTTCCTCCTGCGACGATTTACAGCGCTGGCTATAATACCGCACTATTTGTATTAATGTTAGTATTAATAATGAATATAACTTTAACGCTGCAGCGCGAAATTTATTATGCTGTTTCATCGAAATTTCAGATGAAATAACCTCCGTCCGGAGCACAAAATTATTAACATCCCAAATGAAAAAATCTTTCCTATCAACACCAAAATTCAATTATCAATTGAAATTACATTTTTGCATTACTCAAACAATAATTTAAATATAATGTTAAACCATTGTTAGAAATTGTATACATTCATCTCTCATTTCGGTTGAAAAATGAAATTCAAAAGAATGTAAGATAAACTTGGTTATTTTACGATTACCATTTCAGCTCCAACTTTTGTTGCACAATGTACAATTTTTCAAACTCACCCATGGTCCTCTCTGTTTTTCCACGCAGCGCAAAGCAAAGGGCAAGAATCGTTAGTCTGCGACAAAAGTTGTAGAATTAATCGACGTTGCACGCCTCGTCTGGCCGAACTTTGCCTTACAAATAAAATAAAGAAGAAGAAAAAAAATGGGGACTCGCATTTACAACGCACCCGCGGAGGTTCTTGAGACTCGGCAAAATTTTTACGATGATGATAGCCTCGATTTGCAACCAAGTTTGAATAAGTTTCACGAGTGTCTGGAAAAAGTACGAGTTGAAACTGATGGATTCTAATTGAGTCCGCTTCGCGAATTGTGTAACAATTTTGGCCCGCTTTTAATTCCAACCGGACTCAGATGAATGAATTAAAAATTTTAAAAGATTCATACCCAGTGTCAAATTGAATTTTAAAGATGAAAAATAAATCCGAGTTAAGATGTATAAATATTAAGAAAAGGGGATGATAAAGGGTATAATAATTTATGAATAAGTACGGGTTGTGGATCGATTGCAAATTATAGATTGGGGGTACCAGGCGAGGTGCAACGGAGCGTTGTAAATTCGCAGCTCACCCGAGCGGAGGAGGTGTCGGTAGCTCTTTGTCGAAGCCTTGCTTTCCTAACAGCCAATACGTCGGCATTTTGCCTTTGCCCTTAACATCGGTCCGTCCGCGATATTCAATGTAATAACCGCCGACTTGCATTAATCGATCCCGAGTTTCCTGGCTGAGATGAATTCGCCACGGTGCTCCGGTCGACTCCATTCGTGACGCTGTGTTTACAGTATCACCAAAGAGACAGTACCGCGGCATCGTTAGCCCAACCACACCCGCACAACATGGACCTATTCAAACAAAATTTTTTCTATCATTATTTCACGTTTGGTTTAACGTTTGAAAACAAAAATGAAATGAAAAATATCATTACAAAAAAGAACTGACTGAGATGTGTATTGATTTTCTTTGTAATTTTTTGCACAACTTTTTGCAGATACAAATTTTATCATCTTTTACAGAATGTTTTAAAAGTAGTTTATGTAAGCATTCCACTTAAGCTTTTTATAATTAAATTTAATTAAATCGTGAATTAATTTTCCGGTTGTAATCAATTTCACGAGGAGAGGAATTAAAGTTAATTTGCGTCCGGGGGTTTTGGAAAAGAGAAACAAAAAGTGAATTTCAAAAGCCAACTCGTCCGGTCGATCTTGATGCTCCGCAAAATTGCCAGGGATATAAAACTCGGTACGCGGGTCTGACTGATGTTAATGTTATTTCACTTTGTAATTTAAATTGTTACGCTCTCGATGCAGCGATTAAAACTTTTTGCCTGAGATATTGTAACGACTCCCCGGGTCTCATGAATTATTGACAGCGATGAAATAAAATAAAAAAAAAAGAATTGTTCTTTTTGAGAAAAACTATTACGATGTCCAGAGAAACTGGAGTTTTGTTTTCGCATTACGTTTTACGTTGGCAGTATACAAATCAGGGAAAACACTGGCTTTGAAACTTTCGACATTACGCCGAGCTTTAAATATGATTACGTTATATTATGAGTTCTGGGGGCGAATTTCGAGCTTTTCAAATTCCTGACCCAGTTACCATTTTGAACGCAGATTATACGCGTCTCGGGAAAATTATCTAAATGCTCGAGCTCAAAACGTTTCTCACTCAAAGTGATCTTCTCGACAAACGAGCGCGTGTTTTATAACAAATTGTTGTTTCAATTTACAAATTACACATTTCCCCGAAACTGTGAGATTTTAAGTTTGCAAAATGGCCAAATGGGTTATGCAAAGAGGTATACAAAAATGTAAAACGTACATTGAAAATACAAATTGAATTTTTTTCTTGCTACAAAGCGCTATGGAAGAAATAAAAATTGAGTTGAAACGTTTATGGCCAATTGACAAGGCGACGCTTTTTGATCGATCAGCTGGAAGCAGACTCTGACCGCCAATTTCATAAAGCATTATTAATTGATTTATTACTGTACATGATTGAATCATTCGAGGACTTAAAATTCAATCAATTACTACTCGATCTGATTTTGTTCAATTTTAACCTAAAACATCGATTAATATCATATAGTTATATTTTTAACTTCGTCCATACAATTGTTGAAACATACAATGTGAGATCATTGAAAAGAACAAAATTATATAAATTAGAATAAAAATTATAAAAATTAGATACAAAAATGGCCTACCAGGTAAACGAAATTTACCTGTATGAAGACCGATCCTAAGTCTCAACTGAGTTTTTGGCAGATGCTTCAGTTGGAATTTTCCACTTTGATGAAGCAGATCAAGAGCCATTGTGGCCACCTGAGATGCATGATCGAGTATTCTAACGGGGCAGCCACCGACAACCATGTACGCGTCCCCGATGGTTTCCACCTGCCAAAACACATGTTCCAATCTCTTATACGTGAATAACGTCAGAAGAACAAAAAAGAACAAAAAAGGTGCCACGATTTGGTGATGTATTGTTTTTTGGCGCATTACTTTATAATACCGATTATTTTCGACACGTCAGCCGTGTACAAATTCAATTGATTCCACACTTTTCAACTGGTAAACTCGATCACTGGTTTTAAACAGCGAACACAATTTTTCAACCGTTTCACAATTCAAACAAAAACGATCTTTAATCCAAAAATAAAATACGTTTTTATTTCATCCTATCCAATTAAAATCAAATTAAAAAAAATGAATACGTGAAGTGTGTTCAATCAAGTTGTAATTGCGCGAATCAATTTGTTTTAATAAAAAAGAAATCAATTTTAGAGTAAATAAAAATTGATAACGACTTATTAATAATTTTAATCGAATCGTTTTCAGCAAGCTGGTTCGAACAAATCATTTATGTTTGCCAGTGAGAAACCGGGAGCTCCGTTTGATCGAGCCTTGTTTTGTTGTTGTCACGTTCGCTATCGATTTATTTGTGCTGGTGAAACGCTGCTCATACTTTGTAAACAGTGTAGGCGTTGATGGTCGCATCAAAGCAAGTGTAGAGATCGTTCAGAAAATCCACCACTTGAAAGGGTGTCGAGTGAGCCGATATCGTTGTAAAGCCTACGATGTCCGAAAAGTAAATTGTCACTTCGCGAAATTCCTCAGGGTCCACCGGCATTCCAAGCTTCAGTTTTTCCGCCACAGTGCTGACAAATATGAAGCACAACAAATTATACATTCGGACAAAAATGTGCATTTTTTTCTCTCGTCCAGCAAATAAGAACAAATTAAAAGACTTGCCTCGGCAACATGCGGTTCAACAACTGCTCGGTCTTCTTTTTCTCCATGTCGAGCTGCTCCGTTCTCTCTCTTATTAACTCTTCGAGATTATTCGAATATTTCTCGAGCATCTGAAACATCGTATCCACAAAGTTCACCTTCCTGAAAAAAACAACAAGCAAAAAATTAAACTTCACTCACATTTCCTATCCTGTATATTTTTCCATGTTATTTTCATCCCTCTACAAGCTGGATTCTACAATTTAGTTTGCTTCAAACAAGAAAACTTTTTCCTTTTCATTTCAAGTTTGGACTTTCAATGGTGTCCGGACATTTATCTGATCAAATTAATAAATTCCGCGTACTGAAAAAAAAAAAAAAAATTGCAGGAACACCGCCGGGCATACCTGCCGTGATTCAATTTCTTAAAGAGGTCGTGCACAGCGTTGAAATCCGGCCGCATATCTGCAGCTTCCGCCCAGCATTGTCGCATGATATTGATAGCTTCCGGTGGCGCTGCTCCTTTGCTGACCGAAGGTCTTATCAACGGCGGTGGCTTTTTAACTTTCTCGATGATGTCTGCGATGTTTAAAATAAAAATTTTTACAACTTATACATAGTCGTGTTTATCGTAAGTAGCATATACAGGGTACTGTATATGGTTACACCCTGTATATTACTCTTTTTTTTTTCGTGTATAAAATGGTGAACATCAAGAGGGTTCAAATCGCACGATTTCCCCGCTCTGTTTCTCGATAATTTCCGGTCAAAGCTTGGCAATAAGGTAGCCATCCGAGAGGCTAATCTGATTTTTGTGATGGTTCGAGAGTAATGAAATTTGAGCGGGGCAATTCATTTAAAACGGTGACTTTTCGTGTCAGCTTCTAAATTGCTAAGTACAAAGTTCCTGAATCCCATACTACATTCAATCAAATTAATTCATACCTTTTGTCTAAAATAAAAAATAAGAAACTAGCAATAAATAAATAAGACAAAATAAATATAAATAAATCATGGATGTGCACATTTGGTTCTAGTTTTGTTGTTCAACTGTAGGACTCTTGAATTAAATTGATGCGAACGACTGACAAGTCGAGGGTTGAAGGGTAAATATTTATCAGGGCGATACAATCAGTGATTGAAACAAATGTTACCTTCGGGAGACAGGGCCAGCATGCAAAACGGCTCGCCGCGCACGACCACTTCCTGCATTACAATTCCAAAACTGTAAACGTCACCGGGTTGAGTGCCCTTCTTTCGCATCCCGGCGTGTCTTAATAATTCCGGCGCCGTCCACAATAGATCTGAAATAAAACACTCGTTCCATTTTATGTATTCCTTAATCTAAGATTCATTTCGGATCAATTTCAATAAAAACTAGACTATTAGAAGTGCGAATTTTAGCACTCTGAATTCTTCAGGGACCATTTTTGTTGATGGTACGTTAAAATCTCCAAATGAAAAAAAAAATAGATATAAGAATAGACGAAGGAGACAATGAAGAAGTTAGAAATCCAGCGTAGAGTTCTTCTTGAACAGTCCCTTTAATAGTTTCTCTTACCCCTCGCAGCTTTAGGTGAGGGGACGATATTCTGAGCTTCGTAAAAAGCCGGGAGTCCGTAATCCGTGACTTTGAGAACCCAGCGAGCATCAATGACACAGTTCCTTGATGTTAGATAACCATGAACACGTATTGGACTGCTGTGCAGATACTTCATGCCCTGTGGAGTGAACAACAAAAGCCCTCTATCAATCTCCTGTTTTGAATTACAAACTCGCGTCGCAATCGAACTTGAAGATTCGAAGGCTCAAATGAAATTCGCCGTGCAAAATGCTACACGTTCAATTTCGCCTTTTCCCATCTCACAAAATTACATTCTCGAAATTGCGCTTTTCATCACAAAAGAGATGGAAAGGTGACACGATTTTGCAGGGCTCGATGAATCAAGATTTGGCGGGATCATTTTCATTACCCTGACAAGATCAGTTAATAGAGAGAGGCGGAAGGACCAATCGAGTTTGATCTCGTCCTGGACAAGCACGTCTTCTAAGGATCCTCTGGAGCAGTATTCATAGACCAGACATGGCCTCGTTGGCTCGGTCAAGCAGCCAATCAGAGGATTCAAATTCTCGTGCCGAAGACCGTGAATCTAAAACAGTTTATAAAGCATATTATCAATTGTAATCTGATTGCTCTAATAAGGATGTTTCAACTCAGTTTCCTTAAAGCATATCATTTTAAACGTGTATCATTCAAAGTTTTTATTTCTGTTTATAAAGGCGTTTGGAGTAATTGCTACGACGGAGTACTTTATAACGAGCTAATTATTTTTAACAAAATACAACAAATGTCTAAAATCAAGGTAGAATATTGTTTCCCTTGTGTCTTATAAACGAATCGTATTCAATTTAAAGTCAGTTTTATTTGAATCATTTTCATAATTTCATAAATTTATTATTCATTTTACTTTGTCATAATGTTGTATCGAACAAATGTTCATATTATTTTAATAGATTATTACAATTTCATTATTAATGAAATAAAACAAAGTTGAAAGACAACTTTTTATTTTCTCGTTACAATTACTCCAATAGCTCCTAATTTTAATCAAATATTTAAATCTAATTATCTCAGTTTCACGTTTGGTAATGAAAATATGCAACTGAAATTGAGAACGAAATATGTTCTTGAAAGTGACTGGTATAAGCGTGACACTCACTGTGACTAGAACATCCATGGCCTTGCTTTTTATTTCAAAAGAGCCTTGGCAAGGGACTTCCTTCAATTGTACCAAGTCGCCCTGCAAACAAAAAAAGAGACAAATTGAATTAGCCTTGCGACCGCTCTCAGAAACTCAAATCAAATAATCTCAATAGAATAATAATCAATTCCAATTGTTAGAATTCCCCGACGGTGAGGGCATCTGTTGTAATGATTTTCCAAATGGCTCAAGCAACGACTCGAGCCTCTTCCCAACTGTGCTCTCTCGCTCTGAGTGATCATTAAGGGTGTGAGAGCTTTTCACAAGTCTCTTAATTAACTCTCGACCTGTGATATCACGTTGTCAAGAGATCCGACGAATTTGTTGACAGAAACTTAGCGGCATTGTTTGATCACGAAGGCGAACTTGAATTTTTGACAATTGGATGGACAAAAATGATTTTGCCGTGTAAAAAGCCTTCCCCGCATTCTCGTTCTCAACTTTTTTGTTCTATCTGGATAAAGTGGACTGCATTTGATTTACCGTTTTCCCAAGTTCGCCCGATGATATTTTAAAAGTTTGTGTACAGAACATTAAATTCATCAGCTTTATGTACCGCAAGCATTGTAACTGGATAGATAAAAGTTCCATCAGTATTCCATTGCGCTACTAAAATTTCAAGTGACACGTAACTTGGATTATACGTTATTATCTGATTAATTCAGCGTCGAACAATAAAATTGTTTCGATTATGCAATCGATATCCAGCGCCGTTGGAAGTTTGCCCGACAAAATTGTTTCAAAATTTTTGTTTTCCCAAATCTGAATACCATTTAACGAATTTTTACAAAAAAAAAGTTTCTTGAACAGTTCTGCTTTTATTTGTTCATATCTTAAAAAAAACTCGAATACTTTGCAGATTAATGTTAAAGAAAGTGAAGTTGCGCCAAGTTTCGTCGAAAATCAAAATAGCAGAGAAATGTTATAAAACAATGCGGCGATATTACAAAAGAAAAAGTGGTGGCTTTGAAAACGTGAGCATAGAATGACGAAATCACTGGTTCCTGACATGCTAGAACAATGGACGGACCTATATGTAAGACAGAACACAATACGGCAATAGACATTCCGGCGCAAATCGCACTGCATTGTGCGAGCACTCGCATCCATCCGGGATGCCTCTTAGCTTAATGCCATTTGATAATCCTCGCTATCCGAATTTTCACGTCGCTAAAGTTGATCGCCACTTTTTCAACGACGATGGGCTTTATTTTATTTTATCATCAGTTTCATCTAGCCATAGGATTTCTACAGATTAAAAAGAACTCCGCGACACCAAACAAGCTTGTGTTCTGTTCTACAATGAAACCAATATTTTTCAGCCCAACCAAACATCGTCCCTGAAATTTCTTCATCTCAATCTTTTTAATTATCCAATAAACATTTCACTTACAAAGTTTCCTCAATAATGAGTATAATATACGGTTTCCCTTTTCAAGACTGAAACTTTTCAAGCTGATATCGGAGTTCGGGCAGACAATTACAACCCCTGAAGATCAGAAGTTATAATTGCGCCAATTGAAAAAGAAGCACAGCTCGGTGTCTGTTTTGGCATTCCAATTTAAAATCCGATTAAAGGTTCGATCTCGGTTAATTGTCTTTATATTGCCAATCCATTTGAATCGGCAATCCGAAAATCAAGTTACGAAACGATTATAGACCGAAGTTGTGTAACAAAAGTTTGTATTACAAAATTTGTCACGTTCACAAATCGACAGAAAAAAAAAGGAAATAAACAAAAATAATAGGAACGTTATTTTTACGAAGTCATAAAATCTGAAGCGGCGGAAAAATTTATTGCTCACGTTGTATCGCGCTCGGGGATCTTTAAAGACGGGGTGTCTGGCGAGGTTTCCGCTGCTGTTCTGGAGCTGAGGTTTTAAGGACCCCACACTGCCCTGGAGCAGGTCCGGCTTTTCCACTTCGGGACCGCCGAATTCTTGGAGTTGTTGTAACCAGCAGCATAACATCGCTTCAATTCCTTCGTCAACCTAAAAATGAAAATCAATAAAAATTTATTTATACGAATCAAAAAACAACTCTTAATTTAATAATACTTTTTTAATTATCAAAAGACAAAATCAAAGAAACATACCCTTCGTGTATCGGGCACCTGAGGAAAAACGAAATCCGAAGCCGTGAGGATAATTTTGTACGGTCTCTTGGACATTCGTTTCTTAAGCAGATATCTCCTGGGGTACGAGAAAAAGAAAAAAATTAGTACCCGGGATGATATTTATAATACAATTTTGTTTAAATAAAAGAAACATCATTTCATCCGGAGTTTCATACAAATCAGTCAGTCAATTAGGTCGGCGATGAATTTCAAACCGGGAGCTAAAGTAATTGCGAGTTCACAAAAACCTTTAACGAGAAACTCGGAGCAGACTGAATAACGAAAAATCTACCAATTTGTTTTCAAGCATTGCATTTTGTAAAGAAGATTCGAGGCTTTTCCGCTCGGATTGATGCAACAAGGGTTCTCGTATCTTGCGATGGTATCTGGAGATTTGAATAAGATTGTCTCCTTTGCCACTTGATCTCATAATGTTTTTGTGTTCCGTGCGACGCAGCAGGATGAAAAAAGAACAAAAAAAAAAACGATTTTAATTGGACGCGCGTTACCTTATCAGTGCCGCAGTGAGGATCGCCGTGAGGGCAAAAAGCAACGATCCAAAAACGATGGCTACGATATGTGACGTCCTGAGGGGGATTTTATAACTAGTCCCGTCTGCAAAACCGAAAAAAGTGATATCAATTTTATTTGAGTCTGACAAAAGTGAAATCACACTCCCAGTTCTGTGCTTACGTGGACAATCGTTGGGATCAAGACAAAATAGATCGAAAACCAGATCATCGGCTAGCCCGTTGCGAAAAAATTCTTGAACCAGAAGTTTGTCCTCTTGTTCGACAACGTTGACAATGGGCATCCAAGAGTTGGCGTTCCACGCGAGCAGCGAGTAAGTAAACATCTTATTGTTGAACGAATTCAAGCTCGAGTTGTCTCTGGTGAGCACGTCCAGCGACTCCTTCAGGTGGTCCAGCGTTTTTTCCGGGACGTACGTGGCCGTGCCATTGAAGAGCCTCTCGATGTCATACCTTGGCAAAAAAAAAAAATGATCCAAATTATTCTCATCCCGTTCAGCATATTTAACCTTGCAGTTGAATCTCAATTAACCCTCAAGGCTAATTTATTATTTAATGATTTGTTTGAGGGTTTTGCGGTGCTGCGCGAAATCGAATCGATCTGGAGAGAGAGAATACGAAGGTCGTTCTATTTGTGTGCACCAAAGTCTCATTACCTTTGATCGATGGGTACGATAACCAGTAAATTATCCAGCGTCGAGCGGCTCAGATTCTGCGGAGGCAAAAATAATTCTGAAGAGGAGGCAGCTCGTTGACGAGGGGTAGAAAAATTGGAAGACTGCGTCGTTGATTTCGTGAGCGTTGACTCGGCGCTTTCGCGTTCCGGCAGGAACGGCTCGGGACTGCCCGGGTGAACCATCAGGATCACCGAGTGTGGCACCCGCGACGCCTGCACTGTGTCCAACTCGACGAGCGTGTGACTCGCGAAATCATTGTCCAGGGGCAAACATAAAACGATTGCTGAAAACAGAAACATCATCCAATTGTTACAAACAATTAAAAACTTAATTAACATAAATAATATTCTTGATTTTTGTATCAGTCATATTTGTTAGTAATTAAGTTTGAGTACGTTTGAAAATGTTTTTTTTTATTTGGTATTAAAGTTTGTTAAAAAAAAGTTACTAATCACATTTGTTAATTTAATTTCAATGTTTACAAAATTGTTTTCAATTCAATTGTTTAGTCAAAGTTAACGAACAATTTTAAAAGTTGTTTAAAAATAAGTAGTGTGTCATTTTTTATCAAACAAATATGTTGACAGTTCAATGTGAATGAATGATAAATATTTTTTTTTTATTTTGGAAGCGACCAAACTTGACTGAAACGAATGAAATAAAAGAGCTCGAAAAACACACAAGTCGGAGAAGACAAACACGGACAACAAAAGAGATTAAACTCGATACTGAAAACCTGTTTCAAACATTCTACCTCGAATGCAGATAAAAATGGTCTAAAATGTCTTTGAGAGTGTTTACTTAACTGTTTAATTTATTTCTAATTAGTTAGCTAACGTTAATGATTGCTGTAATTATAGTAATGATTCTAAATGAATTTTCAAATTTCTGACTGAAAATTTAAACTGAATATAATAAATGTAACGTTACAACATTTGTAATGGAATTGTTTGTGGTGTAACTAACTTCATTAATGACAAATTAAACTGATGAGCGAGTTTGAGTTACATTTAATTTCAACACTATATCATGTCTCTAGTTTTTCAAAAACCACACTTGGAGAAATCTTGGAAAAATGAAGGATAAGAAAAAAAGCACAGGTGTTTGTACATCTGATCAATTTTGAATTTCAAATCCTTAAACATGGCTACTCGTAGAATAAGTCAGGCTTTATATTTGAAATTTATCGTAAATTTATGTAAATATTGGCGAGCGCGTAGTTTATTTCAGTTTTCGCAACGATGTAATTCTATTTGCAATTTAAATATAATGTAACTTGAAAGAGCCGCGGTGTCAAATTTATGACAAATAAAATTTATCCGTCGCGCGTTTTGTCGTTTCAGATATTGCATGGCTGTAAATTTTCTATGAAATAACAAACAGCATTCTTTTAATGTATTTTTTTTCTTTGTTGAATTAAGAAAAAAAAATTCTGCAAAATTAAAAAGCTTCCTATTCAATTTTCGTCCCGCTTACGTACATTTTTACCTCACTTTGGATATTATTTTTTTCTCTTACAATGAAAAAAAAAATGCTTCGTTGAAGCTATAATAAAAGTTCGAGGGAACATTTTTTGAAAGAATTGTGCGGTTCGAAACAAGATTACGCCTCGTAAAAGGGAAGGTGGAACTTTTTTTTAAAAAATATATAAAGCAGACAGATGTGCGCGGAAAGTGTAATTTCTTGATGAGCTCCAAGTTTCACCTCTGCATGGAATCGTATGAAGAGCTCGCAAAGACCCGTGGATCTGTTTCGAGCTACTGTTGAATGGCAGTACTGCGTGATGTCTTGGTACTATTCCTACGCTTCTCAAGGCACCGACCACGGATCTGTCGAGACTAGACCAAAGTTCATGATCTGAAAAACAATAAATCAAAATTTCAGTGATACGAATAAATTTTAAGTCAGACCAAGTTGGGGTTGCCAAAATGCAACAATATTTTTGGGGTAATTATTTTGTAATCACGACGTTGAATTTGTTGTCATTAAAAATTGTTTAGCTAGAAATATTACTTCATATTTCATAACAATAATTTTCAAATTTACTTGTTTGTGGGAAGAGATTCATGTTTGAATGATAAATATGTATATATTCCATCGAGGTTTGTTCCATCAGCCTTCAAAGCTGACCGTTACTATGAATTCACTGCTGTACATGTACACTCCTGGGACCGAAAATAATCAAATCATACGAATTGAAATCAGATAAAATTTAATCATTTTCTCGGCCAACAAACATGCATAATCATTTCAAATCCAAGGTTGATAATACGAAAGCAAGAAAATTAAAATCAAACCCTGAGCAATTCTCTGATTGTATTTTTTAATTCAAACTTATTATTACTCGCACGAATTGTTTGAGATTTATTTCACTCGTCGTTTTCAGTCGTCCACTTGAACAAGATGAATAAATAAAAACAAAAAGAAATGAAAACGACGAATGGACATATCAGCTTTGAAAATCATAAAGATGGGATTTCATTCGTGAAAGTTAATTAATGCTGGCTTTTCAAAAATATAAATCGCACTTTTTGCTGGGCCAGACAGGCGATAACTAAAACGACTTTTGTTGGTTTTTCGGCAATTTCGCTAGATGGCCTTTCCTGACAAGTTTTATTTAACAAAAAATAAAAGGAAAAAAAATAAAGAAATGGAATTGGAAATCGATTTTGTGCTTTCGTTGCGAAGATCCGTCCTCTCTTCTTTCAACAAAAAAAAAAGTTAATTAACAAATAAATAATTTGAAAAATCAATAAATAAAATAAATTGACAAAAAATGATATACAAAATGATTAAATTAAACATTGCTATTTTGTAACTTCATCAATTTTCATGTAAAGTACCTATGTGGTCGATTCGCAATCATATCAGCAAAATCGTTAAACTTTAAAATAAGCTTTGCTTTCAAATGGGAAAGTTTGACGAATAACCTTGCGAAAACCGGTGTAATTATGTATTGGAGTTCTCAACATTTAGCCAACTTTAATCCCATTTATTTTCTCGGCCGAGTCATTGCGGGACGTATTCATTGGTTGAAATTCGTTTCAACGAACATAAGCCCGAACAAAATTATTGTCCCCCGATCCGCGATGACGGCCCCCGCTTTATGAATTATCCTTATCCTAACTTTCGTCTTCGTTATCCCTTTGTTCATACTCACCAACACCAATTACTACAACAGACTTCCATCGAAAACGTAAAAATATTTCCGCCAAAGCTTGAGCTATAGTTGGCAATGAAGGTGATAGTCTAACAATGGACGTAAATTCCTTGTCGCCTGCCTCCTTCTGGAAATGACAAAAAAAACATACAATTCCATTTATTATTTTTATTCGACATGCTCTCTAAAAAAATTTTTTTTTTCGTTTTGCTTACAATAAAGATAAAATCATATCTTGGAGCAAAACTTGTATTACCTTTTTTTTATTATTTCTGTTATTTATTTTTTTTAAAATAAAAGTAGTGCAGTGTTTGGGCGCCAGAGTATCTTTGATTGTAAAAGAAATATTTTGTCAAAGTTTTTCAAAAACGTAACGACACCATTAATGTTGCAAAATGTGACGGCCACTGTATCGTGAGCACAAGTTGCCATTATATTACAAATTTTGTCGACGTTTTACCGGCGAGATTAATGAATTTATTTCCGCTGTCAAACGTCTTTCCCTCGTAGATACGCTATTTCTCACATCGCCAAATTTGAATGCAAACATTAACCCTCGCTCCATTTTGTTCAATCATGCCTGGTTAAACCAAACAAAAATCATCTAATGCATTTTTAACTATTAATAAATCTCTCAACTGACAAAGTTGAATTTTCAATCATAAAAAAACGTTGTTGTATTTTTTATGTTAATTTTACAATCAATCGAGTCCTATGGCTTATGAATCATTTAGTATCACCTAAGGATAAACTTATTAGCAGCGCTTAAAATCAGCTCAGGATTTCAACGTTTGATGTTCTAATGGATGCAAAGCACTTAGATCGTCATCTAAAGTAGGTCTCAGATAAGAAAAAATAACGTCCACCATAAGCAGAAAAAGAAACAACAATTGAAATTTCACTTTCTAAATAGAAAAAATAAAAGCTTGAAGTTACCGAGCAATAAAAAAACATTTTAATGAAAATTAATTTGCATTAAAATTTCGAACAAGATTAATTTTTCTTTTGATTTTTGTTTGTTTGTAAGCCAGATCCCGTGTATCGATCAGTCGCATTGGGTTGTATTATTAGATTGAACATTGTCGCACAAACTCGAATTTACACGAATTACGTCGACGAACTGTTGACATGTTCGCAGTCATGTATATGTGTGCACAGAGATTTCGGTACGTGTATATAATAATAATAAACGTGTCCAGAGTTTCCGTACAACTGCGTCAAATATGTAAAGAGTCACGGCGGCTGAATTAAATCCCACCCGGTTATCAGTCGGACAGAGGAGCGAACCGCGTAGCCGTTTCATGAACACTTAACAGCGTGTTTTATTACGTCCGTTTATCCGACGTAAATCATCCGGCACATTAAGATGAATGGTTCTCCCCTTTTACATAGCCGTTTACGTCGTTTTAACATTTCACTCGAATAAACATCTCCAATTGTTGCATCAATTAACGCGCAATTAATGAAAAAAAAAAAGTTTTTATTATTATTCATTTATACTATAAAAATGGCGAAAAAATAGATTGATAAAATACGCTTTTTGTGTCTCGAATTTCTTAATTAAATCTTTTCAAATCTTTTTCTCATTTTGTTAAATTCTAAAATGTAAAAATTTTAATTGAAGTTAAGAATTAAAAAAAAGTATTGCCTTTCAAAAATTGTTTTCAATTAAATCAGAGATTTCGATGAAACAAAATTTCAAGTGATGATGAATTATGTCGAGTTTTCGTTCGATTTTTTTCCCGGCATTATAATTTTCGAAACAATTTTGATCTTTCGCTTTCGAAATAGATTACCTAGTCGAATTAATATAGCGTGTTAATTCAACAAAATTTCGATTCGCACCCGAACCCAAAATAGAGCTCGTTGAGAAATGTATAACTTGTCGAGCTTTACATCCGCAAAATGTGTTACGAAATAAGCGACTGTTTCATTTGAATTCAGGATCCATTTCGGCGAGTTTATTCACAGATCAAAAATGAATGCTCGCATAAACAAGCGGCTATACTTCCAGTGGTACGAATGAGTTTTCGTCGGCCATATTCTGTAAATAATTAAATCCAAGTAGTTCGGGCGAGTTTTTAGTCGGACCTATGGAAATTAATCTTTCATTTCGGTTAATTAGCTTTAGTTTAATGAAAAATTCGCCACGCCGTGATATTCGCGTATTTCACGGGGTCCTTCGCAATCTCGAGCGTATTCCCGTCAGCTCTGACATTGCCACTTTTGAAGCCAATTACATCTTTCCTTCTGGTGCATAACTCGGCAACAACAATTTAAATTGTCGCGCCTCGTGCTGCTGCATATCAACAACTTTTTTCTTTTTCGTACTATATTGATTGTACGAGTCATTATTAACTGAACCGGACGTGAGCATTTTATGATAATTATTTTCCCGATACGATTCCGGGTGATTGGAAAGAGAGATAATTTGAACAATTTTGAGTTACTGATTTAATCAAATTGAGACGAAAAGTGGTATCATTGATTTACCTTTTTATAATTTTTACTAACGAGTGCTTTTAAATTATTTCCTCACAATGGAAAAAATTGAACTTGAAGAAAAAAAAAAAAAAATTAAAGAATTATATACTTGAACAAAGCATAAAAATTTTGTATGTCATTATTTAGAGAAACTCAAGTTGGATAAGGAAACCAAAGCCGATCGGTTTCATGCATGGAAACGTGATATATGACGGATCGAAATGCGTCGCAATCGCATAGTAATAACATCATTTGAAAATCACCGTGACGACAAAACCAAATCGAGTATCGAAGTTGTGCAGTTAAAAAGTGCCAAACGGTTCGAAAAAATTATCCCCGTTAATCGATTGAAACTTGTTGACGTGTAATGGGCTTTGCCCGTGATTGATATTTGCTTCGTATTTGAAGGCTCGATATCGTCACAATTTCCAGCTGTAATTGATGGAACGGATAAAACTATTTCAACTGTCACCGTGCTACTCATGGACGTCTTGTTTGTAGATGTAAAGCATTTTTATTCCGATTGTTTTGCGCTTTTAGGTTTTTCTGTAATTATAAAATATAAACAGGTCGGACAATTGTGACACGTGGGGTAATATGTGACACTACCGAAATTGGATTCACACATTTATTCAAAACAATTTTTTTCTTAGTCTTTTAATTATCTTTAATTTGAATCTCACACTTAAAAAAAATAAGAAAATTAATTTTTAAAAAATAGCATATTTGCCATAATTATCCCTCTTATTTTTTGAATCAAAATTGCATTCATATTCTGAACCCGAACCATATCAATAATGCGAAATGGACCAGAGATTTTTAGTTGAAGCATACACGAGTCGTCCATACATACATTTTAATGATGTGTCGCATTTCCGTCGGTTGGAACGAAGTCTGGACGTTATGAGTCACAGAAGGATGTTAATTTGATTTTCAAACCTGTCTTCCAAAGAGCCGAGATTTTATGAGCATTTATACATTTTTCTCTCTCTCTCATTTTCTCTTTGTCCCACTGACGCAGTGTACTTTGCTCGCTCATTCAAACAAGTTGTTACTGGAAATTACTTGCTCTTTGAATGAGAGTGTTTTCTTTGTTTCGTGAAACACGCCATTAAAAAAAAGATAAAAAGAGAGAGAGAGAGGTTGAAAATAAATTTGTCATTCATTAAAGACAAAATTGTCGGTTCAAAATTGTTGAGCGACTTTTGTTGCGTGAATTCCGATCATTTGTCCGATCAATTGATAATATTGCTTGATTGCCGGCGTGATTGCAATTGTAAATAATTATCTAGTTTCTGATTCGTATCGAATTCAAACACCGATGATTTGACGGTACACTTGAACAATAATGCCGTAAAAGTTTGATTTGAGTGTTGATATTAATATCGAAACCAAAATTTAACATCGTACAATTTTAACGGCACAATCATATATAAATTTTTGCACTTTTCAATGCCGTAGCAATATTATACATTACGTTATTGGCAACAATGCACTCAAATTTCTGCGACTAACTCGGCGATACAAATTTTAACCGTTGGACCCTGAAATGAGCATCGTTGTCGATACGTCCCGCACAAGCTTTATCGATTTTCAGAGGAGGTAAATTTAAAAACTTGCGACACTACGCAAAATTTGCCATTTTCATGTCGAAGTAGTTCTCGATTGATCATTTTCAAACCCAACTTCTCTCACTAAATCACGAACTCTTTTTTTGACCAATCGAATAAAATAAAATTAGAGTTTAAAACAAAACGAAAAAGGTTCTTTTTTATTGTTATTGCCTGACTATTATTGTATCACTGGACTATCTATCGCTCCTCGAATTGAAATGAAAGAAAACTTCTTTTAAATGCAAAACACTCTTCACACGGATGAAATTTTTAAACAAATCCAACCGTATTTGAATACACATTGTTTTTGCAGCTTACGGGGTCTTCCCCTCTGATCTAAATTTCATTCGCTCATCAAATGAAATTTAGATCATAGATTTTAAATAAACTGTTGTTTTCTTACTCGCGTGATCCAAAATTATTGGATGAAATAAAGTCTATTTCACGTTACACCTCATGATAACATATTTATCGAGCATTTTATCTTTGTCTTTGAAAAGATTGGACATTCAAAAGTCTCTTTCATTTAAACCTTTGAATTCAATCGGATTTAAACTTTGAATATATAAAGCGAGAAAAAAATTTATGAATCGTTCGAGTATTATTTTTTATCCATGTGAATAAAATGCCTTCCTCCATGTTCACTTTTTCTTTCGACTTTTTTTTTCACCGAACACAATCACTAAATAAATAAAATCTTTTTAGCGGTTGAATCCGAACGAAGTCAGATCAAATCTGGTTGGTATAAATAATCAAAATATCAAATGAACTTGATTTGCCTTATTGCATTAAAATTAACTCGAGTTCATGCCATTAAGAAGACGAAACACATTTGCTAATAAACCCGGACTTTTTATTTATTTCGATCGGATGCTCGCGAATGAAAGAATCTGAATGGAAAGAGAGGAGGTTCTATAACGGCTTTTTTTTCAATAATAAAGATTCAATAGGAAAAAATCCTTCCTTCATTTCATTTAATAACAATTCTTTTTCTTCAATCGACGAGAAATTAATCATTTGAACATTACCATCGCGTTTCATCGGAAATTCGTATTCACTAAAAGCACTGACTCAAAAGTTTGTTCGCTATAAAATCTGCGCGTCTGATAATTAGTTCTATAAAAATGTTGAGATTCTGCATCTTCAAAACTTGACGTATTTTTTACATCATTGTTAAGGTCGAAAATCATTCCTAAGAATTGTAGGATTTCTTTTTTTTTTTTTTTCCTTCAAAGAAGGGCGTACTTATTTCAATAAAAACCAATATATTAATTTTCAAGTTAATAAAATATATTAATTTCAAAATTTAAAATTATTTGATTGTCACAATTACCCCAACTTGTAACAGTTACCCCGACTGTCCTTATTTCATTTCACTTTTGTTTTTCATTATTAACAATTATTTCATACTCAATTTAAACTGCCATTTTTATACTTTTTTTTTTTGAAAAAAGAGAATGATAATACTCTTTTTTGTTTTGAAAAAAGAGAATGATAATACTCTTTTTTTATACACTTTTATACCCGATAAAAATTTGTCAGACTTTTCGCATTTCTCCCTCGGTTAATATAAACGACAGGAAATCGCTCGCTAGAAAACTCGCGGAATTGCACAAAGTTTTCACTTGACACCTCGTTGAGATTCTTAGTCGGCCAACTTTTTTAGCATAAAATTAATTCAGACACTTAGAATATAAAAATACGAGAGCTTCGCACAAACTTCTTCCGACAAGGAAAAAAGAAAAAATGCTGAAGAAGAAAAAAAAAAAAAAAGATCATCGATCCCGATTGCACTCAATTTAGATACCCAAACAACCTGTTTACGATGATGTTCACTAATTTCGCTAATTGGTATAAGCTCTGGTCGGAGAGCATTAACTTGGCTAATACTTGTGTTTGATTGGACAATTAATTAGCTATGCTAATCGAGCGCACTTACTTGAGGACAAGTCCAGGTGAGCAAAGGTTTGTTCCATAAGTGAGCAAGTTTGGCTGCCACCTCACAAATATTTGGGTCAAGCGCGGCTATTAAAGCTTTTGTTGTGGTTTGTCCCAAAGCCTGAACCAGAGCTCCTAATCCCCAGGATCTCGCGTCACAGGATTCTGTAAAATTTTATCAATAAATCAATTTAATAGATATTCATAAACTTAAATTTACATTCGATCTCATATTTTTTTCTCTGAATATAATATACAGAAATAAAAATAAAAAAAAAATTAAAAAGATTATTCAATTTAAGTTGAAGATTTCAATAAGTTGATTTGAAAAAAAAAAGAAATGTTATTTCAATTATTCCTGTAATTATCGGCCCGCTTTTACGATGATAACCTCTCGAAGGTAAATTGAGGCATAAAAGTGATTGTTTCATTGAAAATTTATAGTCGAAAGGATTTTTAATCAAATTTTACGATTCACTTAATTTTGCAAAAGTACGAAATGATTTGTGGCTTGTTTGATTTATCATAGAATGTAAGCTAGGCTCGACCTTCGTTCGCGATTATGCGCAATAAAAAATATTTTCATATGATTTTCATTCAAACAATTCTCGGGCGTGCAAGACGAAAACCCGACTATGATTTTCTCGCATTATTGATCTCTAAAAGAACGAACTGATGGCAAAGCGCTCAGGAGTTATATACCAGGATACCATTAATTTCAGTTGAGGGTATTTATGTGATTGGAGCTTATGATTAATAAAACTCGGCTTTGCTATATCTATTAGGGAAGATCCAACATATCGATGAAAAATCTATCGAATCACACTTTTTTCTTTCATTCAAAGTTTTGTGTTCTTCCATATAAACGTTGGGTCACCTAATGATTCTGAACTTTCAGTTGGAACAGACAAATTGTTCTTCAATTTTTCACCGAAAAAAAAAAGAAGAAGTTTCGTTGTACAAAAAAAATCGAACGTACTTTGGGAGCAGACGTTTCGCTTAATCTTAAACTCGGTTAAAATATCACCGTGTCAAGATAAGTGCTGAGCAAATCATTCAAGTGCGTTTAATAAAATGATCATTCGTGTTTACAGATAATCGTCATAATTTTTTTAAATTTTCATTCTCAGATAAAGATTTCATTTTCTCGGAGTGAATGAAAATCAATTATTCGAGGATACTCGCTGTCGCGATTATGAATAAAAAAAACAAAAATAATCGAAACGTCGAAAAGAAAATATGCAATGTGCAGCTGCGATCCATTCGGTATACGAGATCGAAAAAACGCATAATTCAACGGTAATGGTTTTTTATCGAATTTATGTAAATTGAATCAAACGTATTTGAGCCACGCCGCATTGTGTAAATTACGAAAAATAACTCGCAGTGTGCCAGGGACTCCGTTTCAACGTGAGAAACACGATTTGAAATGTGACATGCACTTTTGAAATTGTATAAAATTAAAAGAAAAAAACGAGATGCATATAACCAAATAAGAAAAGTGAGATGGAATGACATTTTGAGCGTCAACAATTTTTTAATCAACGAATACATTTTACGGGTAAAGAAAAAAAAATGAAAGCAACGCTTTCATTTAATTTTTCATAAAGACTGCAAAAACTTGTACTACAGTATCAAAGCTCGGAACTAATTACACAGAGTAGAAATCGCTCGATTGAACGTAAAATTATAAAATCGAAACATGTGGTATTATTTTACAAAAAAAAAAGAAAACTTTAAAGATAATTAAAAATAGAAATAGAATAATAATCCACCTTTGAATTTTGGTTTAAAGTTTGTCAATTTCTTTGAAATTTATTTTTGAAATAAAATAGAAATAAAATTTGAAAGTCGTGAGAATTGTCACGCATCAGAGAACGAAAAATAAAACACAATTACGTTGGACGGTCGGCTCTACATTTACATCCATCGACGCCATTAAAACATCATCACGGCTAACGAGAGTTGGTTGGTGCAAAAGAATTTCCGAACGCTTCAAACTTGGGCCATCAATTCATCACGTTTCATTTCGTCGTGGAGAAAATTTTAGATATACCAGAGAGTCTCTAGCTTAGCAATGAAAGTTTGCCTCCGATCCACTGTAGGTATATACATTTATATATTATACGGAGAGTTTTTGCATGAAACACAAGGTCGTGCCAACTAATTTTGTACGTCAGCACGAATTCGACAACTTCTGTTATATATATATAAATTTCTATGACATTGCGACGGATTATCTCTTACTGAGATTGCAGGGGATGTGCCCAAAATTGTCGTAGTAATTTCAAAGTTCTTAAGTTTATTAAACTTGATACATTAATTTTAATAATAAAAACATAACTTATAATTTAATATACAAGTCTGTTATCTTATCTCTTTTATCTTATCTTAAATCTCTTATATTTTTCAATTTTTTATTTACTATTCCGATGCAAACCTGATTAGTTAATAATTATTAAAAAAAACATTTAAATTTCAATATTTGTATCTCGTTTAGAAGATCAAAAACAAATGAAATTCAATTACAAGCACGTTTAAAGTAAACCGCGCGAAGATATTTAGATAATCCTTTTCAAAGTCGCACGGATAACAGTTAGGTGGAAACTTGCGACTAAGTGCTTATCGCGTCATATAAATATTAGAGTACCACCCAGTCAATGGAAACTAAAAGCTAACCGTGACTTGAAATCGTGATTAGCTCGACGAATATCATTTTCGCGAGTTGTCAAACGACAATCGATTTATCAATTTTTAAATTTATATTCAAATTACTCGAACCGTGGACACTTTAAACGAACCTCTATGAAACTTTTGACATAAGCACTTGAATTATTAGCCCTGACAAATTTTAATTACCTCCCTCGTTATTAGCCATTAATCAGTTCCTTAATCCAACAAATAGTGCAATTTCCATTCTTTTATACAGCGTGTTTCTTTGTTCGGCACGGCATTTTATGAGCTGTCTTTGATACATTGTTCATTCACTGTGTCTTTTCGTTCAATTGTTCGTAAATTCTAGAATGAGATTAAAAATCAATGAGGATTCATTTCAATAATCAAAACGAGAATCAAAAACTAGTGATAAAATTTTGGTTAAACATTCTTCTATTAAATTAGGAGATATATTTTTTATAAGATTAGAGAAAAGAAATGAAGAAAGCCTGGCACACATGACTAATGTCTCAGTTTAATTAGAACCAAAAATGTTAATTGAACAAAAAGTTAATGAAGTTACAACTCAACACAGTGGGGCAATCAAAATTTTAATTATCCTCGTTCGGTGCGTTTATTCGAGTAATTCTAAACACCTGCTATGCGCGTATTAGACGAAATTACACAAAAACGTTTTGCGGACAAGCAACTCGAACATGGCAGGCCGCAGGATCGCTTGATTGCAACTTTTTAATTTGTTCCGCCGTTTAAAAAACCATTAACACGGCCATCTGTCTGACCGCAAAAAGCCCCTTTCAGTTTAAAAACAGTTCATTTTACATGACTCCTGGGGCACGCGCGATCAACCATGCCACCGTATTTTTTTCTTAGGTTTTACATTTTAATCATGACGAACCGTCCGATTGAAATACCTCGGGGGTAAAAATTAAAACTGAAATTGTTCTTTACATCCCTTGTTATTAAATTTTCATGTTTCTGGTACGAGTTGAGGGATTAACTTTAGAGTGGATTAAAATTGACCATCAATTTCTTTTCATCGTCCCCAACATTTTTTGCGCTCGTGTAAAAACATATTCCAACAAAAAAAAAAGTTAGGCGACTTGATAGTAAAAGTAACTGATGAAGAAAAAGCGAATTTAATTTGTTCATTCTTACCGAGTTTAAATAATTACGATGGGTTAATCACGAAACGTGATATTTATGTGGCAGAGAAATCGTAGGCGGGGTAAATAATGTCAGGCGGTTGCACTTTTAGACGACGAAACTTGAGCGCAACAGTTTCATCTGGCCAGCGAATAGTTAATGCGAAATCGATGGTAATCGAGATGCTGAGCGCTGCATTAGATTTCGATTCATGTCCTGAGAGTTACATTCAATTGTTCAATTCAATTGTTTCTCAACTGTATGTGTTTTCCGTACTATGAAATTTGATTGGCTGCAATGACAGACTAACAATTCTCTTACTTTCAATTAAGTTTGCAACAAACTGATCTCCTGACTTGCTCAATAACGTTATCCTGACAACCGTGTCTCGTTGCGTCGTACGCAACTTACATCCGCGTTATCAGCTTACGTCAAATTCATAATAGAATAACTAACTTTCATTGTACGTTCTGTTTTTTGTTCTGTTTTACCTGTCTAACTTGACAGGAGACAATTTTCGTTCCATCCATTCTGATAAATAATTCAGTTCAAGTAGTTCGAGTGAGTGTTTAGTCAGACCATCAAAATGAGCCATGTTTGTTTTCATCTCCAGTCCAGTGTTTATTTTGAATTTCAATAATTAATTCAATAATCAAGTGATGCGAATAAGTATTCAGTCAGACCTATGAAAATGAATGTTCGTTTAAATCCATTCCAAGCGTCTCTGTTTTACAGGCCATGAAATAATTCGGTTCAAGTAGTGCGAGTAAACTTTCGGTCAGACCCATGAGGATGAAGTTTCCGTTTTGTTTCATTCTCCGAAGACCAGAAAGAATGTTGCTCATTTGACTCGCGATTACGACGAAATAAATGCCACGTAAAAATTCAAAACCAGGCGAGTTTGAACAAAGTTTACGCCAGGATCGCGTATTTATGATAGTTAAAGCACCTGTCCGTAGGTATACGCCAGCTTTCGCGCAACTGCAAGGGGAAACTCGTGTAATTCACTCGGTTTGCGAAAAAGGGAGGATATTACGCGGTCCCTGGTGTAACTTCATATGTATGAATTAACGTCCCGAATATATTCGTTGAAAATATAATGGTAAATGATTTGAATTTTTTTTTTTTTTCCCATTCAACAGTTCCAAAACTTTTGACTCTCAGTTGAACGGACAATTATTCGACTCCGCATGGAAAAACCAAATGTGACGAAATTTTAATTAAAATTAATTCACTGATTCACTTAGTGATATACCGAATCACTAATTTAATCAAATTGGACCTTTTTATATACTTGAGTATGAGATAGATTCAAAGGAGGAGAAAAAAAAATCAGTCTACGACGTGAAAACTGTTTTGTGACCTAATTCTGAATAAACTGAAGATTTAATCGTACGTTTCATTGGGAGTAAGAAGCTTTATCCGCCTCTTAGATGCAATTATGTCACATAGCTGTATTACGTGAAACAGGAACAGACAGAGTGCTCCTTGGCAGACGTCCTTAATATAATATATTAATTGAGAGCTACAAACTATTGCGATAATATTTGTTTATTAACTCGGGCGGTTTAAGTTTGATTCAACTTATGTAATAAAGCTATTTTACTAATATTACATTAAATTAATTAATCATCATAATAATTATAATAAACATAATAATAATAACCATGTATATCAATTGCAGTTCTAAAGAAACACTCTGAACTCAGTCTGAAGGTTCAAAAATTTTTTTGTTTTCATGAAGCCAGGGAAAAATTGAAAAACAAATTGCATAAACGTTCTTCAACATGATTAATTGTTATTATGTAAATGGCGCAGTTTGCATGATGTGAAAGTAATTAGAATGGAGATGTAACAGAATGGTCAGTTGCGGGTTGCTTTTCAAGAGATAACGAAAATTGAAATTCATCGGTAGGACAATTTGCAAAATCATCAAGGTGAAAATCGGTTGGGGGTTTGTGGCAAGAATGTCGTATGACAGAGTTCGCCCGAGCCAATGAATGGCGTATGAGCTCGACGACGTGACGCGATTACCAATTGGGAAACTGTTATTTGCACTGATTCACATATCCGTAATCAAGGAACTCGGCGCAATAATCACGCAATCAGAGTTCATCCCGAGATCTGCAAACAGGTTGAACTTTGCTTTGTGACTAGATGTGCGCGGTCTGTCTTTTAGATTATTTTTTCTTTTTCGATTTATACTCACGAGATCTGGGGATGATGCTGATGGCGGCTCCCGTGCTGTAGTTGTTGATGAGTTGCTGAATTTCCAGGAGGCCGGAGTCGTGATCGCACTGCTCGTGCAAAAATATCATTATCTCCAGTCCGCTTGGGATCCGCGGATTTCGACGCGAAATGAAGCTCGACGACAGATTAGCGGTCACGAGGAAGGACCAACCGCAGATACTCACGACCACGAACCACCACCTGAGCTCATGTGACCAGCACCGGGCCATGGGCCCTGACTAAGCTCAAATTTTCAAAATATCCTCCTACAATTGAAAAACAATCAAATTAGAATGGTTAATTTCAATAAATAAATAAATAAAAAGTAAGAAAGAAAAGAAAACTAATTAATCAAAGTTGATATATACAAAGGGGTTGAAAATAAACATTGATGTTGATAAAAAATGTGCCGGATGAAACAGAAAAAATTTGTCTGTTTCACGGTATAAAAACCACCGTACGAAATATACTATTATTTTAAACCTTAAAGCTTGAATAAATATCGATTTTTTATTTAACCAATATAAAATATTGTAAGGTCGAAATGTTTCAATCATATTTGATTAAAAAACATCTCTTTTAAGTGGAGCGAGCGACGAACAAATAACGAATACTAAATTACAATCGAGCAAATGGACGTACTCTGTTTGTGACACTGAATTAGATATCGGGCGCGATATCATACAAAGTGTTTTTCATGCCTGGTTTTTACATCTCTTTGAAACACGATACGGACTTTCAAAGTTTGATTACTGTCAATTACATTTGCCTTGTCAGTTATTTTATGCAAATTTCATTATAACATTTCAACGAGTCAAAGAAGTCACGGCATAATGAAAAGCAAAATTTTGTAACGTTTCGTCTTTCGAATATGATTTAAACTTTTTTATATTTTAATTAGAAAGCCACTTAAAAATCCTAATTATAAATGTTAATGCAAAACTTAAATTTTTCATCAAAAACAAAAAAACCAAAATAATAACAAGTTTGTTGCAAAATTATTTGAACTGAAAAGTACTACGGGGAACGAATTACAAAATTTTAATTCGAATTGAAAATTTGCTGAAATGTTATCTGTGCCAAACATTTTTGTCTCACCTCTATTCGATGTTCCTCCGACTCACAGCCGCGCCTCCGACGCAGGCTTACGTTTTTTCATTTCGCAAATTTGTGTTTCTTCATAAAGTTACAGCCCACTACATTTCATCTCGGTGTTTCACTTGAATCTTTCTTTTCTCTCTCTATCTTTTTTGCTCTCTTAAAATTCCAGAAATCGGTCAACTTCGATCTCCCAAAATCACATAGCTTTCTTTTTTTGATGTTTGTATATCTGCTAACGCCAGCAGCGGAGGAACTAATTTGGACTATAATTATACACTCTTTACAATTACAGCACGGCGCTGATGTTTATTGTCATCCTCGGCAAGGCGTAAGTCGATCTGAAACACAAGAGACAAAAACTGTTGACAATTATTTGCTCAATTCGATGCAAATAATGGGAAAGATTTTGTAGCATTGGCAAACAGTTGATTCTGCTAGAACATCAAACCGGAGCCAAATCAAATATGAGCACAGGTTGAAATTTTAGATCGCGCTCTGAAGCGTATATTCGATTCAATCATTTCGAGATAAAAATAAAGAATAAATTTGAATAAATGCAACATTTTACTTTTTGCGATAAGTGGAAGTCTGTTGACTTATGTTTTAGTGTTTTTCGAAGATTCGCTTAGCAATGGAAAAAAAAAATTGTTTGTTCAAAAAATGAAATTGACTTTGTCTTTCAACTTTTTGAGAGTTCAATTAGCGAATATCAAAGCACAAAAACTGGCTGGTAACATCAACATAAATTAATTCCAAGATCAAGTTACCGCATGAAATAATAACTCATTCTTGAAACTGTTGTAATATTCGAAAATTTCAGTTGAAATTTCGAGTGCAGAGTCACGGCTTGTATTTCAATTCAATAAATAAATTTTCGATATAAACGTGATTATCCGTAAATTATATTGATTAAATTATATTGATAAATAATTAAGATAAAAGTAACAATTTAAACTAGGGGCAAATGAAATTGAATTTCGTATCAAAGTTGCAAATGCCGCACAACTTAATACAATCATTCGGTAATTTGATTCATTGCACGATTCATTTAGCGAATGTTCGAAATTCGACCGACTATAAAATTGATACGCAATCCGTTGGAACATTATTTTAACCTAATTAAACTAATTTTTTGCCGATGAGAATATTTTTCTTTTTAAATTTGTTATGCACACAATTTCTCTGCGTTATACTTTTCATTCGTTTTTCATTTACAAATTTCTTCATTCGCTCTTCCAAAGATCGAACAAACATTCCAACTTTCACCACTTCGTCCGACTTAATTAAACTTACCCTTAAACAAAGTCAGCTATTTTGAACTCAAGTGATTTATCGAGTGCAATTTTTGGTCAAAGTGTGTCTTACGTTGATATACTCTCACCTTGCAAGAAACAATGCTTTACTTCATGACTGTTTTACGAGCTTACTAGAGCATGCGAAATTTATGTGATATTGCAAGCTTCTCGGACGCTTAAGGGGGGTCGGGGGTTGGGGGGGTGGGAAGTCTTGGTACCACTTTCCAATACTTTGCCAACGAGTTTGATAAAACGAGGAAAGTAAAATTTCAACTTGCAAGGAAATCGTTAAGTGACAAATCGAAAAGTAACGTTTCGATATGCTTTTAAGGGAATTTGTCAAAGGACAGATTGAAATTATTTTATTATATCTTTATATTTTCTTTTATTCTCGACCAATTTCGCTTTCACTTGAAACCGTTCAAAAAATACGTCCTCGACTATTTTGCAGAATGAATTAAACCGAAATGTTGATTTACGTCATGCATAGTATTGAAACTTGATGAAATTTGCAGTTGCTCTAACGTAACTTTGCGAACGAGAACAGACTTTTGTCGAGATCAATTCATTTGGAACATTTTTTTTAGTGGAAATAGTTTTCGTACGTTGCGGTAAATAAAATTTTCAACGTCCATTATTCGGCGACGAGTGTCCCGAACAATTCTTCGAGCAGTTGAGACTACAAAATAAATTCTCACCTTGAAATTCCATTTTGTTTTCGCGGCTTATAATTTGTGCCTTTTTTGTTTTTGTTTCAACCGTCGGGCTGTTTATTGAATAAAAGCATTGAGCAAAACAGGAGTGAGCTTCGTGGGAGAGAATAAAAGAATCTAAAGAATTGTGTAAAAAAAGGTAACAAAATTGAGGTAATTTCGTTGGGCTTTGAACATATGAGAAAATGTTTCTCCGGAAAGACATAAAGAATAACTTTGATGATTTCCTTCTTCACAAAGGGAAGCGAGGTTATATCTCTGTAGTCACAGTCCACCTAGTCAAAAGTTCGAAACGTTAATTTCTCAACAAATTTTTAGAAATGGACAATTTTCCTTCCGTCAATTTTTAACGAACATCAATTTTAAATCGTATCCGCTGTGCGTTTTGCATTAAATTATCACCTGTTTGAATTCCTGTCTCACAGATATGAAGTATTTTCATGTTTTATGGCAAATTCCCAAGATATTTTGGTCTATCGAATGAAGCATGTTTGGTATTATCTAGATTGAATGTAAATTTACAAATCAAACTCATTTTCTTGATGAAAATTGTAAAAATGAAGAATCCAATTTCTATTACGTAACATTTTTATGTAACGGTCTTAAACTTCAAATTGAAGCTGGATTTTACTTTGCGATGGAGTTTTCCAAATTTTGTGCGACATATATTCGTTTTCCTCGTGTATTTCTCGTTCAATTTGTCAACATTTTTTTGACGAACAAAAATATCGGACAAATTAATATTTAATGAAATTGTGTTGAAACAACTTTGGATGATGCAAAATTCGTCCAAATTTTCGAGCAAATTTCACGGGTGCGTCGCAGATGCGGGCGATTGATTTTCCAAAATACAGAAACCGGGTCATTTCGTATACACGTCGAGGGCCAGTGAGAAAAAAACGTCCGAGAAACTATCGTAAACAATCGACACTCACTTCGTACGCTTTCTATATAGCAATTGTAAAATACCAACGACCGAAAAAAAATGAAGCAGAATCTCGAACATTTTACATATCGGGTGCAAATATGTTTACCCTTAAAAGAAGACGGAATTTTGTAACAAATTTTGGTAAAGAATGTATAACATTCGTGGATCAAATTTTTCATCAAAGATTTTTGAACAAATTGTTCGAAATTGTTAGACGAAAATAAGTTGAGTATTTTGAAACTTTAATCAGCAAACCAGCATAATCAGCGACTCTTTTAGCTTCAAGTTATACACCAGTCAGAAAACCACGATGACGTTTGTCTGAACAATCCTTGATGATAAATTAAATTTCGCGAGACCAGCAACGATAAACTGTTGCGATTAATTTTCATTTAGCCGAGTCTGCAAAAACACAAGTTTGCAAAATTCGTTGCTTTGAACATTTTGTTTTTGGTCACCGTCCAACGCGAAGCAAACTCTCAAAAGAAAACTACCAACTGACAATAACATTCGTCACTCTTGAATTCATATCCGCCAAGCAATCTCTTCCAAACAAAGTCACCCAATTAACGAAAATATCTTAGGTAAGCTTCAAGAAAACCTCTCCTGCACCATGAAAACAATTTCATACCACTGGAAACAATTATTTTTTTTTTTATTTCCAGATGAACATTTGCCTGACGCAAACAATGTTTTGCCATTGAAATATAACATTGCCATTGGAAAGTTACTGCACGACTGGAACACAATTTTATACCACTGATGAAATAAAAATTTGTCATCTGTAGAAAAACGTTTGCCGCATGTAAAGAATGTTTTACTACTGAATAAGTAAAGTATAATGTATGAAAACAATGTTGTACTACTGAAAAATCAAAAATGAGCTCTGAAAAGTTACCGCCCGACTAAAACAATTTTATACTACTATTAAAAACTTCTCATTTGTATGAAAACGTTTGTCGCGCGTAATCAATGTTTTACTACTGGATAAGTAAAACGGAAATGTATGAAAAATTACTGTCCGACTATAACAATTTCGTACTACTGACAAAAAATAATGATGAATTCGTGGGAACATAGTCGGGCTTAAAATACGATAAACTACTGAAAAATTCATTTAGCTCTTCGTATTCAATTAATCATCGTCAAATAATCATGTCGAAAATTTGTCTTTTCGGCAAGAAGAAAAATTAATGAATACATTCAGCGGTGAAATCAGCGTTAATTGCAACTGAAGCATCCTGCAGGCCTTCGCGAAAATGTTACGATGGTTCGGCATGATTCTATAATTCATTGTTAATGTCCGGTGGCATTTATGTTCCTTCGAACAGAAAATTGGTTGGAAATCAATCGAAGCGTAAGAATGTACATCGATTGACATTCAGTGCACACACAGTGCGGGCGTACAACCAAAGTATCTTCTCTTTTTCAAGCCGCGGAATAAGTTTTCGGATCGGCCCGATGGCAAATTGTGATTCACTCGCGCGTCCTGGGCTCAGATTAATTTCATCGATTTTGTTATACTCGTGTTGACAAGTACATTAATTTCATTTTTCGTCAATTTTGTTTTGTTTTTTCTTTCTTACTTTGATTTTCCATTCTTTTTTATTGTTGCGAAAGAAGAATTATCAAGCCAGTTATGCATTAAACCTGAACTTTATAAATTATAAGTTGCGAACTGAATGAAATTCGGTAATATTTGAAATTCGCCGGAACACAACGTTTCAGAGATGTATGCGTTTTATTGCGTACTCATGTCATATCGCAAATATGTCAAGTGGTAAAATATCTTGCTTTGTTATATATGACCAAATTTATGGCGCTAAATGCTCGTCGATGTCGTATATAATTTTTATCCTCAAATTTTTATTTTCGCCTCTCAATTTTCATCTCTCAAATTTATTTTAAAGCATGATTTGTTCATCTAAAATATATATGATTCAGAAAAATTATGTCAACAATGTTGACGAAGAAAACCAGTAAATAAATAAACAATATTCATTAAACGCGGGGTATAACAATTTGCATGTTAACTACAAGTGGTTATGACGCTCTATAAATTCGCAGCCCGTATAAAATAAACGTGAACGACTTTTCACAGATGTGCACAAGAATCAATCACATGGTGATTGTCTTTAAAGTTTGCAGTTGGAAATTGCGACTCTGATGCCAACCGAACTGACTGTGCCCGACTGTTATGTGTACAAGAAATCGATTCCCAAACACATCCCGCTATATCATCACGACAATCGGAGCGATCTATATCGACGCTTTGTGAATTCGCACACGAAATTTCAACCAATTTGAATATACTCGACTTTATTCTTATCGTTTCACCACATTTGTAAAGACAAATTTCCAAAGCTACAATTTTTCGACCTACAATTTTTACATTCTTGTATCTTTTGTTTTCTTTTGTTTTCCTTTTGTATTTTTTTGTTTTTTTTTTGTTTCACCAGACAAATGTTTTTCCACTGAGAGGACTTTGTAATAAAAAAAACCGAACCTTATATATTATGTTGTTTTTTGTTTTACTCCGAACTCGAATTATCTTGTTTCGTGATACAATGATTTGTTCCATAAGAGCAACTAGACGAACATGATTTATTTACCAGACGTTTCTTTTCTTCGCTTTTTGCCAAGCCATAATAGCCTCGCGATATCAAATCGAACAATCCTTAGTCGATGTTCAATTTGCCACAGAACGCAATTCCCATTTCCAGAATGTAAAACGATTAAACTCCATCACTTTACATCTGATTGCTTCATAATTCAATCAATTCTCGACTCTTTCCAAAGAATTCACAAGTTATGTATTTTTAATTCCAATCATTTTTTTAACCTCCCTCTCTAATACTGTATAAATAATTCTGATTTCAAATGTCAAGGATTCAATTTTCAAAAATTCAAATTTCAAAAATTCAAGTTCCAAAATTGTTTGATCAAATCTGCGAGCCGAAACTTTTCGCTTCAAATAGAGATTCTAAGCGATTCGTTCTGTATATTTTGTGATACCAAAGAAATAGCACGGCTAATTCATTTGTTATCAACTTTCGTAACGGAACCTTTTGTCACGTAAACGAAACCGTGTTTACGTGAGATGTTAATTAAAAAACAGTACGCATATTGTCATAAAATTACGTCGGTTGCAAAAATTAAAAAGAAAATCGGATAATTAATTTCGATGCCGTGCCATCACAAGACAGTACAGCTCGATGGATCGACGTCAAATTCAATTACGAAACGAATTTAAATAGCCATTCAGGGCTCTTGATTGTCAATTAAAATTTTAATTGAAGTCATGACAATTTATTTATTATTTTATTTTATTTTATTTATTTATTTTTTCTTTTTTTTGAAAATTATTTTTCGTTCATGCATATGTACGCGCTGTATCGATTTTTTACGAGCCGAAACTGGTTTTGGTTGATGAAATATCGCTGAAAATGTTTGGGATAGCGCAAAAATATTACAACAGCCATATTCAAAAACCGCGTAAATTTTACCACGAAAAGCTGCAATATAAAAGTGTAATCGAAATTTAATCCCAGTTATTTTTTTTCAGTGGACTCGACCAGCAAATTTGATGATGAAAAAAAAAATTTTTAAAAAACCGACCTTTGTTCTCGGCGAGCTCATCCGAAACTCAAACATTTGCAAATCTCGGAGCCATAAATTAATTTGAAACACGAGTTAATATGAAGGGAAATAAAAAGAAATAAGTCAGACCACAAATTAAACATTTAAGTATATCCACGATAAACGTCGGGCGAATGCAAATTCCGGCGACTGAGAATTACCTCGGCCATTGGCGCACATACAGCCTGCTGCAAAATTCTCACGTCTTCGTGTTTTGGAACGTACTGATATACCGAACTACAATTTCGACTCCCGACCAATATCTCCTGACAAATTATGCTAAATTTGTTTTCTAGCACACCATTTTCAACAAACAATCTGTCTCGTGGAATACAAATCGTCAGTAATTTGAATCAACTAATTAAATTCATCCCATCGGTCCGGAAGTTGAAAACAAACAACTTTAACAACGAACGAGAAAAAGAATTAATTAAAAAATGCACCTTCAAAAAAAAATCTGACAAACCCTTTTCACTGAACCTTAACTTTTTGATTGCAAAAATATTTTTCTGACGAAAATTTGTACACCATTCTCCATACTTTAATCAGTAAATTAAACTCCGTCTCATTTAAAATATTTAAAACCCAACCTAAAAAAGAAGAAACAACTTCCAAAAAAAGAGAAACAGAAAAAAAAAACTTTCCACCTGGGCTTTGGTTCTCACGTAACTAAAAAAACTACTCCTTATAAGGATTGCTACAATCTCTTAACTCTCAGTAGAATAAAAAAAAGCACACACCCCTTTGTTGCTTGATTTAATTACGGCTTCTTTTTCTCGCCCGGTATATCGATTTGTTAATTGAATGAAAATCGAATCATTTTATCCTTGAATTAATTGCGCAACGGGGGTAAATGAAATTTTGGTCCGGTAAATGCACAATCGCTGGTGATTAAGTCGAAATCGATGGCAGACATTGAGGTGTGTGACGATACGTATTAAATTCATTGTCGCTGGCACGCTCATCATCATAATGACTGTTTCTGAAATCTATGTTCAATGACATTGTATAACTCCGGCGCGGAACAAACGAATGACCTCGACCGTGCAACCCAAATAATCGTGGCGTAATGTCCCGCCCCGCCGAATGGATGAGAGAGTCCCCGACCTAGCACGTGAATTGCAGACACACCTTTCCACGGACACTTTCGACTTCTTCGCTCTCGTATCAAAGCATCTTTATCTCGCGCGAGGATGCACATTCGCGCATTTCATTTAGCGCCCAGTCGAGTGTGAATGCGAACTTTGAGCTACTCTTTTTCACAGCTTTTGCGCTTGGTCGCTCGCCCGAGAAAACCCCTTCGAGCAGTTTTTCCTTCCCGGATTCAATTGCGATCGGAAAGATTGATTGAAAAATTGATGAAAAAAAGAAAAAGAAAAGAAACATTTTTTGTACACAAATCAGAACCCACAATTTTTATAAGATCAACTGGAGTATATTGTGACACGATGGAACAAATTAACTTTAAAATATTGTTGTATTTCATTAATAATAATTATTAAGAACAGTTGGGGGGGTAATTGTGACAAGTGGGGTAATATGTCACACCATTGGGATTTATTTAATATCAATTTATAAGAATTTATCAAATATCACTCAATAAAAATAACATTTAAAGGTGAATCAAGCAAAACAGTTTTTAAAGAAATCAAATAAATGATCAAAGCAATAGAATTATTATAAATTTTTTAAACAAACCTGACTTTAAATTGAACGTTGAAAATGAAAAAAAAAAAACAATAATTTTGTACCATTCCAGTTCAAAATCCTGAATTGTTTATGAGACACAAGGGAAAAATATTCTCTGTCACTTTACCCTGTCATCACAATTACCCCCTACCATCAAGGACGAGGGGGGGGGGGTGGTAGTAAAAATATGTGGCGAGTTAGTTCAGCATGCAGCTGAACTAACGTACAAAAGAGTAAACAAAATCTGACGGGACTGCTGGGATGTATCAAGTGATAAAATATAGCTGAAGGTTTGTTCGGGGTAAACAATGTTGCAAGATCGATACACGCCAGCGCTGAAGACGTAACAAGTTTTGCCCAAGATGAGCTACTATGAACAACAAGACTGACGTTTTAGGTACGCTGCGGCAGTTCGTACGCTGTTATCATGTGCGTTACGATTGCCTATGGCTTGATAGATCAAAGCCCAAATATCGAGCCCGCGGCACACTCGTTGGAATTATGTGCAACATTCCCATAATGTGCGCGCGTTTTTTTTTATTTGCCTTGGTGCACTCTCTCTCTGCCAGAATTTCCGAACTCGCTCGGTTATACATTTTTTAATGTTAATATTTATGATTGAAAATCCGCGTTCGGAGAGGAAGAGCAAATATAGATCTCAATGTTTCGGCAAACATTCATTTCAGAACTCATGATTTATTTATTTTATTCTTTCGTCCTTTTAAAAGTCAACTTTATTTTGATTTAATGAGAAAATGGACCACGAAGTTGTTCATCAAATTAAAATGAAAGAGAAATTAATCCCCGTTTGGAGATCCGATTAAAATTATTTCTAGATACTTTAACTGCGGATATAAAAAACAATTTTAAATATCAGTCGCGGCGTAATTTAATTTTGTTATTCTCGCGCGCAAAAGTGTCACGTCTAATCCTTCGGTCCTTTTAGCGTGGCTGTTTGCTCTCGCACGCTGAGCTGCTCCCCTGATTTTAATATTTTTCAAGTAATTAAAGTTTCTTTCCGCGCGTCCGACAACCAGCCGGGTATCTGCATTTTTAAAAGAATTCGCTTGTTCAACGTCAAGCTCTAAATGTTTCTGTCGACCATCCTCGTGATTTTGCTCTCTCCGGTGTTTCCATTTGCCTAGCGGAAATTGACATCGTTAATCAAAAACGAAACAGATTTTTCTAATAATAAGCTCGAACGAAAAGATCATTTAATTGGCCTCAACAGTTTGTAATTACGAAAACCGTTGCTCGCTCGAAACGTGCATGTTTTCCACATTTGCCAAACATCTGACGGAACACACAAAATCTCATTCTATTTGAATATTCTATTTTTTATTATTATTATTATTATTTTTGTTTCGCTTTCAGTGACTGAATTGTCAAGTTGAAAAAACATCTGTTTGTTTAACAAAATAAAAATATTTCATTCAAAATAAGTGGTCAGACATTTCATAAAATTTTTTGAACAAGAATAATATGTAACGATAACAAACACGTAGTTTTTGTCCTCTCAATTTTTTCTTAATTATCACAACCGATACTTAATTTCCACAATTGTCGATAATTCCTTTGTTTTTTAATAATAAACAATCTGATCGCACTCAAAAAGCACTTTTTTTCTGTTCTTCTCCATTCAAGTGCAATTACTAATATCCTGTCAATTAAAGTGTACAATTTTAGTTTCCATTTTTATTTTTCTTCTTTTTTTTTTCAAAATAAATATTTATGGATTTTCCATTAAAGTGTCTGCAACCAACTGACTCGACTGGAAATCATTTTTAAAAGGACTTCGGGACAAATAAATCTCCGTCATGAAGTGAGAAGGTTAAAAACATTTGCAATTTTCACGACACGCGTTTTACATAAATAATGGAAGTTTAATACGCAAGCGTTCGGCTCAACAAGATAAATGAAAATCGTAATTCCCGATCATTTATTCAAATACAGCGCGCCGAGCGTATTTATTTTGACAACGCGTTTATATAGAGCAGGATCCGTCCACGAACCCCTAGCAAGTGTAATAACATTATTTCCTCTCATGGAATTTGACGCAGAACGAGGTATTAAGAGAGGGCTAACAAGTGTTTTTGTTTACAGCCAATTTGTAACATGTCAAAATGTTTCGCCAAATTTTATGTCACGCCAACGAAAGTACAATTCATTTTTACATTCCTTTTTTTATAAACTTGTATTTTTTAATTAAGTCTTTTTTCATCAGAGTAAAAGCATCACAAAAACTGAAATTTCATCTTTGACGAAACTTCATAACGACAATTAAACTTGGATAATGATCGTCATAAGTTTTAATAATATGTAAAGATGATGTTGTATTTTAGTTTGTATTATGTAGTTGGTATATAATCTTGACTAAATACAAGGTGCGCAATGTATTTCATTAACGCAAGATTATTATACATAATCGATACGGACGTATTTATTTAAACGATACTTGTGCATTGATGATCATACATGATGATATTATGTGTTTATTCAAATTGAGATCAAACTAAACATGACTTCGCAGTTCGAAAACTTGAGAACCTCATTGCACATTTTATTAGAAAAATTATACACATTTATTGACGATGGATATTCTTAGAAAATATGTAAAAGGACAATGTCAATATAAAAAAAGTTCGAATAAAAACCGAGTCTCAGAAAAGTGGGATACATAGTTTAATGAAAACAGCGAGAATCATTTCTCCGTTCTTAACAAATGTTTAAAAACAAAAGTTAGAAGACTCATACATTCTTGGCGTAAAACAAAGAACAAAGTTAACGAAGCCTGGTGCTTTTGATATCCATCATAGTCAGAAAATGTGATATAAATTTTATTTTTCCGGAAAGTGAATTTTTTTGTTCTTCATCTCCTTACGATCGGCTTGATAAAACGAATCGAGTTTATAAAAAACAAAAATAGATCTTGATTACTAAACAAGGTGTTAAAATTGTGCATCTATAATTACTCCACCCTTCGGCTCTGCTGGACAATTTTATAATGCAACCTATTCTCATTTTTCTTACAACTATAATGGTCAATAAATTGCGTCTGATGTTGTTGGGAACAACAAAAAGAATAAAAATAACCACCTTCATTCTCAACACTAGCAGTAATGGTTTTCTGTATACAAAAAAAGGTCAGAAGATTCTTTATACGAAAATAACAAAATGAATAAATTGAATACAAAAATTGCAATAAAGTCAAAAAAACGTTGAATAAACAATCTTGCACGTGATGAAAATGAAATGTTATTTTTGTTTTTATTCAAAAGTGATGAGCTGATGATTAAATTTCTTTTAAATTTTTGGTTTAATTGAATCTCCACGACTTATAATATATATAATAATAATAGACCGATCGATACTTTACAAAATCATAATAAATTGTATATTCATTATTACAAATATTAATTAATTTATCACATTATTCAATAATATATTTCTTTTATTTATTTTGATTTCAACGGTTTTACTGAGATTAGCTGAAGGAGCAAAATTTTGATTTCTGATTGATCGCAGACAAATTTTGAAGTTACACTTTAGCCTCTCAGGGAGAAACAATTTGCGTGGCAGATAAAAAAAGGAACACGTCTCAGTTCGGCTGGTTTATAGCGATATTCCATCGGAGATTGAGACGGACAAAAAATGGCCATTTCATTTCATTCGTTTACGACCAGAAGCAAGCGTAAACAACGTGCTTTATGATAACTTATTTTTTTTTTATTAATATTTTCATGCAAAAACGTCGATCTCGGTACGCTTGATTAAATTGGCGACCATTAACCAATTTTTTTGGCCCTTTTGCCTTTTTCCACACGCTGTGTTTTCGACCAGTTTGTTTATTCCACATCCGTCATAGAAAAGAAAAGAAAAAGCTCACTGACCAGGGACCAATTTTGTCCACATTTTGTTATTACAATTTTGACACTGAAAAATGGTTCTTATAATTCAAATGAAATCAAAATCAGGCGAAACCGGATGATCTGTCAGAAGCAAAATCCCGAATTCCAATCAAAGAAAACTACTTTGTGAGACTTTACTCATTCTTCGTGGGATTTATCGTCTCTCCTCTTTGACTAAGCAACAGATCCACTGCCTAATACTTTTCCAACTCAAGCAACAAAAATTTTATTTTGTCCCTTCCTTGTTTGTTTTTTTGTCTTTTTTTTCGTAAAAGTTCTCCTGTTTCTAAACTTTCTGTGACTTCAAAGGAAAATCTGCTTGTTATTTCTTCTTCGAATCTTTTCTTTTTTTTTGGTGTGTACAAAAATATTTCCGTAAAAAAATATATATCAAGTATCACAACGCGCGGTGTCACTCGGGACAAAATGAAGCTAAAGCAAACTTGCATAAAGCCATGAGAATTATTTTTAATCATGAAATTTGTTCGCAACTTTTGTCGTCATTTTCTCCGGGCTCGATTACTTTGCTACTCATTTAATAATCTGTTTGGTCATTTTGAATCGGATGTTGATCAATGATCGTACGCGAGCAGTCTTGAAACTTTTCTTTTTCTCGATGGAACTCGCAAAACTGCAAATTTTCAATCACTGACTGGTAACGATAAGTGAAATGATTTGTTATATATCTTTTACTTGAAAATCTGCGTTCACAACTTTGACACAAAAAATCGATGAAAATAGACAAGACACAGTTACTGAGACAATTTTATTTCAATCTCGAGACTCAAAATTGAATGATCAAGTTATGTTCTTGTTTGTCACTGATTTTTTTTTTCATTTTTTTTTCACTAAAATTGGAAGTTTTTTTTTTAATATTTCGGCTCGTTGAAAGGGGAACAAATGTTCATGTGGCGTGAACATCTCGGGTATTACATTCTTTACATATAAACGGGGCAGAAAAAGCACCGCCCTTATTTATGTTTCTGTTTATAAACGATGAATTAATGCCAACCTGATTTGATGGGCTCGTTTTTGTTGGCACATTTTTGCGCATTCAATTTTACGACAGCACATTTTATTTTCGTACAATTTTTCTATTTCTTTTTTTTTTCTTTTTGGTTTTCGCAAAACTCCGCTTAAAAACAATCTCAGAAAAATAAAAGAATCGAAATGTTACGTTTTACAATCGGTTGGCTTTACTTAATTCAGAGATGTAAATTCTGACCGTCTCCGTTTTGACATTTTTATTTTATCGAGAACAGGAAGAAGCACGCTGATGCTCGGATCAGATAATAAAGATAAAACGAGAACGTACATCCGACAATGCACTTTGACAAATTTTATAGCTTTCTAAATTCAACATTTTTTCCTTATGAGTATGAATATTGTAATCTGAAGGAAAGTCTTTTAAAATAAACATGTAAATGTCAAATGGAGAACAATGCGCAGCTTATGTTTCAATTTCATTTGATAACACGACAAATTCGAAAAATTAAGTAAGATGACAGTATCTGAATAACACTAATAAATATCACTCAACAATTTTGTCGTAAGACAAAATGTTAAATAAATATTGTTTTAACAATTCTCGTTGCCAAGATATACAAATTCATATAAAACCAAAACGAAAAGACAAATTGAACATAAAATTTTCAACGTTGTATAAAATTTTATTGTTAAACTTTAATTTTGTTTGCGATTAAGCAAATTTTGATCGGTTCCAATTTTGTAAACTTTTTTTTTGTATCTCACCTATCTAAACGAGTGCGAACAAATTGTTAAGAGATCGGCAAAGAATGTCATGTTAGAGAAATCGGTTGATCACTTTCACAGCGCGACGCAACGTGCAAAGAGACCGAGAGCGAGCTCCGCGACAGAGACGCTATCCTCGCGACGTCCGATATCGAACTGAACGTTCGCGCCGTGCGCTGATTACGAGGAACGCGCAGCGACCGTCCCGGGAACCATCTCCAGCTCCATGTGCACGCACCTTGGCATTTGTGTAATGCTCAGTATCGATACTACAACATAACGCCAATCGTCACGCCAATTCTAAGAATCAAGGGATCCTCTCAAGATTTCATCCGACGCATTTTCACATCGATTGCCCTCCAGACATCATATTTCTTTGTGCAACACCAAAATTTGTAATTACTTTTGCATCTGACTGCAGCAACAAAAATAAACTTAAACAAAAGTTTGTTTAAAACTGTTGTTCAAAACTGTTAACAAAAATCTAATTAGTTGACAAATATGTAATTAAATCAACTCAAAAATGAAGTATGCTAATTAGTAAGGTTTTCTTGCGAGAGAAAAAAGAATAAAACTTGTGCCTGGTGTGTAAAACTTTTTGAAACAATTTTACACAACGGAATTAATTATTAGTTAAGACACAATGCAGCTTTAAGTTTCCTGCGCAAAATCATTATATAAGTTGCAACCTCGGTTCAGACAAATTAACAAACAATTTTCAATAGCACGTAATTGAAATCAATAACAAACACTACGTCATTATGAACATATCTTTAATACACTCAATTATTTACTTGTTATTCACATTCTTATAATTTATAAAAGTCGATCTTTTTTCGTTGACGAAATTGTACAAAATATCATTCACAATAAACCAAACAACAAAATTGTGTTCATCTTGTATTGTAGCTGGAATTTTTTTTTACATTTGTTGGAGTAATAAAAAGAAGACAATTAGATCTGAATGTACATTAGAGCTACGTTTCCTTGAACGGAAATGGTAAAAGGTCGTTTACGGTCGTGACAAAAACTCGTCGCGCGTCGGGTCGCGTGAGGTAGATGGGAATGTCGCCAAATTCCACGAGAGTCTGACGACAGAGGCCACACGGAGTTACAAACGAGTCCGCGGCTTCGTTGCTTGCGACAACGCCGAGTGCGCTGAACGTCCTCTTGCCTTCGGAGATTGCCTTGACAATCGCGGTGCGCTCCGCGCAGACCGACACAGAGTACGAGGCGTTCTCCACGTTACATCCTCGTGAAATCGTCCCGTCCGAACAACGCAACGCTGCTCCCACCTGGAACTTGCTGTACGGTGCATACGAATGATTGCGAGCCAACTTTGCCTCTTCTATTAATTCTTTCGCTTCTGTATCTAAAATGGAAACAAACATTGTGAATAAAAATCATGCGAAAGTAAAAACTACGGTTTAATTATTTCCTATAAATCATCTTTTTTTCTTTCAATTTTGTTTTGGAAGCTTGACAGATAAATTGCCGGAAATCCCCGGTAAAACAGAACCGAACAGTCATTAACGATAAATAATAATTCTAAATTGTAATTACCGTTTGTTATTAATTAATTTGCATTATTTTGGAAACTCATTTCATTAAGGCGACATATAAAGTTTGTGAGAACAGTTAAAAACGCAATCAATTACAAGTGCACAAACATAACCTTATGTTGTACACTGCCGAGAGCACAAATTTTTTCGAAAGAGCGAACGGTCGTACAATAAAAGTGCAAATTCTTCCGATTCAATTTGTTCGCGATAATTTTTTCTGAAATGTTCACATCATCTGTGAGATTTACGCGGTGATTAACAAGAGTTAACAAGTGCTTTACCGAGCGACTCGAAGTCTACGATCGTGCGGCATCCTCCCATGTTGTTGAATCTGCCGAGGTTTTAAAAATCGATAATTTCTTAGCAACTGCACTCTCGCGCGCACACCGAGCGTGTGTTCTTACAACGCGCCTTGCAGGCATTTAAAAAAGCCGCTCTCAGCTTTGTCTGACGCGCAACCAACGCGCGCTCCCAAAGTATCTCTTGCACACAATCGCGCACATTCGTTTTTTTGTTTCTCTCCTCACACAAATACGTTTACCAGTCAGTTTCACATTTCTAATGATCAATACATTTCAATTGCAATGAATTTGTATTTATTGCTTCGTGAAAGTTGTAGAAATAGAATTTCACAAATTAACAAAAGCGATCAGGTGTTTAAAACTACCGAGCCTCAGAAATCGATTTAAACCATTTTCAGACTCTTTATTTCATTCCAAATTCTTAATTACGTATTCTTAATTACCTATAAAAAAAGTCGAATATCCTAGATTAAATTATTCATCATTGTGATAATTGAATAACACAATAACAATATCACTGTGCAACACCTACATCCTCTTAAATTGGTATTGGTAGTTCCTTGGCTACGAGTTCAAGGATCTGATCAAAGCTGAGACACCAGTTAACAATGTTCTTCGAAACTTTACACCAGTTTTCTCCGTGGTGTGGCTCAGCCGCGACGCATCGTTTCTTTACATCCTCCTGCTGTTCTTTGGTTCCGTGCCATGTCTCAAATTTGTAATAATACGCCCAAGCGTCGCCAAAGTCCGGATCAATTTTAACCGTGCGATTGAACCAGTCGCGACATTTCGGTAACTTCGACTCGCACCAAAAGAGCCTGTAAAAATGTTCCTTCATTACAATCCAAACATCTTTCTTATCTTATCATAATTTCTTTCTCATTGTCAAAAATTTCTTTCTTATCTAGAATATTACATACTTTGAAACTGCAAGCAGGACATTTGGATCGTGCTCGCATTTTTTCAGAGCGTCCACACTTTTTGTTTTTCGTTGAGGCCTCGGCTCCATGAAGATGGCCTCAGCCCACAACAGCCCAGAATTCGGACACTCCTGCAACGCTTTGGCCATCAACGTATTAGCCATATCTCTGACTCCGCCTGGTTTCATTTCATTTCGGATAGCTTCCAACCAGAGTTCAGCATTTTTAGGGTTCCTCAAACGAGCTTTCTCGAGAACAGATCTCGCTCTTGTTACTTGACCTTTGTTATGTTCAAGCTGTGCCATCAATCTCCAGAGAGGAATTGAGGTTGGACATTTCTTTATCTGAAAATAAACAAAAATTGAGTGAATGAATTTCGTCACACATCTAATATTGAATAATAATAAAGTGAATTTTTAAATCAAATGTGTAAAATGTTGTTCAAAATTATCTTAGCTAACCCCTTGATTGTAGGTCTCGATAGCTTTATCGACCTGGCCCATTTGCTCTTGAATCTGTCCTTTCATGAGCCAGAGTTTAGGGAAATCGTCGAACATAGTCAAAGCTTCTTTGAGCAGTCTCAAGGCTTCGTCCAAGTTGTTAAGCGACCACTCCAATTTAACGCTCTTCATCATAACACGCGGAGTTGGTGCCGAAGCCCTGGCCTTCGCCAACAGCCGGCGAGCCCTTTCATATTCCGAGTTCTCTGATTCGAGTTTAACAGCAGCGAGCCAAATCTCCTCTGAATTGGGATTTGCTTGGAAAGCCAGCGACAAGATACCTCTGGCTGCTGGCACGTCGCCCTAAAATTACCAAATTAAATTGAACTTGAACAATTTTATAACTGATAATAATAATTGTTCAAAACTTACAGCGAGCCACTTCGATTTGGCACCCATCAGCCAGAGCACTTCACTTTTTGGACAATGCGCAACAGCTCTTTTAAGTAAAGTTTCCAGAGACTCGCGAGTTCCGTAAGTTTTTTCAAAGTATGCCGCTCGCAGCCAAATTGACTTCTTACTCGGGAATGTTTGAAGCGCATAAGAGTACACTGCTCGGGCACATTCCAGAGCTCCCTGCTGAGCGCACTGCAACAAAAGATAAGATGAAATACATTACACCACTTTAAGAAAATCTATATTTTAATCTATTTCCCAACAATCCAATTTTGTTGGGAAAAATTTGCGACTTTTCGTACCATCTCAGCATCTTCCATCCACGTATGTTTCCTATCCTCCTCCTCAACTCCGAAACTGATGATCGACTTGATGATAACCTGACAACAGTGAACCGCGCCGGCTTTTTCCGCCTCCATCGCCTCCTTAAACCAGTGCTCCCTGTTGATCTCAACTCCATTTGCATTCAGGGACGAGATGGCTCTGTCGATGATCCTCTCCACCATGTGTTTATTCCCGTTCGCCTCTTCAAGTTTCGCTGCCGTCGTCCAGATCTGTCTGTCGGTAGGGATATTTTCGCGCGCCTTGTTCAACACCTTCCTGGCATTTTCATAAGTCTCGAGTCTCGCAAGCGCCAACCAAAGATCAACACTCGTCGGGCAACATTCCACCGCGCGACTCAGCAGGATCCGAGCGTCCTCGGGTTCCTCGAGCTCGACGGCGGCCTTCCAGAGCCTCACGGAATTCGGGATGTGTTCGAGGGCCTTTCTGTACACGCGACGCTTTGCTTTCGTTTCCTTCTCAAGTTCCGCTGCTTTGATCCAGATGCGGACGGACGTTGGGATTTTTTTCACCGACTGTGCCAGAACCATCTTGGCAGTTTCGGGCGGCTGCAGTCGAGCTGCTTCTAACCAGAGGTCCTCCGAGACGGGGTTTACCTCGCAGCCTTTCATTATCAAGTTCCTCGCAGCTTGAAGTTTACCTGTGACTTCTTCGAGACGAGCTGAAGCGATCCAGCCAGGCGGATGTGTGGGATTTGTTTCTCGAACCGACTTGAGTAAAAGTCTGGCTTTTTTTATGTCGCTGAAAATGAAATTTTAGTGTCTTAGTAAAAGTATAAAAAATGTATTGTAGAAAAAAAAGCAAATAAAAATGATTGATGAGTTAAAAAAGAAACAAAATTACTTGATGTCACCGCCGTAAGTTGGTATCATGCTCTGCAAATCTGTGAGGTAACCTTTGGGATCCACGACGGTCTGGCCAGTAACAGAGTCTGAAACCTGACTTAGCTTCACGTCCATCAAAACGTTTCTCGCCTGACCGATCTTTCTCAAATCCAAATCACCGGTCGGAGTGAGCATCCCCGGTGTCGCGACGCCTGGTAAAATCGAAGCCAGTCCATTCGAGGGATCAATGGAGGAACTGGTCTCGCCACCCAGATTGCGCGACAGTACGGAATCCGGCAGGGGCGTGAACTTCTCCGCCCTGGGATTCCGTTGCTTTTTGTTTCTCGCGTCGCCAACGTCAGGCAAGTTTCGCCATTCTGACTCTGAAACGTTCACCAGTTCTCGCTTCAGGTCTGAAAATTGTTGCTGAATTTTCGGACGTTCCTGACGGTAACGCTCGAGTTCTTCTCGCAGACGTTTTTCACGATACTCTTTCCGCTTTTCGTCCATTCGCTTGTCAATTGCCTCGTAAATTGCGTCGGCTTCTTCATCATCTTTGTCGTAAGGATCCTACGATTTGTTATTGAACATTTGAGACGACGTGGATTTTGAGTAATCAAAAGTTAAAATAAATCACAAGATTAATCAAAGTTACCTTGCTAAACAAAGATCCACCATACCCAGAAAACTCATCATAATTAGAATCATTTAAATCTTCCTCGTCCTCCTCCTCCTCTTCTTTCTTTTTTGTTCGTTTCACAGGAGGTGCATGTCTGTCATCTCTGTAAAAAAATTGATAAATTTAAAAAATTTAAATTAATAAAATCATTTTGAAATTTTTTTGTTTATGGTTGTTTTTTAACACTTACGAAACATCATTTGCATCTCTAGCAGGACCGATGTCAGACCGAGTTGTAAAACCAGTAGCTCTGAAAACAAATCATAACCTATAAATGAACAATCTTTGAATCCCCTTGACAGCTATCTAAGTTTGAAGAAAATTGAAAAAATGGATGATTAAAAATGTACTTACCCTCTTCCAACACCAGCAACATAACCCAAGGGAGCTGGTACTCCCATGAAGTGTTTTTTATTCCGAGTGGAAAGCGATGCCGAAGGCACAGACATGTTGTCGTTTTGAAACTCAAACTTCCACTCTGAGATAACACGTTTTTTTAAACTATGATTAAATCACGACGTCGGACGACGTTAAAAACTTATTTCTTTTAATGAATATGTTTGTTGTTTTGAATGTTTTTCGGATTGAAAGAGCGATTGTCACAACATTCGTGACAGCCAAGCAAGATCGCATGTTGTTGTCGATTCTAAGAGTGACGCGAGCGCTACCTTTCGGATAGCATAGTAGTATGAGATAAGTTACTCATTTCATTTCAATAAACTGAATTGAATAATTGATATAAAATGTTTGTTCCATGAATTACAAAAGAACAATGAGAATAACAATGAGAACAAAAAATAGAATATAAATTGAGAATAATCAGTAGAGCAAAATAATGATTTTGACTATTTACCTTTAATATACCTGATGTGAATCTTTTTCTGTATTTGAAAACGTTTGGCGGAAAGAATCAAAGTTTTCAAAACTTGCTTTCATAATTGTGTTTCCATAAGATATTATTTTGCTTGAGCAACATTTCCTCTGTTCTATTGTCATCTTGTTTAATACCAATATCATTTTTAGTAGATCTGATTGGACATGCTTTGAAATTTTCTCTGTAAACATAAAACAATATTCAAACTTTGCAATCGAATATAAAATACAATATTCTATTTGAAAATTAATGATTCACCTCATTTTTAACATCACACAGATTCTTATTTTGTACTTACCTTTATTGTTCCCTTCTAGTATTAGATGCAATCACTTCCACTTGACCGTTTATGATAAATTAGATGTTATTTTTTAAAAATTCAGAACATTTAAAATTTTAAAAACTTTCTCGCATTCTTTGATTGAATATTTCCCGACGTTTCTCTAATTCATTTCTAATATTAACTTGAAATAATTCATGCATAAAAATGAACAGTTGACAATAAAAAATACATGTATACTGTCAACTGAAATAACTAAATTTGAAAACTTATATGCATTTTTCAAAAATGATTACTTTAATATAAAAAAAGATGTTCTAATTGGTCCGATTCTTGAAAAAAATTGCTGACTTTTAATTCTAATCTGTGAATTATTTAAATTTACTGACATTTTCCAGTTTCGTCAATTGCTATGTCCGTCAATTTTTTTCAAGAAAGATTAAAAACGGTGCTTTTTTTAAAACTCACTCGGTTCGGCGTTCCATCGATGCAGATCGGCGCAATTTTTACAAACCTTTTTTCGAAGA